>VZRV01005576.1:2441919-2641137 GCA_013398115.1 Falcunculus frontatus | reverse complement strand
CCCCCCCCCAGCTAACTGGATTTCTGGGGGCCCTATGTTTCCCGTTCTCTCACTTAGATCATTAACTGTTTGTTTTCCCTTCCCTGTGTACACGTTTAAATTCCATTGATGTTAATGGAAAATGCATGTGCAGAGAATAATAAACACATAAATATTTGTGTTCTACTAACACTCCTCCCTAGGGCATAACAGTAAAAAGTTTTAGGAAAATACATTTGTGCAAAAGAACCAGAAGCACAGAAGGAGCAAACATGATGTCTCTTTTTTTCCCACTGCAGCGACATAAAGAAGCAATAGAAAGTGTCTTTTAATTCTCTTCAGATAAACCTGTTCACATAAAAGATAATAGACATTCTAGTATTACTAGAATAGTAACACCTAGTATTGCCAACAACTACGTTTGAGGAACATGGCTTATTTCTGCCTAGCAGATATGACATTGGTGTACTTGTCCAATTCTTGGAAGAAGGAAAGGCTGTTCATTAGACTCCTGGAAGAGGCAGCATACAGAGAAATGTTGATTCAAAAATCTTACTGAGACAACCAAATTAAGAGCATGGCCACTTTTTGCTTCATCTGTGATCAGTGATGAATGAAATAACAGTGACTTCAGGGTAACTGAGGTCACAGGTGAGACGAATCCTCTTGGAGTGGCAATGTCTTACAAGTCATTAACAATGTATGGCGTGTCTCTCTGTAGCATGTCTGCTACTTTATCAAAACACTTTGTGGTATCACTAATATTCCAGTTTTGGCCCTGTTTTTCTACTTTTATTGCACTAGGACTGGAAGGTACCATCTATGTCAGCAAGGCCAAACCATAACAACTATCAGCATCCCTGCCTGTGTCAGGGGGGTTGGGAATAGATGATCTTTAAAGTCCTTTCCAACCCAAACCATTTTATGATTCTATGGTTCTATGAACTCTAGGAAACCACACGTGAGGTAGCTTGGTTAGGAAGGTCTTATTCTATATGTCTCTGCAACCCCCTCTCCAGCAACATCTGAAGTTACCGAAGATCTGCAGTATGAGACCAAAAGCTGCAATGAAAAAGTGGCACAGAAAGTGGAGACTGAGTGGAGACTGCCAGTGCCTGAGAAGGTGCTGGGACTCATTAAACCCTCTTGATGATCTTAGATAGGAGACCATGTCCCATGCCACAAAGAGGTGAAAAATAAGCACAGAAACATCCTTGCTAATATGATTCAGGGATTACAATACCCAGACAGATCTGGTGATCTGAGTATGTAAACAAGCTGCACAAATCTTCTCATACAAATTAACCACTGGAGAGAATGCAGTGTTCCAGGGACACAGGGCAGCCTGAGTAGCTCTGGCCAATATTCTGCATCTTGGGAGAAAGTGAATATGTCCTCACTACTCATCACCCTCTCTGAAGCCAAATCAGGAGATCATCAGAGCTCACAAGAACAGAAAGAGAAGAGCATAAATAAATGGACAGCAAGAGCTGTTTTCAGACTCCTGTGCATATAACAAAGCACCAGAGAGACCAGGTTTCATTCCAGGAGTCAGCCCAAAGGCAGATGCTTTCCTGCTCTGTGGGTTCCTCGGGAAAAGGGTTTGTATATGTGTGTCAGGGGAGTGGAGGGGATTTGTTGGAGCAGGGAGGCATATGGCAGCGTTCTGCCACACTAATCTCCCAACAGGGCAGTGTCCATTAAGGAGCCTACGCCGCTTGGATCCATCTGGCAGCTGCTCCTGGGTGCCCTTGGGCCCTCTGGTCCGCACCAGCTGACACCGAGCGTGGAGAGCTGTGCCGAGCCCTGGGCACCTCCATCCCGCTGCCTCGGCGGAACAGAGGGGAGCCCAATCTCCCCTCCCTCCCTCCCTCACCGTGTGCTGTGGGACAAGAATAATTTTTTTCACAGATCTGGTAAGACTGCATTTTTTTCAGGGGAAGTTCAAGCTAGCATGAATGTAAAAGTCTGTAGCAGCATGTAGCACATTTGTTTTGTATCCACTGAAGCCTCTGGGGTGCCTGGCTGAGTGAAGAACGAGCACTTTTCTTTAAATTCAGAGATCTCTGCCATGCCAAAGCTCTAACTACCAATATGCCTGTCCCCTCTAGGGCTGGCTGCTGGCAGCAAACCTGTGAAAACAAAGTAACTTTTCACTCTTCTTTATCATTTCCCTAAACCCACTCTCCTACAAACCAGCCAATGGGGAGAGGAAGGTCCTGACACTCCTTTTCCTGAAGGGGCAAAACCAGTAGGAAATAGCTGAGCAACTTTGTGGCCCTTAGGCAACTGTAATTCCCCAGAACACACATGGTTATTATAGTGATGATTAGCAAGCTGTGAGTGTTCATATTTCACATTTTTGCTTTGTATTAAATTTGTAGATATTTTCCTCCCCTGGGAAAGTCAGAGATGTGTGAAATTGTGAACAAACACTGAAAATTGCAGAACACTTTCATCAACAAGGACATTCAGATAACTACAGAAATAATAAACAGCTTTCTGGACAACATTATTTAAATCCCTTTGGCAGTGTCCCATCCCTTTTGGAGAGGTCACAAGCTTCCCTGAGTGTGCCGAAGTACTACTGCAACTATCACTCTCCTCATGAACTTGCACACTTTTGAAACATTTTCAGAGGCATCCCACATAATCTAAGACATGGTCAGCCTTCAGAAAATGATAAATAGTACTGAGTGCAATTCCAGAGAAAGAAAAAGTCAGGGGAAAAGAGCAGAATTGAATATTCATGGTCAGACTCCTAATGATTAAAACGTAATTTTCAGTTTTCTTTCCAGTAGTCTCTTCAGTCAGTGTTTTAAAGAACNTTTTTTTCCCGAAGGTCTCTCATGTATGGTTTTAAAAAAAAATTATATTAAAAAAAAAAAAAAAAAAAAAAAAAAAAGAAACAATAGCTTGACAATGCTCACCTAGAAGCTGTCCCTTTTTTCTTGAAATAAAAATTCAGCTGATCTTTAGGATCCTTTCCGACCCCTTAACATTCTATGATTATATGGTTTTACAGGGTTAGAACTAGAGGCAAACAGGAACTCTGTGAGCAAGCTACTTGACCTCGTACATCCATAGAGGCTGAGGACATAGCTGTTATTTATTTCTCCTGAAAAAGTTCACTGGTAAAGAAAGCAAATTAGAAACACTTTTTGTCAGTATTTTCTAGCAAAAAGCCCCCACACCACCTGTTCCATGTCCATTCCCTGCTCTTTTTTGATGAAGTTGCTTCTTGCTTGTGGGAAAGGGAATTAAGAGGGTAGGAAAAGATTGGCAAAATGAAATAGAAGTCAGATAAAATGGGTACTTTCAGCACAGAAAACAAAATCTATCCAAAATGTTTCTCTTCTTCCCCAAATCACTTCTATGACAAGTTTTGAGCCTTCCTAGTTATAATAGTACATAAAGATAAATACTTATGCATGTGGATCCCTCTTCCAAGTCGTTCTTGTTTAGTTTAATTCTTCCTGTCTTTTAGCAAGCATAATCTCCTTTAATTGTGAGCCTTCCTTAATGAAGACTATTCTTGAAACTGTCATTTAAAATAAGTCATTAATTGTTTTCCACTCCCCATTAAATATCATAGGAAGCTATACCATTAATTCTATCACTGCCAAATCCCCACATTGCCAGATGCTGAAGCAGAATGGGACTATGGATTACAAAACATATGGATTTATTTACACTAGGTAACTTCTTTATTAAAATATCTTAACACAGTCATTACTGAGACTTCTTTCCCAAGCCCCTGCTGTCACACTCTGCTCTGCTCAGGAACACACACCACATCTGCTTTTCACATATGCTTTCCAGCCCCCGTCCACCCACATGGGCCCCTCTCACAGCAGTGTGTGCCCCTCCTCCCCAGCCTCAGATGCAAACACACAATGGGGCTGTAGCACTCACAACAGTGCAGGGGGCTCAAATGGGCCCTGGCTGGCTTGGAGGATGCCATCTCTGCTCCAGTATCCTTGTTCTTCAGCAAGAGACTCTCTGGCTCATGCTGACTGTGCAGGATCCTCTCTGATAGCAGGGCTCCCCAGAAGCAGTGCAGCTTCTCCAGCATAAAACTGCCAAGGCAGATTTTTCACTGGTGACCCATGACCAGGGGTTTCTAACTCATTAAAAAGAAGTTTAAAAAGCAAGCCCACACCTTCCGCTCTCCTTTAAGCCACAAGAGCCTGAACTGTAGACTAATGCTAAACACAGTCCCTTGGTATTGTGGAGTAAAAAAAGAGTAAGACCCTGGGATGAGCTGCCTTTTTCTCTTTCCTTGGAAACTGCTCAGACACCTTTCCCAGCAGCATGAGAAAGATGCCCCCTGGAACAGATAGGTGGATTTTTCTGAAGCTTTCAGTTCATCCTTAGTTTGCATAGGTCTGATTTTCTGACTGCAAGAGCAGGCTTGCCCTTCCCCTCCCCATGAAGATTGTTCTCATTCTGCAAATAGGTAACCAGTAAAGAATGGAAACTATTCTTAAAATGTGCACTCTTTGTTTCCTACCTGTCTCCTCTTTCCTTAGTTACAGACAGTCTTTTCCCTATGGGCAGCATGCTTTTGCCTGACTTTCTGATTCTCCACTCCTTCTGTGATATATTTTATATTTTTTTATTTCTGGGTTATTGACTTTGAGCCAAAAATGTGTGACCTCTTTTTTTTTTTTTTTATTAGCAGAAAACACATATTCTGACAAAGGACTTTTGAGACTGCCTCCATAGCAACAAAGGATTCTTTATAAAAGAGGATGTTCAAGATCTCATTGCATAACTATGTGTTTCAAACCACAGCCTCCTTTCTGATGAACTACATTTACAGTGCATATCTTACCACTACTCCCCCCATTAAAATAATAAAGATACAAAGTAATGCCCTCTAAAATTAGGAAATAGATAATTAAAACTTTTTACTAAGAACTTTCTATTTTTTCCTCCCCACCTGTGCCCTCTTCTCAGTGGCACCAGGATTAATTACTTCTCCCTAGTGCACCTCTTCTAAATCCCTTTAGTCCAGCCATTCTCATGGTCGCAGTGCATTGGTTCCTGCCTTCTCTTCATGAAGTCTTCACTTAACTTCAATCCAGTATAGAAGTCTTCTCTCACCCGATTCCCAGCCTCACCTAGCATTCAAGCCAGGTCCTACTCCTTTCTCCACTCACAGTTTAGTTTCTTACTTTGCCCCTCATCTAACTTCTTATTTTAACTCCTAATCCAGTCTTAATTTTCTCTGTCCCCCTCTCCCTGACTCTTGCTCCCATTGTCTGCCTCCACTTTCTGGCTTCATGAGCTTTTTTGCCTCCCTGTCCACTAAAATCCAAATGTCCAGATGGAAAATTGTACCAGGCTAACTACTCCTAACCTGAGTTCTGTCTTCTCTTGTTGCTCCATCTTTCAAATGGTTCTGCTTAATATAACAGGCTCTTCATGCTGACACCTTTTTTCTCAAGCAATGCAATTCTTCTGTTTAATCAATTAAGTTCACTATTGCTTGATCTGCCAGAACATTCTTATTAACTTTTATAATTCGTAATATTACCAGCCTGGGTTCCAATATAGTTTTACTTACAAATGTGTGGTAGATGGCATCTCCTTCCTATACTTATATCAAACAAGTATAAAATTTATTTTACTATTTTATAAACAAAATCTATCAAAACAATCATCAACAGCAAACAGCTGGTGGTGGAACTACCTTCCAAATACAGGCATTGCAGGCAAGTGTTTAAACTTAACAGAGTGGATATTTCTTGTCTCCAGTCCCCTTACTCCTTTGATGTGGATTACTGAGGCTTAGTTTTATAATGTTATTTTGGGTGTAGGGAAGTCTTCTTTCCACATATTTCTGTTACCATATCATGGCAGATTTGAGCACAGAACACCCAAATGAACAGTGACAGTGTCCTTCAAATGGGAACATTTAAGAGAATCAAATGGAGCTTAAACAAGAATGTAGATATTAATGAAGTGTGTCTTTACAAACCCAACCAACATGACAAAATAGGTTGAAATAATATTAATAAATTATTATAAAATAAATGTGCTTTATGTACACCAAAACAGCTTTGTAGAACACCCAGGTAATATCAGTAAATTACTAACAGTAGCAGTGTCCAAAAATATTGACTGAGAATTAGAATTAACGTCTAACACAGACCAGATGTTTGCTCACAGCGGCACTGGCCGTATCAACATCAATGGGCTTCCGTGTGGAACAGTAACCATTTTTCATTAACAACAAAGTTGTCACTGAGCTGTGCTTATGGTGCTAACTGATACTTCCACGTTGGGCCTTCTTCGTAGGGGGTTAAAGCAGAATCCAGGATACAGCAGATTTCCAGAGGAAATTAATTAATTCAAACCATTTACAGCATGTTGATGAGGTTAGGTTTATAATGCCGTCACTCCGCTTAGATAAAAACACAAACAGATTTGGCTGATCCCAGGGTTTAGTAGGGGAGGGAGGAAAATTGAGAATTTAAAACCTTCTAATGTGAAGAGTTGTTTGGGTTTTTTTCCTCCCCCTAGCAAATAAACACGTCGTTCTCCATGCACAGATAGTTGAATTTTACTAAGTTTTAGAGCAGTTTTACAAATTTTCTTGAGAACACTTGTCTCAAAATGTCCCAAATTATAATTTATGGAAATAACAGGTACTTACATAACTCCCAAAAGATTTAAATCTTCAAATTTTGAAGATCATAATCTTTGAATTTTGCTTCCTACATTCAACTTCTTAAACAAATCTCAGCAAAGACAATCTCATGTCATTTGTAAAGTCTTTTCAGCTAATGGAAAGAAGATGCAAAAAAGGGAAGATAACCGTTCCATCACATCACCTTTCCGAGATTAAGTTATCTAATGAGAGTTCTGTAAGGACAGAAGTGGATTTTCCTTTTTGGTATCTTAGGGATCTTTCAAGGGGATGTTTCTGATGGCAGAAACAGAAATTAACAGTGTGCCCTGACTGCTACAAGCTGCCTGAACACACCTCAGTCCCTCTAGAAAAGAAACTACATGTACAAGGAGGTGTCCATTCTGCCATTTTGATACACCTTTGGTACATCTTCTGTCTGTCCAGTATCACAGGCATCCTGACATCACCTGAGCAGTGGCTACAAAGCCACGCTGGCACAGCTAAAAACTATTGTTTCTTCTCTTAATTTGTCTGTGAGAGGTTTGGACTGGATTTACACACAGTAATAAAGCTGTCAACTTTTTTTCCTCTCCACCCTTTTTTATCACATGACTCTATTTCTGTTTTGTACCAACAGTGTATCTATACATTCATACATTTGAGTCGTCTTTCATTGCTCTGACACCTAAACAAATAACAATCTTGAAATAATTACCACAGGTTTTAGAGATCAGTTCAAACTGGAAAAATGTACTTTTGGGTGAGAGAAAATTCATTGGTTACTTTTCCTGTCAAGTAAAAGCTGTTAAGAACTGGAGTCTTGGACTCATTTTCAGCTCTTCATCTCCCAGCGAAATCAGAGATGTCCCGGAAATCACTTTCTTATTCCCAGAACTCTGCTGCTGGGGTACTGGAGCAAAGAGATGATCCACTCTGATGAGCAAGGCTGTCATTTTGGTGTGAAACCTAGGAGCTGGTGAGTTTGCATGAATCTGTAACAGCTGAGTCATGAAAAAAACAGGCTACTCCTTAAAGCTGCAAGACTCCATTCATTGTTTCCATAAGGAGATTTACAGTACAGAAGGTACAGTACACCAGTCTGGATGGCTTTAATTGCAATCACTGACTGTCAGATCTAATTAGAGGAAACATGGTCCCATAGGATGCTAAGGGGGATGGAAAAGAGGAAAGGAGTCTTTGAAGCTGATTACAGCTGGTTGTTCTCTATTTAAGGCAGAATCTTCCCCCATAATACCAGCATGGTGGTACTGAGAGCATGTGATTCATCATTCCAGTAGTAAAGAAGCAAGAGGCCATGAGATGCAGTGAAGAACTCTAAAGAAGATATGAAAGACAGAATTATTTAATAGTTGAGTCCTAAGAGAGTTAAAGTGACACGTGAGTACTGGCTTTGACATTCCATGGTCTGTATACCCTGCCAGCACTCTTAATCCAAGATGGTAGAAGAATTTGCTGAGGCTCATCTACCCCGGTGGCTACTGCTTCATTTTGATGCTCATCCAGGTGGGAACTCAGAATAGTGCCAGGAATAATACTGAAGAGATGAGACATCATACACCTCTGGGAAGGAGGGTGAAAGACCTGGACTTGGATAGTATTTTGGTTAGATCTCCTGAGAGAGGGTAAAAGCCTGGGGAGAGCACAGATATGTCCTGAAGAAGAAGCCACTGGTGAACATTGGGAGGGTTTCAGACTTCGTACACTCATGTCTAACTTGTGACAAGCAGGGAAAATCCCTACTATTACACAGCAGTTACCACACTTCATGAGTGCTTTAGCAGTGGTTAATAGTCAATCTGGAAGAATATATCCAGTTTTAGAATAAAGGGTCTGTCCTGGATTAAAAACTGTGCAAAGTTTTTTGGTTTTTGCAAGGGTATAATAATTTTATTAAAATTGCAAGTGACACAACAACAGTGGACAACCTTTGAGTACATAGAATAGAATCCAAGTTCAAAATTATCTCAGAAAGTCAGAGACTTGTAGAATTTTTCAAGTTGAGAGGGTTTTAAGGATGTCACCTGTCCAGTCTCTGGCTTATTGCAGACTATATAATGAGGTCAAGCTGATCAGAGTCTTTCAATATCTCCACAGAGAAAACAGACACAGTTCTAAAAGGAAACACAAAGAATTCCTCTCTGTAAGTAAAAACTGAAAAATGTCTGGCTAAACAAAAAGATCTGAGAGGTACTGTGGTTCACAAGCTGGACAAGAGTCAAGAATGTTATGCCTTTCTGAAAAAAAGTAAATAGGAGAGTTATCTCTAATTCAGCTGAAATATTTGTTGTATTTGGCACTAATAAGGTGTCAGCTGGAGCACTAATGTCTGATTTGTTGCACAGTGCAGGAGGGATGTGGACCAACTGAATAATGTATTGTGATTACAACAAGAGTTTCTGATTAGCACAAGGGAGATTAGATCAGATGACAGGAAAAACCTCCTAACAGAAAGGTTAGTGCAGAACTGGAATGCATTGCCTGGGCAGGTTGTGAAGTTTCCATTATTGCAGGTTATTGAAAAACAAGTTGGATGAGAACCTGTCAGGAATGACATAGAAATATGGAGATAGAAAGGGATGAGATGGCCTGTTAAGGTCTCTTCCGGGCCTCCTACTTTTTGTAATTTCTAAATTTGTCATTCAGATTTAGTGAAGAATTAAACTCTGTGACGCTGTGTTGTTAAGATATATCCCTTGGAAACAACAACCAGGTTATTTCTGATCTGGGTACAGTCATTGCTCATATGTGTCTGGTGCCTCTTCTGCTTAAGTACTAATGAGCTGAATCTGCCAAGATCCATTAGCCAAAATATTTCAGCTCACCACCCCTTACTTCAGAAGATACAAAGTGCTCATGGGAGCATCTCTGTAAGCAAATTTAAGTGGGGGTAATAAATTCTGCAAAAGATGCAGTAATGACCAGCTGGATGTGAGAAAATGGCAACCTTTTTTACAGGCATACCTGTTTGAGCAGCTCACATCTGCACACACTCCTAATGATGGCTTGCAGATTTTATGTACATTTCAGCACACTGGTACAAAGCAATCTGGTATCCTGTAATGGAAAAAGTACTCATCCTTTTCCAATAGTGGGCCCTTTATTATTCACTAAAAATCAAACAGCGGTAAAGTATTGTAACATTCAGTGGCTTAGAACTGGAATTAGACCTGAAATGCATCAAAAAATTGCAGCACACACCTCCTCAGATTTAGAAGACAAAGTAAAGCTTTTCTTTCTGGAATTTGGAATCTTGGGTTCTTTTTCTTGGTTACTATCCTTTAAACCAACTCTGAAGAAATGATGCTTCCCAGTGGCTGGCATGGCTCCTTGAGAGCTGGGAATTCAGGGTTCTCTTCTAGGGGCGGTGGTTGACTTAATTTGGGATTTGGGCCAAGTGACCTAATATCTTTTTGCTTTTTCCACAGCTTTTAAATCTTCAGTACACTTTATTCTTTCAGAGAAAGAATGATAGGAGTTATCTGAGAAAGCAGATGTTGCTTGTGCTGTTTTTCTGCTCAAACACAGCAGTAAGCACCACTGCTTAATAAAATCCTGATTTTAGTTAATGCCATCCACCATCTCCAGCCATACTGCTAATCCAGTCTTCTAGATCACTACAAAAACAATTTTATTATTTAAGACCTTGTCCTCAATGAGATGAATATAAATGAAATTCATGTTTGTTCCACTGATTTCAGCTTGTTCACCATTGAATTTCCGTGACCTCAAGCCACCTATCTGTACAGACTGAATTTGGAATATACTTGGGGAAACAAAAGAAAACTGGAAAGAAAAAGAAAGGGAAAATCAGAGTAGGAGGTAGTGATATAAATGAGACTGTGCTGATAGATATGATGAATTATTATTTTATTGTTATTATTATATTATTTTCATCAATATTGAAATAATTAATAACGCTTCATGGCTATTACTCTTCACATCTGTAACCAGACTTGGACAACATACTGTCTGACAGTAGCAATGAAAGAATTTTTACTTATATTTTTTTGAAGAGACTGTCCTCTCCACCCCTATAGTAATAAATAACCTACATGAGTTTCCTGATTTTATTAATTTTTATAAAAATTAACTTCATGCCTCATTAAACATAAATAAGCAAAACAATGTTGACAAAAATTACCTTAAACAAAACACATAGAATCAATTACATGGCATACTGCAGATGTTTAATACTTACAAATGTAGCTTATTCAGCTTTCGAGGGCTCAAGTACTTGTTTTCTCAGGAACAAAGGTGGAACATTATCATGCAGTGAACAAAACTGCATTTCAACAAATAGCAACATAGGAAAAGCCAAAAACAAGCAAGGGAAACCAACCTAAGCATCTCTCCTTTCTCTTTTGTCTTATTATGAATACATGTATGAACAAGAAGCACATCCGATATCCAAGCCCCTTATAGCCCAACTATAAACGAAAACAACTAATTTTACTGCTACAATTGAAAATAATGCTAAAGTATAATAAGACATTTTCAAAATAACAGTGACCAATGAGTGCATTCATTTAATACCATGAAATAAAACGTATTACCAGTGTTCATACTTACAAAAGTTTTGTGAATACTTCCCATTTAAATGAACTAGCAGAATTTCTTTTGCCAGTGCCTTCTGCATCTTTGGGCATAAGGCCGGAAAAACTTAGTGGGTCATAAAGCCCTGCTCCCTGTTGTTATAGGCAACTGAAACCTGTTTATAAATGCTGCAAGACTCATTATAAAATTGGCTAAGATTTCTCACCCTCCTGCTTCTGGTTGAAAGCTGTTCCTGGTATTAGAAATCTCCTAACTGGCAGTTTAAAAGTATTCATGACTGTTCTACACCATTTCTCTACTGTGCCAACAGTATCTATTAGCTTAATAGCTCTTTTTTTCTTCCTGATGGTTTTCACCATATGTGCTTACAGATATTTATGATTTTTCATATATATTATCTCCACTTTCATTTTACAGATCCGTATAGAGGTTATTCTCCAAGTTTGTTCTAGTTTAAATTCACAGTTTTTGAACATGGACTGGATCCAGTATTTCAGAGGAGAATTTTCTAGCACCTTATATAATGGCATCAACACGTCTCTATTTCTATCACTTTGCCTGAAGCATGGTAGGATTATTTTTGCCTGCTTGGAGTCACATGACACTGACTGAATAAGGATATTCAGGTCTTTCTTGCCTTCTGCTATTTCAAGATGATGGAAACTTATTTTATAGAAAATTCTATTTAGAATGTAACTTTTGATGGTAAAATTACATCCCCTACTTGTTCTTCTCTGGGCCTTCTGGGGTGACTAATAGAAATGACAGAGGTGACGGATGGACACTAACTCATAGAATAACTGGAGCTGGAAGGGACATCAAAGGATCCACAAGGATCATCGGAGTCCAACTCCTGGACTTTATTCCTGTTCTCAGTGACGGGGGTGCCTTAGATAACTGAGTTGGCCCACATGACACAGATTTCCTCCTTGCTGTGTCATGAAGAACCACCCACAGTACAGTGAGGTTTTCATAGAGAGGCCCTATTAGTCTCTCAATCCTTTGCAGAAATTATTTTTATACAGAATGAATAAAATTAGGCACCAAATAGGATATTAAGAAATTATGTTACAAATCTCATTTAATTCTAAAAGTTTTAACCAGTGCCTGTTTCTCTTTCAGTCTGTCCAGCTTTGCTCACATTCAGTTCTAACACGTGTTCTGTTCTCCTATGATAGTTTCAAGTACTATGCATACCTAGGATTTTTTTTCCCTCATTTTAGAAATAGCCTGAAAATTGGGTTCTTTTTGTTGCTTGAGTATAAGGGTAATTCTTTGAGATCTGTAGTGTGGGAGACATAGCAACTAGTTCTAGTTATCTAGGATATAGACATTTATGTGTCAGCTAGTCATCCTCACTCCCTTCACATTCACTGGGAAAAAAATTGGCACACTTAAAGCATTTAACTTTAGTATAAACTAGACCAGATGAGTCTTGCCCTTACACCCCTCTAATGACAAGTTCAAAGAGAATGATAACCTCAGCTGTAGATGTCTCCAGTTTATATTTCAAGCTAGTGGAGAAAATTCTTACTGTACACTTTTAGGATATCTCAGTTTTCTAAACAGGCAGGGTTTACTCAAACTGGTCTTCTGAAGAGTCCCATAATTTCCTCCAGAATGATGCCTTAAAGATGGTTTTTGAATACTGAGAAATGGTTCTACTGGAGCCAATGTTTAATAAAAAATCTTGGATAAATTCAATGAGATCATGGAGCACAAAATTATTTCTACAATTGATTCTATCCTTAGTTTAAGTGTAAAATCAACTGCCCTTGCACACAACTTATCTGACATATCTACTCAACGGACCTATTAGTAATATATAGGTTTATATGTGCAAGTTTATAAAATAAGTGGGTATTAGCTGGTGTCTCCTAGTCAATGAAGATGAAAGAGATGGGGCCTCATGCATAAATTAATTCTGTAACTTTTCTGAAATTTACAGATTTACATTAACATAAAATGGATTTAGCAGATCAGAATAGTTTTCTTTTGTCAATAATAGCGTGTTAAGTGATGACTATCAAATAATTTATCATCAGGTTGTACTACCTAGTTACAAATAAATGAGAGGAATTTTGGGAATTATGAAGAACAATTGGGGATAGGTATACAAAAAAGCTGTGATATTTCAAAGATTGTAAAATGAATTAAATAATAAATACTTATAAATTGAGTTTTGCAAATATATCAAATTAAGCAATGACTTTCCTGTATATTGATTTCACATATTTTAGAACTTACATTGGCCAATATTCCAGAAATATATTTTTGCATGTTCTTGTAACATGATGAGATAATATAGAAAACAGACTGAAAGAGATATCCTGAGGAGTGCACATACACCTGTGAGTATGAAGCATGGGAATAAGACCTGTTCCATTATGCTTGTAGGAGCTAATTGCAGCTGATCCATTTTTCAACCATTATTGAAATGTCTGATACTGTATTCATGAGATCTCCATCTGCTCTGGATTTCTGTGTTCCAGGAAAATTATCTTTTTCCATGTCCCATAACATATTTCAGCTTTGTAAGGTAACCATACCCTATCCTTTTGTGCTGAAACAATGAAATAATAATAAATAAATAAATAAATAAATAAATAATAATAATAATAATATCTTACCTTGAATGTTGCAGGAGTAAAACAGGTAAAGCTCTTAAAGTGCTCTTTGCATGGAAAGTTTTTCGAGGCAGAATAATTTTATTCCTTTGACATAGAGCATCTGTTATGCAACACAGTATTAATATTCCTAATTCTGCCTGATTTTTTGTTAAAGAGGAACTGCTTTTTGGAACAGTGAAGCTACTGTTGTGGTTTTTTACCCCAGTGTAGAAAAAATGTCATGTACATAGATTAAATGACTGTTCTCCATTCCCAGCCACAGACCAGAGAAATGATATATTTTACTGACTTTAGAAGTTTGCATCTGAGACCTAGCTATTCTTTGAAGCAGGAAAAAGAAACTAAGAAACAGTTGAAGAAATATGTACCACTCAGTTTCCAGCCCTTGCTCACTAGTAAGTTTACAGAGCTACAGGAAACAAATAAAACCTCTTCTTCAAACAGACTTTTAAATGCAAATTTTAAATTGTAAATTACCTTATAATTTGGAAATCAGTGCCATTCCAGCAGGTGAGAAAGACTTAGGCATCACTGGAATGCTGAAGATGAAACTTTCCAGACATGATCCTGTCAGGTAGATTAATATTTGGCCTGAAACCTTCACAGTGCTCCTTTTGCTTCCTGCAAACTCTGTAGTATCAGTGATTATGCTTAGATAGCTTAACCTGAGATGTCAGGGGCTGATCTGTTGATGTGAAAAATCTCTGGAAAGAAAAAAACAACCCCTTTTTCAAAGCAGCTCATGTATCTTGCCTGAAAAACAGTTTTATGAAGGGAAATGAAATAATTTACCTTGAAAATAGATCTTGATCTCTATCTCAGAGGAAGCACGGAAAACTTAGACATTGTCAGAGATGTAACAAATTCTGGGCTGCCATAGTGTTTACTGCTTCACAGGAGTTTGCTCAGGAAACATACCAGAAACACTAAAATTCATTCAAACTTGATAGAAAATTCAGGCTCTGTTTAACTTATAAGGGGAAAACAGCAATGGCCCGCGTGTACCCTGTGCATGTTCATAGAAGAAGCAGGAGGAGAACAATTATACTGTAATGAGATGTTTGCTATTTTTTTCTGTATCTTATGCATTTACCACATTCTCAAGGGGTATTTATTTTTTTATAAGGCTAAAATCCAACCCCATATGTGGATATCCCTTTTATTTCATTTCTCTTATTGACGTATCTAATATCTATAAATGGTGCCACGTTAACAGACTCATACGGTTGCACTTACCAAAGACACTTCCGGACAGCCTTCTTGGAGTGAAGAAATTATATCTTTACATCTTGCAAAGAATTTTTTATAATCACAGTCAGCAAACAATGAATGTAGGAACTAAATTAATGTAGAGTCCATGCTCTTCCTACAGTATGCTGCTGTCATATATTTGAGATGATGGAATGGTCTTTTTCTCCAGGAAGATGTATTTGACATTATCTTTCAAAAATTAGATTTAAACTCTACTTTAACAAATATGTTATATTGAAGTAAATTAAGTTTGCCAGCATAGTGTCAGTTCTGGAAAGAATTTTCTTTTCTTCAGTTTTTTATTTAGGATACTCAGTTAAACACAACAGAGAGCAGCAACGCAGAACAAGGCACATCAATAACTAAAAGCTAGGGGAAGCAAAATATTTAAAATCATACCTGCAATCTTCTCAGTTATGTTTTAGTCTAGGATGCATCAGATAAAATGAAGTGTTATTATCATGATATAAAGCACTGTTTGATAACCATGTAAAATTAAAGTCATTTTCAGCCCTGTCCCTGGTTAGCAAAAGTACATGTTATACCTTTTACCCTAGGATTAAATTCCTTGCTGGAAAAGGCTTTTAGATATGGAAGCTGCAATATAGTCAATCTCTTACATGTGGCTGGGAGACCAAAAATGCTCAGAGGATTATCATGAGAGGCACTAGCTTTAAATTCACAGTGAACTCCAGTTACAAGATAGTTGTTTGTCACTTTTCATGAGTAGCAGGTTTATAAAAACTACATTAAAGGGAACAGGTACATAAAAAATATCTGAGGCCTTATAAAAAATTTTCAATAGCCTCAGCAATCACCCTTCAAATTCTGTAGTAAAATTTTGCTAATTATTCACTTAAAACTGTGCCTGGAACATATCCATCTTCAGATTCACATTTCAAAAGAAAACGTAATTAAATTTTTAAGATAAAGTATAATAAATATAAAATAACATCGGCAAGGAAAGATGAAAACCCTGGATTTAAAGTCATACATTGGCCAAAAATAATACTAGAAATTTCCATGACAGTTTATTTTTGCAGAGAAAATTATTTTCAGACTTTGTTTATTGATTTCCACAGACAAAAGGTGTCAAAAAACTTAGATAGAAAGATACCAGATTGGTGTCTGGGGAGGGGGAAGTATCAGAGCCTTCTGAATTGCTGCCCAAAAAAATTGCTAAAAGATGTCAGATTGGTCCCAAAACCAAAAACACAGGCTTTCAGCTGCTGCTCCACAAATTTTACACGTGCCATATTGGCCACAAAACAAAACACGGTTTCTCAGCTGTTGTTCCAATTCTTCATACTGAGCACATACAAATGAAGTGTAAATAATATTTTTATTTTTCAGAATCAGCAGAGCTGAATCTGTACAAATGAGGAAAAAGACCCTTGGATCTGAAAGTGTAAAGACTTAGAAGAAAGTGGGAATGTTGGTAGGAGGAGACTTATGGATGCTTATGTTCCATTGTAGACTGCATTTGGCAAAGATTATTTAAAAACTTTGATCAGTGGATGCTTCTGCTCTACTTAGAAACTTAGACAGTGGATGGAACCAGAGAGTTCAGAAAGACTGAGAAGAGTGAAGGCACTCAGGGGGAAAAATGCCCCAGATTGAAATGAACTATGCAGCTGTGAGAATGAGGGAGACAAGGAGGATTTGCTCTGGCTCCTGCCAATGTCACTCCAGACCTTTTTTCCCGGGCGTATTCAGAAGACATGCAAATTTAGAAGAAAACATAAGTAAAACATGAAAAGAGACACTGGACTTCAGAGAACCCGCTAACTGAACCTCTGGGAAGAACCACTGTTCCCTGTGTAATCTCAGCCTGTGTTTTCATGGACTTTGTGTGGCCTTAATGGAGTGTAATTTCCAAAAGACCGGGTCTGTCATTCCCTTCTCCATCTCAGATGTTTTCTTACCTTCTTCCCAGCTCCAGAAATCCTAAACCTATATCCTTTGTATTGGCCAAGATACTTTTTGAACTCTCACATAAATAGCTCTGTTTCACGGTCCAATAGAAAATTACCCATTTTTTTCTGGTTTGGTTTTTTTTTTTTTTGTTTTGTTTTGGTTTGGTTTGGTTTGTTTTTTAAATCTTTTATAGGTTGGTGACTTCTCTCAGCTGAGAATTGGAACCAAATGGGAATGTGTGGCCAGGACTTGGTAAAAGAGGAAAAGGGAAGACAGAAGCCCAAATTCCTTATTTCACAGAATGAGCTGTTTCATCAGTGTTGCAATTCTTGAAACCACAGCCTCAGTATTTATTAGTGACACATAAAAGGGTCCATTTCAAATGAATCCTTACTTTTCCAGAGAGAGGAAACACTGGCAGTAGGTCCATGCTCTGGCTTGGAGCCCACTTCGTGTATTTATCACCTAGAGGATGAGCTATGATAACTTGCCTTTCCAGTGATTAGAGAAATCTTTGCGCTATTAACTTGTGCTTTTTTTTACTTATAGACTGATCTCCAAAAGCATCAAATAAAAAGTTTATTAATAAATAGCTGGAAAGTATATTTAAAGTCTAATCTGTAGTAAATGTCTGTAAGAACCCAGAATTTTATAGAAAAAAAATATCATTATGAATAGGCTATATTAGATATGTTAACCTGTATGTTATTCAAGGGCATTAATATATAGAATAAAATGTTCTTGTGGGATGCTGATATTGATAGCTCTTCATCATTAACAAAAACCATCATAAAAATATATTTTGATTACCATAGTCCAAGAGAAATGAATTGAATTTGTCAAAATATTTAACATGCTTTGCTAGAGAAAAAGAAAACCTTTCATGCATGCACATTATGGATGTACAAAGTCCAAAGTTTGACTGTTTCTAAATGTATCATGTAATATTACCCCTCCTGACAAACCTTGCCTAAATATTCTGGCCTTCCAAAAATCCAGCCTAAATATTTTTGATGGGGAAGCACAGTAAAAATTATGCATTATATTAACTTGGCGTGTCTTTGGCTTGACACGTGTGAACTTTGTCTTTATGTAGTAAACTTCCATCTGCTTTTCAGTTGGGCTTTTTGTTTTAAGGGAAAGAAGATGGGGACCTTCCAGTGAACTAGCAATCTTGAAATACCTTTGCTCGGCAAGGAAAGACTGGAATGAAAGACATCTCATCAGATTAGGAGGAATTTTAATGTATTAGTCTGCTATATTTGGGACTCAATGTGTTCTTCCCAACCTCCATTTTAAATCCAGAATAAAGTAAAGGAATAACAGCTAAGGCCCTGGGGAATAGTAAGATGTAGAGGAGAGATTAATTGGTGTCAAATAGGGACTAGTAAAGGATCAGCTGATGCTGGAAGAATTAGGCTGCAGGAAACATTTTATAGTTGTCTCTCTTACTGAAAGCATGGTATTGTTGTTCAACAGTCTAGTGCCTTTCCTTCT
The DNA here is from genome assembly GCA_013398115.1 of Falcunculus frontatus. Classification (NCBI taxonomy): domain Eukaryota; kingdom Metazoa; phylum Chordata; class Aves; order Passeriformes; genus Falcunculus; species Falcunculus frontatus. Next base: position 2,622,648 of record VZRV01005576.1, on the reverse strand, counting down.
GTCAGCCTCAGAGAAGCTTTTAGCTGGGGAAGAAAGTGGATAATTAGCATTCCATTTGGATGCCTGCAGACCAGCAGTCTAGAATATTAAATAGCTTTGCAAAACAGGAATGGTCTGAAGTGATTCATATTTCTTTATCTGAGGTCTTTGAAATGCAGGTTTATATATGTCCTATAAAAAAAAGCTTTGCTCAACTTCACATCTGCTTTTGACGTTTGAAACTAATCCCCTTGATATTTGACAACAAATTCCTAAACTGGAGGTGTGGAGGAAGGAGATGATAAAAGTGCTTCTGCACATGTTATAACAAGTATCTCGTGTCACTCAGGATCTCTGAGCACGGTGCTGAAGGTATGGAAATACAGGATATTAGTAATTTTGGTGGTTTAACCCTGGTAGATAGATCAGCCCCACACAGATGCTCACTCATTCTTCCCCCAGTGGGATGGGGGAGACAATCTGAAGGGTAAAAGTGAGAAAATTCATGGGTAGAGATAAAGACAGTTATAGGTAAAGCAAAACCTGCACACTGGAGCAAAGCAAAGAAAGGAGTTAATTCACCACTTTCCACAGGCAGGCAGGTGTTCAGCCATCCCCAGGAAAGCAGGGATCCTTCATGTTCCACAGTGACTTGGGAAGACAAATGTCATCACTCTGAACTTGCCCCCCTTGCCTCTTCTTCCCCCAGCTCCGCACACTGAGCTTGACACCACATATTATGGAATATCCATTGGGTCAGTTGGGGTCACTGTCCTGGCTGTGTCCCTTCCCATCTCCCAGTCTCCTCACTGGTGGGGTGGGGTGAGGAGCAGAAAAGGCCTTGATACTGTGTGAGCCCTGCTCAGCAATAATTAAAAACCCTTATCAACACATGTTTCATGACAAATCCAAAACATAGCCCCACACCAGCTACTATGCAGAAACTTTATTCTGAGGCCAAACCTGCACAGTGATGCAGAGGATCAAACTTGTGTTTACAATACCACATCCCCTTGTCTGATTCTATGTTTTATTGATGGCCACAATGCTCCCTTTAGAGGGTTCATCATTCTAGTTAAGGACTTTTTTCCTTAACTATTTTTCTTGCCTAATCCTGAAGGCATACGAGGTATAGGCATTTGTTTATTAATTGTTGTGACATTACGGTATCTCTTACACCAAAGCCATTATTTCTACACCAAGCAGCGAATTCTACTGGCCATACAGGAATGTACAGCCTTTCATGGAAACATAAAGGTCAGAAAATCAGGCAAATGGCTGCCCAGCCTTAGTTTGAGGCGCTTGTCAGAATAATGTTGTGGAAACTGTTGACAGAGGCTTCTTTATACCTGCTCTACCCAACTGCATTGCAAGTGGGGAATAGAATAAAAAAGATGTGGAAACTAGAATGCTAATTTTCTTTGCTTTTCTTCCCAAGGTGTGTGCATGTGTGGAAAGTGTGATGGCTATCTGGACAGCTGTGTGGGGGCAGGTGAGCACTGATGAGCAGCACACCAGCTCTCACTGTGGCTCTCCTCTCTGACCATCCAGACCGTGGAGGGAACAGTTGCAGCAGGACCAGATGAGTGGTCAACTCCTCCATGGCAGAGTGGGTTAGTACAGAAATTACTTGGATCGACAGAGTATATCCAGCCTTCTCTCCTGCAAAGCACTGAAAATGGTGATCCTCATTCTCTTCCTTTCTGCAGCTGTATACAGCTTATACATTTTCTCTCCTGGTCATGGTTTCCTCCATCCGGATCTTGAAGCCTGTGCAGATACCTCTCATCCGCCACCCCACACCAGCCTCCCCAGGGCTCATTCCACCTTGCCCACAGGCCAGGACCCTGTTCTGGCCACCAGCCCCAGGCTGAGCAATGACACAGCAGGGCTGGTCTCCAGCTACTCAAGACTCAGCCCTGCCTGGCCACAGGTCCTCCAAACCAGGTCCACCCACAAGCTGATGTCCTAGTCTGTCCCCAGGCCTGGGCAGGGGGGTGTCCAATGCCCAGGGCTGGAGCTGGGCAGGGGAGGTAATGAAATATGATGAAGCATATCCTCCTGGGAGTCATGTCCAGGCGTGGGAAGCACAAGAAAACTGGAAGCAGCCAGCACAAATATACAAATTATGCCTGACCAGTTTACTTGGCTTCTCTAAAGAGACAGATGGCTCTGTGGGTGAGGGGAGAGAAACAGGGACCTTTCCGTGGCCAAGAGGGCAAGGTACAATCAGGGTGTTTGGACTTGTGAGTGCATAGAAAACTACCTGGATGGCCAGCCTCAAATGTTTTTGTTCAGTGCTGTGAAGCCCCAGTGGCATCCACTTTCCTCCGGGGTCAATACTGAGACCAGTCAGTACCTTTCAACATTCTCCCTGGTGACCTGGGTGATGGAATGGAGTGCATCCTCAACAAGATCAGGGGTGTGGGAGGAACCGTCGATACTCCGGAGTGCTGCAGTTCAGAGGGACCTCAAAAGCTGGAGAAATGGGATAACATGAACCTCGTAAGTTCAACCAAGGCAACTGCAAAATCCTGCATCTGGGATAGAGCAGCCTCGTGCAACAGTGCAGGCTGGAACCAGCTGACTGGGAAGTTACATTGAAGGAAAGGACCGGAGAGAGTGCTTTACCCTATTCAGTATTTGTGAAAGGGTTTCTGAAGTACTGTGATAAGTATTTGCCATTAAAGTAGTCAAAAAACTTCAGCAGTCTTCAGTGTGCCTGTTTATGTCTAAGCCAGTCAACCTATGCTCCTTGTATAGAAAAAAAAGAAAAGTATTTTTAAAACGTAATTCAGTTGAACGACCAGGGACATCTAATTGAAGAGGAACTAAACTGTGTTATAACAAGTGCCCATGTTTCTCCACTCATAAGGAGGCAAGACAACTGTAGGCATCCAAGACACACAAATGTGTGTTTGATCAAGTGCCTCATGACAGAAAACAACTTCTCTGTGTGTATGATACTGGCATGGCTGGGGTTTGAATGGTTTGAGCTGCAACCCTGTAGTACTTGTGAAATGGCTGGTACCTGCCTTCTCCATCCTGTCAGAAACCACAGTATTCCCAATCCAACCCTGCTGCCTCTGCACTCAGACTCACTGAGACTACCAGATATGGATGACTCTTAAAATCTTCCTCTACAGTCTCAGGACTTTAGAACTTACCACAAATATCCTGCACCTGCTTTTTAAGAAAATCTGCAAAATTCTTCAACTTTCTTCAGCTCTTAGAGAAAGACAGATGCTAATGCCAGAGGGAAAGGGTGAAGTGTTTTTACTATTTAGAAATTGTCAGAATTTTTAGATGAGCAGAAAGGAATTGTTTATTACAGTAATTCTTTTACAAAAATACTCTCACAGGTATCTACCATCATGGACCTGCCCTTTCCAGTCTTCTTTTCCATATAAATGAAAACAAATAAAGATTAATAATTTATAAAGAGGGAAGCTAGAAGCTAAGGGATCTGTCTTTTTCCAGGTTTGCAAACAGACTTTATGCTGTCTAGACAAGTAGAGAATGTATATTGACCTTTCCTTTTTCCTGCTCTAACATCCATGTTTGAAGAAGAACATCCTGACTTTTTTTCCTAAGTGAAGTCTGAATACACTGCACAGATCTTTTTGAAGGAGGCTAGAAACAGGTTTTTTATCATTCAGAGCTCCCGAAAGGACCATTTGAGCATAGTCTTCCTGTTCAGAGAGGAAATAGCTGTGTCTGTGACTCGAATGGACTCTGATTTCCAATAATTTTCCAGTGGTAAACTATGATTCAGTTTCCATTTATAAAGTGAAATGAGTGCCTAAATAATCAACAGTAAAAAGCCAGAAGTAGGAAATGAACCATCCTTCAAAACAATTCCACTCTGTTTAGTTTGGACTTCATTCCATTGTTAAAGGATTTCCTTATGTGCAAGGTGTTACAGATTGGTAAGCTGAAGCCATTCTAGGCACAAGTATTTCATTTTGTACTGTGTGTAAATACGAGATAACTATCTGTATAACTTTAAAATCATCTGCTAGGGATACCAGCTCTTCCAGTGCTTTAGAGGAGCACGAGTCACAGGGGCAGAGGAATTACTAATGAAGACAAATCTCTTAAATTGCTCTAGTTTTCAGTAAGTGCAAAAACAGCCTGGCTTATTCAGCTTCGTTTAGCTGAGGGCAAATTGGGAACTTTTTGCTTACTCTATGATATAACTTCAGCAAATATTATTATCTACTGATTTGTCAGCTGCAAACATAGATAAGACTTAACAAAGTGATATGAATGCTGGAAGCTCTGTCTCTGAAGGATGTTCAGCACTTCAGGTGGTTCAGGTAGAATTCTTTGGGGTTAAAGTTAGACAACCAGTCACATTCGGGGGTGGGGGAGGTTGCAAGAAAAAGTACACTTAAACACATTGCCTAAAAGCTAGATCATCATGTTCCCAAGGAGTCACCTTGCTACCTCTTTTCAGCAATCTATATGTACGAAAGATAGTTGCTGACTGCTGAGCAAAATAGATCATAGAGAAGTTGTCATTGTACGCAGTGGGTTCGCTTCCCTGTGACCCCACTCTCCCACTCAGTCTTATTTATGCTTCAACACAAACTAGTGGTGAGTGCAAAGCAAAAGCTATGATCTGGAAACCTCCAAATTTAGATTGTGAACCGGAACACAAATTCAAATTTATGAGCTAGCTCATATTTCTTTTAAATTTAAACAATAACTTCTACCTACTCTCTGGTTGCTGAAGTGTCCCTTATGTCAAGTGCTGACAATTTCAAATTTAAAGTCTAGAAAATAATGGATTTGCCCCCAGAAAATAATGTAAAGTTGATTTTGTTTGGATGGGGTCTTTTTTGCTTTCGCTTTTGTTGGGTTTTAATTTTTTAATATATTTTAAAATGAATATTGCATTTTCCTCTCTTCTTTCTGTTTCCTGAGTAATATGTATTGCTTATTTTACAATTCCATGCACTTCACACTCTGAAGGGTCTAAATCATTGTTTTAAATAAAAGTTTCAATTCTTTTACTTTCTCTTGATTTTAACAGCTGAGGTTTTAAGGAAAATAACAAATATTCTGACAGTTTGGGAAGTCTAAACTGGAAATCAAGTTTTGACATTCAGCCTCATTTTTCTGTATTGGTTCCACAAAATTATTTGTAAAGCCAATATTATTTTACATACTAGCCTGAAACCTGGAGGAAAGACAAGCTGAGTGTTTTATAAGGCAGACCATAAATAAAATATGAATATGTAGAAAGAATCCTTTCCAGTCACACTGAAAATTAACTTCTAGGATATCCCATCTTTTTAAATATCTGTCCTATGTGTTATTTTATTGAAAGAACATTAGCTAATTATGATATATTCAGGAGCATTCGCAGAAAAAGCCTGTCTTTCACAGACATGAATGAACTATGCTGTCTCAAATGAATTTTTCTCCAGGTGCACAGAACTTTTCAGACGATTTCTGAACTTCTCCCCAGTCTAGTTGGCTATGGATTCAGCGTTAATGATTCACACAGTAAACAGTGATGTTCAGAGTGTTCATTAAGTTCCATTGTCTGTTGCTCCTCTAGATGGTTATTTACCTTCATTTACAATAAGCAATTTTCCATCAAGAAGAGCTCTCTTAATTTGATTGGCTATGTCAGGCTACTTTTCTGTGATTTTTCTTTTTTGGCAACAGTTTTTCCAGCTTGTTCTTTAACCGTCATTTGCCTTCTCCTGTATTTTAAATCTATCATGCTTCATGACAGACAGACTTGTAATTTGGACTCTAATCATTTCTGATTCTCATGTTTTGACAGACACAGACTTGTCTTTCTGCACCTCCTTCCACACTTTCGCTCTTTATTCTGCATTTGCTTGTGGCACACAATACTCTCTGTTTAACCCTTTCCCTTTCCATCTTCCACTTTTATAAAACACATATACTATAAGCAAATATGCTTTAAATTACGGATGTGTTAGAGAGACTTCTAGAAATTACTCTGTTGTACTAAAAATGATGGTATTTGAAAGTATGTACAGACATATTCATTTCATGCTCTAAGGTTCCACCTGACTCAATTTGGAAGGGCTCTAAGTAAATATGACTTAGTTAACTAAAGTCCTTTTTCTATATATATTTTTTTTTAACCTTGATTATTTTAATATTAAATTCAATTTCTGAGAAAATCTGTTCTGTCGTTATAAATATTCTTAAGATCAAAGCATCCTTGCCTTGAGAACAGAAGGATTCAAGTTAGAATCCAGTTGTTTAGTTCCACCTACAAACAGCAAGACCACACTTAGCTGCACTGGTGCTATAAGGCTCTCTGCTGGGAAAGTGAAGTTCCCTTCCCACTGAGAAACCACATAAGGATGGTTGTTCCTGCTTCCAGGAAAAAGCCCATGCTGTAACATCAGCAACAAAGGTGAGAAGATGCTTCTTCTTGAATTCAAAAGCACTGTGTTCTGCTCAAAGTAATGATTGTGTGACATAACTGTGACTTTGTGGAAATCATCCCATTGGCAGCTTGTCCCTGGAATGGTGCCTGCCTATTACATCTAGCCAAGGCAGAGGTGACGATTTCCTGAACATCCTGCCCTCATACTTCTTATCAGGAAAGACCACATGGAGTGATTTCTAAAATGAGATTCATGTAGTTGACTTGGGTCTTCAGTATCTTCTGCACCTTTTTATGTTTCAATATATACACATATACATGAACGGATGCACACACACATAAAAATAACTGATCTCTTAACTAACTTTTCATATCCAGCTGATCCAATAGTTTTCTGAAATAATATCAACGGCTTGGAAAATGAGGGAAGAGCAGTGGATGTTGCTCCTTTTAACTTTAGAAATACCCTATTTTTCAGAAGATCCTTGTAAACTAACTGATAAAGCAGGACTCAGTAAGAAAAGAGTAGACTCAAAACTGATGTGTCAGTGGTCTGCCCTGAGAGAGGATACAGGAACAATGTTGTTAAACATCTTCATTATGGAGTTGGATGATTGGACAGAGCTTATCATCAGCAAGTTTGTAGATGATATAAAACTTGCAGGAATGCTTGATATATCCAAAAGGGTGGGCTGCCATCAGCAGCATTGTCAGGCTTGAGAAACATGCTGACAGGAAACTCAGTGAGTTCAACAAAGGGAAATGCAAAGAACTCCACGCACCTTGTTAGACAAGGAGCTGTCCAGCTGGAAAGCAGGTTTGCAAAGAAGGACCTTGAGGTTCTGGTGGACAAGAAGATGAGTGTGAGCCAATGATGTGCTCTTGCAGCACTCTGGGCTGCCAACAGCACTGTGAACTGAATGAGGACAGCAAGTCGAGGCCTGTAACCTTTCCCCTCTGCTCCACACTGGTGAGACACATCTGGACTCTTGCAGTTCTGGGCCCCTGATGACAAGACACACATGGACTTATCAAAGAGAGCATTGCAGAACCACAAAGAGGATGAAGGGATGGAGCCTCTGTCATATGAGGAGAGACTGACAGTGCTGGGACTGTTCAGCCTGGAGAGCACAATACTCAAGGGGATCTTATCAATATGTATAAAATATCTGATGGGAAGGTATAAGGAATGGAGACAGACTTCAAGGCTGTTGAAATACACAAAATTCTATTTAAACACAAGAAAAAACTCTTTTTCCTATAAATGGTCAGACACTGCAACAGATTGCTCATCAAGGTCTCCATCTGGGAGATTAAAGAACCAACCATACACAGCCCTGGGTACCTTGCAGTAGATCAGCCGGCTTTGAGCATGGAGATTGGACAAGGCAATCTCTAGAGGTCCCTTCTGACCCCAACTATTCTGTGATTCTGACTTGTACTTCCATCTCACTTTACCACATCTATTTTAAGGACTGATTTTACAAACACTATTAGGCAATCTCTGCAAGGCTTCTTTGCATGTACACGGTTTAGTGATGTGCAAAATGCTTTTGCAGCATCAGGGTTTGACATTGGAGTTACAGAAACCTTTCTTGGTTTTTCATCTATACAACTGAATTGGTGTGAAGATGTTCTCTTGCCCCTGAAAATCTGAAAGAAAATACTCTGGAGAGACACTGTCTAAGCTGCAGAGACTGACCGAAATTGTTCTCTTTCGTCTCAAGGATCATCATCTTTTTGCACTATAATTTTGAAGTTGAGTTTAGAAATCAACACTGCAGAGTACTTGGTGTGAAAGGAAGACAAGGTTGAGCACAAATAATATTGGAGTGAAAAAAGAACAAAATTATTGAGCTGATACACGCTTTTCAGAAGAAAAGTGAACAGGAAGAAATAATTTCATTATCTCTTCATGAGGCACATTAATGAAACTGAAAAGTACAGTACATCAGAACTATCAGTTCTATCTGGCATAGAATTTCAAGGAAAAAGAGATGACAGCAGAAGATACAGCAGGGAATGTGCAATTTGCCAAAACATTTTGAAGATGGAAAAAAAGAAGGAAAAATACTGGGATGTCACTGCTTTCATAGGAGGCAAATTCTTATCCTTAATTGCCTTCAGGGTCTGTAGATAGCATTGTCCACTTCAAGGTTATCTTTCTATATTGTTCATTGTTAGCAGCCAGCCAAATGTTAGCAAGAAGAGGAGCATCTTTTCCTTTCTATTTCAGTAAATGCTTTTATAACTGTATAAACCAAATATGGCTTACCTGTCTCCAACAACAATGCATGTTTGTATACCCAGTGGCATCATCTCTAGACATTTTGCAGATAAAATCTAAAGAAATAGAACAATATTTACTAGATTCTCAATACTATGGTGGAACTGTTGGACACATGAATAATGTCCAACCCAGGTCTGGATGGACATTTTGTCTGCCCCCTGGCCCTGAAGAACTCAAAGCAATTCTGTTGAAGGAGACACATGGAGTGTCTTGCCCTGAGCCACCAAACCCCAGGTGGTAACACGACACATAGTTGTAGCCCACCCCATACATCACTAGATGATCTCCAATACTTTTATTTTTTTTCTCTGAATAAGATTTTCTTTGAGAAAAATAAGCTTTTTCTTTTTTCAATTTCATTTTTTATTAGCTGTTAGAAATTTAGGGATAGGCAGGGAGTTGGGAGCATGACTCAGGAGTACTGTGTTTACCTATTTTTAACTTGTAGGTTATCTGTAAAAAAATCTGCAGGTTATCAGCAAGGCAGGTTATTTAGATGGGAGAGTATAATGATGGGAAGCTTGCTGAAACATTCCTTCTCTTTCTGCAGCTAGTCTGTGTTTTACAGGAACTTCAGATCTAGATGGTGAATTACGGGCAGTGAGTTTCTTTCTTTCTTAGTAGCCCATGGATCTGCAGAGCAGAAGTTGAAAAATTGCTCAGCCTCTGAACTCGGTGTGTCCCCACTGTCTCTGCCCTGATTTTAGCTGTTTTGTCTGAGGGCATGGGGAGTTCTCATTTCCAAGGCAGAATATGAGATGGAAGCAGGTTGTTTGAGCGTCAGCCAAATAATTAGAAGCATTAAAAATATGGTGACCAGGTTTAGCCAAGCACAATTCTAATGGAAATAGAGCAGGTAATTTCTCAGGCTTTCTCTCTGCTTGGTAGGATACTGGGTTTGTGTGAAAGTTTTGTATATATGTGTATATCACAAACATTATATACAAGTGCTTTGAGGCTAATTGTCCCTGACAGTCTAACATAATGCCTCTAGAATAACTCCAACAATTAAATTTCTGTCTGTGGAAAGTCAGGCAGATCTTTGATTCCTTGATCTCAGTACAAACTATAGGAATTCAAAAGACATAATCCCCACAATGCTGCCTCCAGCTATGATAGTCTTCATAAAGCCTGGGGTAAAGAGCATTGGCTGAAGGAAGATTTTGGAGAAATCTCCCTAAGGCAAGTGCGACACTGCACAAATGCCTCAGTTGAAGAAGTAGCAGCTATGTCTATTTTTCACTTTTGTAAAAAGCTAGATTAACAATAAATTATTTTCTGCTTTCATCCAGCTCATGTTGCATTAAATAATGCAAGTTTTTAGTTTTGTTCTTCCTTGTTTTGTGATTCAGTTTAAAATACATGCAATTTTAGATATAGTCTTTGTGTTCTCTTTCTACCTGAAGGGAAATGTAACAATAGATGCCACAGAATTACTATAATTAAATAATGAGCAATTGAAAAAGTATGGGACAGTTAGAAGAATAGTTCCTGGCATTTTCTTGAGGAAAAGCAGCATTTTATCTTAGACTTTCGGAGGTTCAAATCCTTTTTTAACTGCTCCTTTTTTCTTATTTTTTTTTCCTTTTCTTTTTTTTTTTAAACTCAGTGCAACACTGTGAGACCAGCTGCCAAACATACATGATGCATAAAATCTATTCTGAGGAAGGTGCTGTTGTAGTTACTTGCTTTACTGGTCATTCTTTTTTTAGTGTTTTGAATGCTGTATTTTAAACAACATCTGCCTTACCCAAGAACATAATTCGGCAACCATGTAACAACCTTTGTAGCAGTTGGCCACATTCCCGGTTTGAGTTCCTCAAAAGCCTTGGCTGTGGGCCGCAGATGAAAGGAAAGCAAAAGAAACAAGATGGTTTGAAAAGTGGTCAACCCTCAGTTGTGGCAGGGTAACAAAGGCACTTACTCCCCCAGAACTGCTCCCTGTCTGTGTTCCCTTTAATACCTGGTGGCTTATGTGACTAACCAGTTTTTTTTAATCCATGATACTCCTGTGAGCTCGATGGAGCAACTGCTGATCCTAGAATTAGACTATATTCTGGTTTTTTAAGATTTCTTTTTGAAGTGGTAATTGGTAGCACCATGGAAAGCCCTTTTAAATAGCTGGACTGATATCCACAGTTTAGCTGGCACACCTGACCTCCTCGACATCTTTTGGAAAAGAACCTGGAGGTGTTGATCAACAGCAGCTGAACATGAGCCAGGAGTGCCCAGGTGGCCAAGAAGGGCAATGGCACCTGGCCTGTATCAGCAATAGTGTGGCCAGCAGGACCAGGGTAGTGATTTTCCCCCCTGTACATGGCTAATTTGCTACTAATTAGCCTAAAATAGGTTAGGACTATACTAAGTGGTTTAGAGGTCTAAGTATTAGGTGTGTACTATGCCCCAGTGTTGCTTAGTTCAGCTGAGACAAACACGGATACATGCTTAACTTCAGACACATAACCTCAAAATGGGACACACATATTTGAAATTAAACATATGGTTAAGTGTTTAACTAGATCAGCATCTGAGTACTTAGCTTGAGACTATGGTATTGGTTACCCCTTCTTTCCACCTGGTTTAAAGGTTTTATTGAGATCCAAAGGGAACTATGGAATAAATAAAACACGATCTTTCATCAAACTTTTTCTGCAAAAATATCTTAGAAGAATGTAGACAATAACACAAATGTGTACTCTGAACAATTGATACAAAAGAGTACCCTGTCTACACATTGCATTTGCTGTTAAATAATGTTGTACTTATACTGCATTTTTTCCCCATTTCCCTTCAACTCTTCCTGTTGTATTAAGTAATATTCTTGGCACTAACAGCCCAGATAAAGGATGTTGTTTCTGATGTGTAATTGGAGTGGTGCAACTTGTCATTTAGCACTTCATTTCCATTTCCATTCACACTACATGGTGTATTATCAGCTGCAACAGAATATGTCTGTAAACCAAATTTAGGTAATGCTGTATAACAAAGGCTTTCTGTTTATTTCAATTGTAGATTTTTACCATATAGATTCTTCCTTTCAAATTATTTAACCAAATTCCAAAGAGACTTCCAGATACATGAAATGTTTGACAATTTTAATGTGGGTACTTTATTTCCTGTGTAATTTATTGGCTGATGTTCTCAGAGTACTTTACAGATGCTAATTGATTTGATTTCAGGTACAGGTAAGTCAGATAGAAATTCTCTCTAGTTCTGATGCGACACAGAGAATGAGAAACTGCAAATAGTGCTGAGCTCAGTGCCAGGTGTTTAGGCATTGCTGATCCATCAACGCACAGCTTAAAGCCTCAAAATCCTTGAAAGACAGTCAGTCAGCATTGTAGATACTTCTGAGGGACTCCTTAGAGTTATCCTTTTCTATCAGTTAGCCTTTGAAGGGGTTTCCCTGGAAAGTATGATGTTGGGTCCCCTAATGACTAAAATGTCTTTCTTTTTCAGACTAAAAAAGGGAGTATTTTTTTTAAAAAAAGACACAAAAAGACATACTGTTTTCTTTCAGTGTTCACCAGGATTTTTCCAGGTGTAAATGCTCCCCCTACTTGTCCCAGTTTTCAAAAAGGGCAAAAAAGATGACCCTGAAAACTACAGGCCTGTCAATTTTAGTTTTCTCTCTGGTAAAATTACAGTAAAGATTATACTGGAACGTATAGGAAAACACCTGAAAGACATCGCAGTCATTGGTCACAGCACAGCTTTATGAGACAAAGTTCTGCTTATCCAATCTGATTTCGCTTTATGACAAGGTAACCCACCCAGCTGATCAAGCAAACCTTTTTGGATTTCAGAAAAGCTTTCAATAATGTCTCTCACAGGATCCTTCTGGACAAAACGTCCAGCATTGAGCTGGATAAACACATCTTGTAATGGGTGAGCAACTGGCTCATGAGTTGGGCCCAAAGGGTGACAGTGAATGGGGTGACATCACACTGATGACCTGTCAATAGTGGGGTTCCACAGGGCTCCATCCTTGGCCCTGTGCTCTTAAACATCTTCTTAAATGACTTGGATGCAGGGCTGGAAGGGATACTGAGCAAGTTCACAGATGATACAAAACTGGAAGAAGCTGTTGACTCCCTCAAAGCCAGGGATGACCTGCAGAGAGACTTCGATGAATCAGAGGCCTGGGCAATCACCAGCTGTATGACGTTCAACAAAGGAAAATACTGGACATTGCACCTGCAGTGGGCAACCCTGGATGAATGGGCAGACTGGGCAATGAGAGGCTGGAAAGCAGCATCATGGAAAAGGCACTTGGGCATCCTGGTCGAAGGAAAGTTGAATCTGAGTCAGCAGCGCCCTGGCAGCCAGGAGGGACATCCCTGTCCTGGGGGCATCAGGCACAGCATCACCAGCCAGGCAAGGGAGGGGATTGTCCTGCTCTGCTCTGCTCTGGGGCAGCCTCACCTCGAGTGCTGAGGGCAGTTTTGGGTGCCACAATATAAGAAAGATACTAAACTATTAGAGAGAGTCCCAGGGAGGGCAACAAAGATGGTGAAGGGCCTTGAGGGGAAGCCGTAAGAGGAATGCTGAAGTCACTTGGTCTGTTCAGACTGGAGGAGACTGAGGAGAGACATTGCAGTTACAACTTCCTTGTGAGGGGAAGAGGAGGGGCAGGCACTGATCTCTTCTCTGTGGTGATCAGTGACAGGAAATAAGGGAATGGTCCAAATTAATGTCATGGGAGCTTTAGGTTGGACATCAGGAAAAGGTTCTTCACCCAGAGGGTGGCTGGGCACTGGAACAGGCTCCCCAGGGAAGTGGTTACAGCACCAAGGCTGACAGAGCTCAAGAAGCATTTGGACAACGCTCTCAGGCACAGGGTGTGACTCTTGGGCACACCTGCACAGGGCAAGGAGTTGGACTTTGATGATCATATTGGGTGACTTCTAACTCAGAATATTCTGTGACATTTTTAATAAGAGGGATTCCTGATACAGAGAATGAGAAAATTGGCCAGGACATTGCACTTTTCATGAAGGTATTTTTGACTGGGCTTTTTTTGTTGGTGGTTGGTTGTCTTGTTTTGGTTTGATCATTTAATTTCAATTTCATTTTGTAGGTTGTTATATATATATGCTTAATATTTCTACTTTTTTTTAACCATGTCTATAATCATCAACATAAAAGCAGAAAAAATATTATTTCTCAGACAGTAAGAAGTGATTACATCTAGATTTAGAAAATAAAGATAAATAATTTCAATTTAACTACAATAAATTTGTTTCTTCAATGTTTTAAAATGATGTTTTTTCCAGTTTATGTTTAAAAAGTTCACAGCCCCATTTTCTTTTTGTCACATTCCCTTTTCAGAAAGAATTGATCTACTCCATTTCAGGATGTGAACTTTTAAAACATTCATATAGTTTATAAAACAATAAATTATGTTTCTAGATAGAAAAAGAGTTGATATATTTTAATGAAAAATATTATTCCATTCAACCAACCTTATTTAACCTTCTGTAGATGAAAGACTGCTAATGACTTCTTGTTGACAATAGCTAGAAAGTGCCAAATGAAGTAACAGTGTACCTGCTTACATGAGACTGAGAACAAAGCTATTTAATATCTAGTAAAACTTCATTTTTTGGTATTGTAAACATCTCATTTAAATTTTAAAAAGTATTGTGATACAGTTTTTTTTAATATAATTTTTAAATCATGTTTGATAAATATTATTAACATGTTTTAAAACTGACAGTTCATTAGAGGTGTTTATGTTTGAATTCTTAGGGAATAAAACTGAAATCCAAAATAATAGGAGAATGCAGTCGGTAGGTTACATCATCAGAAATAAAATGTATGGAAATACTGCATTTTGTAGCTACTATAAATAATACCTTCATGCTGTGCTGAGATAAAGGATTGTGCAGATTTCTTATTAGAAACACAATATATACCAATTCCAACTGTTCTTTACAGTAACCATGAATTCATTTGTAAATTCTCAAAATCATCTTCCTTCAGAACATTTAGGAATTCAAGCAGTCACCCTTATTTTTTTGGTGGTGACTTGCATTAGCTTGTTGTAGACTAGTGATAGAACAAAAAAGCCTACACATTTGATTTTATTCCAGGGGTAAATTTCTTGAATACTTTCCAAATTTGACTGGAGAGTAGAGCATATATAGGAATGATTATGTGTAAGAATGATCTAGCATAAAAACTTTAGCTGAGAGCTAAATTTCTCAAATTTCTTCTAACTGAAATTCTTCTAAGTACAGAATCCTGTTGTCACTTGAAGTTAGCTTAGCTGTTTATATGGCTACTTTGTAGACATATAGGTCTGTAAATTGCTAAATTACATTGGGATATTTATATTAATTCTTCTCAGAGAAAAATAACTCAGCATGATTTAAATAATGGGTAATTGAAATTGGAGATAACATTTTTTTCTCTAGAGTAGTAAGGAATGTATAATATGGACTCTAAAAATAAGAGAAAGATGTAAACAAAGGAAGATCAAAGAGGAAAAGTATAAACAACTGTGCAGATGAAAGTGTTATTTCATATGCAAAGCTCTTACAAGTAGGCTATAGCTGCTTGGCACAGAGTAATCAGAATGGTATTTTCTAGTTCCCCCAACGTAACTGAGGAGTAAATACTGAAGAGAATGTTAAATACCAGGAATACCCAAAGAGAATAGCACTTCCACTGGACATGGAAATAGGCAAATCTTGGATCAATTTTGAAAAAGGTTAATCTAGTAGCAAAGATTAATTTTCTATAAAATTATAAGATAACCCTGCAGTGTTGCATCTTAGGATAGATTCTTAGAGAGTTATTCAAGTACATGATTAAGTGCACCCCTACCTCTCATTACATGACAGAAATACCACCTCATTTAGCTAAATTTAATAAATTGAAGAAAATTTGAACCATATGTGTTGCATTGTCAGTCATATGTTGTGGTGTGCAGATAATATCTGGGTCAAACATACTAATATGAATGTACCCTACCTTTGTGGGACAAGATTTCTATCTATTATCTGATATGGAAAACCTACGTTTTGTCACGAAATAAAAATAGTTCCATGACAGGGAAAAAGATTCACCACAAATCAGGGAATGGGCCATTGGCTGTATGAATTGTTGGAAGTATGCTGTGCACCTCTCAGGTATGTGAAGAACAATCTGGCTTCAGTTAATTTAAATCCATACTTGAAAATAATTGTTGCAGTAGTCTTACCAGACAAGTTAATCTAATAGATCATGTTTATCCTCGTTTGAATGATTCCGTGGGAAACAAAAGCAATTTTCATTTTTTGCTTTTTCCGGAAAGGTACAGAACTATTTTATCGGTTTGACTACAGAACATATGTTCAATTAACTATATGGATATTCAGTCCTAAATTTTACACAGTAGCACTCACAACAAGTTGTTTCAAATTATAGTATCCATTTAAATTTGAAAGCTGTAGCCTTTTATAACTACCTATTATAATATATGGAGAATAGATGAAATCTACCATATAAATGAAGGTAATCAGGTTCCCGAAAGCTTGATTTTCCCCTATCAATTTACCTGTGAGTTATTCCATCAATACTGAGTGATTAATTAGACAATGCATTTGATTTTCTGTTGCAGTATCTTAGGGTGGTCACTAAAAACTTTCAAATGCTCTAAATGACTGCATGCATGTGCTGGAATGTCATTCCAGCAACTCCAATACATCAGGTATTTTTCATAGTCAACAGAGAGGAATATAACTAATACTGTAGATTAAATGCATGTTGCAGCGGTTGTGGCTGCTGCCCAGGTGACCAATGAGCCACAGGCCCCAAGAGCAGTGCTAGATTCCTGGTGGGTGGGCTCCGAGGTCTGATATCTCCCCCAGGGCTATGGCAAGTTCCCACAGTTCCTTGTTTCCTTATGTAGATTGCTAAGTTTTGCTTGGCCTGTTGGCCTTCCTCCCAGTTTTATGTATTATCTTTCAAATATGTATTCCTCCCTATCAATATTCACATGTTCTGGAAAGTTCTGAGTTACTTGATGCCCCATTGATCCCCCCTTTCCTTGGTTCCTCCCCTCTCCGACCCCATTGGTTTACCCGTTGTCAGTTTGTACCCTCTCCACCCCTCAGCCCTTTACGGATTGGTTACCTGTACCCCTATAAAAACCCTTGGACCCTCTTCAGTTGTGATCTCTTGTCCCTGGACCCTCTGTTGAATAAACCTGTTGGAACCTATATGAGAGCTCTGTCTCAGCCTCTTCATTCAGGACAGATGTTTCATATCCACATGCTTGTGTGTGTGCCTAGGACCTCACCAGCCATCGTGGGTGTCTGTGTGGCGCCTCGGCAGCCCCTCCTGAGCACCCTCTACGGGGGATGGCACCCCTGAGGATTGCCTGTGCCCCCGCGGACGCACAGGGAGACACCGCACCGATCCCTTCAGCTGCCACAGCGGGCTGTGCCATCTGCACACATTCCAATGCTGGACATGTTATTAGAAAACAAAACTCAGTTCCTGAGTTCTTAACATGAATCTCAGACTAATATTTTAGGCTAATCTGAGCTGAGATGTCAAAATTATAGAAATTTCATTACTGAAATGGAACTTAAAAGTTATGGCACATAAAAGCTGAAACTTGGGAAAACTTTTAGTATCTTCTTCTGATCACTTCTATCTCTAGCACTTCCTTAGCACCAGTGGCTTGGACTCAGAATTAACAGCTCTGAGTAGCTGGAAATCAGAATCCATAACCTAGATCGGAAGTGTAAAAACATTCAAAAAGATGTCATTAGCAAGGAAAAATTTTCTGTCACTGACAAAACTACTACACAATTCTGTTTATTAACAAGCTATTTAGATCACAGTTTCTGCTTAACAGAATCTGTGACACTGCTAAAGATGATGTCCTTGTTATTGCTGGTTACAAGAATATATCCGGCATATACTAAGCAGCTTAACATGCCCAGGCTAATGCACATTAACTGTAATTGTTGCGTTGAATTTTAATGACTGTATTCAAGGCTGTGTTCCTCCCAAAGTTCTGACAGCTAGCCAAGAGGTAAGAGCAGAAATTCCACTTCCTCCCATGTCAGAAGCTATAATAAAATGAAATGGGACAACATCAATCTACTTTTCCTGATCAAGATTGTTAAGCATCTGGTATATGTAGCAATATAGTCTTGCTTCAGTTTCAAGATTATAATCTTGTTGGAGAAATTAATTGCTAGGAAGAGCAATTTTTACTTCCAGGCTGGTAACTCAAACACAGCCAAGGTCAACACAGTCACAACTCATCAAGAGCATTTCTCTGACCAAAGCCTCAGCTGATACAGCTTTTGTAGAGAAAGCTGTCTGTGGAAAATTACTTACACTTTCCACTCCCAGACCTTACCACCATTGGAAAAGGCAGTGGAAAGACCATCTGAGAACATGGACAGCCCTTCTCCTAGTGGAGGATCTCTAATATCTTTGATGGCTTTGTGAGATACACCAACACAACGATCCACGGGGAATTATACCTCTGTTGCTTATGATACACCTCTTTGCATTCTGATCTAGCACATTTTGTCAATAAAACATTCACAGGAGGATTTCATATCTCAAGAGAATTTCAGATCCTTTAGTTAAATTATTAGTGCAGTCTGTACATTTCTCTGAAGTGAAGAGGAAAGGAACCGCACTTACAGAAATTTTTTTCACTTAGTGGCATCAATGGAAGTCATTTGTATACTCTCTGCCTCGTCATTTTTGCAAAAACATTTCAACATCTTTCTTAAAGCCCTTCTCTCATCTCTGCAGCAACAGTCTTGACTGTGTAAAAGCTGCTGGTGACTTGTAATGGCTCTACACGGTTCATTGTGATCAGATCTCACTGGGAATGCCTTTATTTTCTTCTCAGTTATGCACTGTAGTGTTCATTAACTTATTCCAAGATTGCAAAGACTCCACTTGTACACATGTGGATAAGCAGAATGACACAATCTACATGGTACAAGTAGGTAAATAATAATGGTAACACCATGGCACAGTTCAGATCCAGACTGAAGTTAATCAACATGGACTCTGTGATTCTGTTTCTCTTTATAATAAAAATGAACCCCTTCAAGTATTCAAAAGTCATCATAACATTGCTAATACTTACTTGGGTAAAAGGCAGTCAAGCCATTTTTCCTTCCCAAAAAGGTTGCGTGTCCAATTTTTTAAAACTTACGATACTAGTAACTTTGATACTTTCTTTCTGGTACTTGCATTCCAGTATTTGAATTTTTAGGATTCCTTTTCACTAACTCTTATTTATAGCCAAGAAAAACCAGAACACAGTATTTTTGTTTCATAAATAATGAAAAATGATGTTCCCTAAAATTAATTTGGCTTTGTGAACAGGAACAATAAGTAACCCACACACTATTTCAAGGCTGAGGTTATAATACTGAGGATACAGAGTCACTGTTGTCACTTTACTATTTGCAGTTTGTATTTTTTTACCATAAACAGTATATCTCTGATCTCTCAGCTTTATAGCCCCATCCATAATCTCAGAATAATATTTTCCAGACACACAGAGCAGCCATATACAATATGGTTATCATCAATTTTATTTTAGATGGAGGAAAACTGAACCAAAACAAACAAAACAAATATGTATTTTATAAAATGCTACAAATCTTTCCTCTCTATGATGAAAGTAAGCAAAGGTGCAAAACACAGCAGAGCAAGACATAACATTGACAAAGACATTTCTTCACACTCACTGTAATCCAACCTATTTGTTTCTATATTATTTATTCTTACTCCTATGAAGACTTTAACATTTATTTCATATATTGCCTGCCATCTCACACCATTTTGTAAAGTAGGATAGCATTATAGCTGATTTCAAATTTTGTATTTAATCCACCCTTGAGAAGTAAAACACAGCCCTTTAGAAACCATTTTAGGATAGCTGTCCCTGTTGTAGACACTATATGGAAGCAAAGAAAATTAACTTCAAAAATTGAATGCTATATATAGGATTCATTTTTATGCTTGCTCTTCTGTTGGCAATTGTGATCATAACAGGCTTAAGAACTCCAGCAGGATATATTTTTTTCCTCCCTAAGCCTTTGGAGCACTATCTATTTGTAGGTATCATATATTACCTCTGCGTGGGGCCTGCAGATGAAATCTATTCCAGGAGTAGTCCTTGTTGGGAGATTTCCAGGAAGCCATCTGTTCCCAATGGAGCATCTTGTCTGCCTTCCCTAGCAATTAGAAAGCAGCAGATGAAGATGCAAGGCATAAAAAGGAAGAAGAACATGAAAGAATAGAAAATTATGTAAGAAAATCCTGTTTGTTTGAAGCAATGAGATAGTAAACTGTTAAAAACATAGAAGCTGTAACTACCTGAACAAAAGGATTTTTCTTTTTTTGTAAACTCTCTATAATAAAACACAGGTCGTGTAACACACACACTCCGCACCAGTCATCGTTGCTTAGCTAAGTTCCTCACTGCCATGAGTTTCTGATGAATCAAAATGAAAAAGATATATCTGTGTATTGCACCTGATGGAAAAACCAATTGCTGTCACACACCTGTGAAAGAAAGACATTTGGATTAATCTACAGAAAAATATCTGTTATTTTGTAGTTTTAGTTCTTTTGATTCTCTGATTATGATACAATTATGTTTTATCCGAAAAATGAAGAAATTGATTGGGATACTAACATACATATGATTCCAGTTAGTAACCTGTCATAGATCACTGTGTATTAAAGTCTTTAAACATAATTTAAGATATAAAAATACCTTTTTTTTTGGTGAACATATAAAAACACAAAGGGATAAACTGTCCAACTATATTTCTCTCTAAAAGTTGTGGGTGTGGTCTAATCCTTATCACTTGTGTTCCTTCTACACTTGGCAGAAAGAAATCAACATCTCCAGAAAGTTTCAACCTTATGTTTGATGTTTTTGTTAGCAGGAATAAGTGCTTTCTAGAAGTGTCTGCAGCTGAAGGAGCCAGGATAACTACCTGAGAATACACTACTTGCATTTAGGCAGTTCTCATTAAATAAGCTGAATATTTTGTCAATCAGTTAAAAACCTAATTTTAACATTTAATTCTATTGATTCTTTTTTTTTTTTTGTCTTTCTGAAATTTAAATATAAAATGTAAAGAAAAGTCTTAACAACAAAAATATGGCATTTTAACTTCATGCATAATCTTATTTTGGGTCTTTGATAGAGAAGGAAATGATTCTGAGAAAAAATAACATGTAATATCTTTAGGAAGGACAGAAATAAAGGTAAAAGCAGTGGATTGTTATTCTATCTGAATGAAGTAGTACAGCTAAAGAACAACTCACAAATATTCGATTTGGATCAAAATTGCTTTCATTGCTCTTTTAGCTTCTCTAGAGGTGGTATTAAGAACCTGCTATATATTCCAGGATCAAAATTGGATATGGATATAGAAATAGCTTGAACTTGTTACAGTGATGAGTACTACTGGGAATTGCATCATTGTGGGAGAATTTCCTACCTATAAAATGAGTTATAAATGAGCAATTTCTCAACAATTCAACTAAGTAAAAAATGTGACTAATTAACTAAAAATTAACTAATCTTGGTAGAATTCAGTTATTTCTGGATATATGAGTAGATATGTTTACATCTTAGTGATTTTGTGACTGTATAGGGAATAAATTTATTTTTGAATCTCCTTTTCTAAATTAAGGCTGTTATAGAAGACCTATAGAAAATGACTGAAGTGACATCAAGACCATTCCAATTAAATTACATTGAGGAATAAATAGAAAAATAGGTCAAGGTTCCTATATGAAAGGACAAATAGAAGAATTAAGAGGTCTAATGAGTGAAGTTAACACATGCAGAAATTAGCAACTGAAATGTGAAGGTGACTGCAATTTCTTTCAATTTTATTTATCTAAACTTAAGAAATTTTTAAGGATGGGAATAATTCTAAATAAGTTTCAAAAGCAATGGTGAAATCTCCATTTATAACTGAAATGAAAAATCACAAAGGAATAATAAAACTCATTTAGGAATAATAAGACTCATTTAGGAATAGTAAGACTCTATAAGAAGTGGAAAAATCATGGAAGATGTATCTTGGAGAACAGGAAATTTAAGAATAAAGTCCAAAACTCTTGCCAGAACTCTAATGCAGCTTGTCATTGCAAAGGAAGTTAAAACAAATAATGCAAAACTTCTCAGCCACATGAGCAGACAGAAGAAAGAAATAAATTTTCTAGGGAGTGGGGAAAGAAAAAAGGTTCAAATGAAAACACAGTTTTGGTTTTTTTTCTCAGTTTTTAGACTAAGATAGTTGATTGATATAAAGGTATGGTAATGCAGATGACCAGGCTACATGGATTGTCTTCTTTGTAGGAGGGTGGCTACTCCCAGTAGTAATAAGGAAGCTGTAATACCCTTGCATAAGGCCCTAGTATGATTTCATCCAGAAAGCACTTATCTCTCATACTCGGTTAGTAGAAAGAGCAGAGGATGATGACTGAGGAGACAGAAAACTTATTTAACACAAGACACTAAAGACCTTGAATTTATTTCAAAAATAAGGGAAGATTGAGAGCATCATCAGGTCACTGGGAATCCCAAGTTTTCTCCTATCTTTATTTAGCATTAACACTAGCTGTTTTCCTTCTTTCTGGCTCTCTTCAACCCAAGATTCTTGTATACATGTTTATATGGAGGGAGTTTCAAAAGGATGAGAGGACTGATTTGTGTTTGTGCCCAGGATACGGCATCATCTAGTGGTGGATGCACAAACCTGGAGCATAGGCTCTGTCCCTTCCAAGGCCACAGGATGGCCCAAGAGGAACTCAGTTTCTCTTCACCCTGGATGAGTAATTGTCACCTAGTGTATGTGACAGGTCCCATCCACGTGGATTGTGACAGGTCTGTAGGTGTGGCAGGGGTACACCCAGCTGGGGCAGGCCCTTCTGGCCGTGCAAATGTGGCCGAAGTGGAGCACCCAAGGAACTGGCCTGGCAAGTCAGAATAATTCTTTATCATTAAGTGGAAAGTTAAAAACTGACTTGCTGTTTGAGACTTATGATTCAAACATAGTATTTTAGCAGGCTGGATCTCACTCCTGCATAACCAGAAAGCTTCACAAGGATTTTTGTAGAGGGAAGTCAATAAACATATGAAGATGCTGATAGAGAATTCTTAAAATTCCTGAAAGATTTTGCCATTGACCACACTGAAGAATCTTAAAGAAATTTAAGCTGTCATGGAATCAGAGGAATGGTGTTCTTGCACAACTATTAAGTGATTAATAATTAGGAAACAAAAGGTACAAATCAATGGAGAGAGATTATCAAATAAGTCTCTCAGGATCCCTGCTAGGATATGAACTGTTTAACATATGAATAAATTACCTGAAAATTATGCAAAAAAATGAAGTGACAAATATTCCTCATGAAACACAGTTATTACTGACAGTGAAGAATTGCAGAATGATCTCCTGATGCTAAGTGACTGAACAGTAAAAAAGCATATGAAATCAATTGTCAATAAAGTCAAAGTAAGGCACATGGTGCCTATCCCCTGACAGAATATGTGCAGAATATTGGAATCTAAGGTAGCCATTGCTATTCAAGAAAGAGATCACAATAAGCGTATGTCAGTGATTCCCTGACAACTTCTGCTTAGTAGCATGTGACACTGAAAATATGTTAGGATTATTAAGAAAATATTAAGAACAAGAAAGAAACTGAATAAATCTCTATTACATGCTGCTGAGGGTTACAGTAATCTGTTTTGAGTCCAATATGTAGTTATAGTGATGCCATCTGTAAGATGACAAAGTAGGTTGAACTTACTTTGGCATCTGTTGGAGGGAAGATTAAAACTGATCTTGGAAAATAAATACTTGGTAATGGGGTCTATCCTGCTATAGATGGGCTATAGATGGGCTCTATCTCCTATCTACAAGTTAGTGTCTATTTGATTGGCTTCTGTGAAATAGAAAAAATATGTAAGAATGTTCTAGGGAATTACTGTCCGTTGTAATTTTTAAAAGAAGAATAAGAGTGACCAGGACCTTTAAAACAAACAAAAGAAGTACTTTTCCTTACAGTACATAATTACTTTGTGGAATTCATTGCTACAGGATGTTGTGGAAGCTAAAATTATCACTGGATTCACAAAGGATTAAAGGGATTCATAGCAGAGGGGCTATTAATCACAGTGGTCTCTATGTTGCTTCCAATTCAAACTTAAAATGCTGGTTTCCAGAAACAGAAATATTTGAGAAGCAGGATCAGTCTATACTTGCCCCTTATATTGTCTCTCTACAATCCCCCTCTCTGGGCATCTTTTGTTCATCTCATCAAAAATAAGATATAAAAATATCTTTTTCCTTGGACTAGTGTTAATATTTCCAGGATTTTATATTTTAGTAGATTAAACTGTGAAGAAAGAAGTCTTTCAAAGCCTAGGCTTAGCTAATTCTACAAAAATGAGCAGCACTGGTCACAAAGTATGATTAGGGAGGATAAGAGGAGAAAACTGGTGGATGAGCAGAAGAATAAAATTCTAGGATGTCTTTCGGGGTGGAAAAGTGAGAGAGAATTTCTAAATTTGGTTCAAAATGAAGAAATAAAGTATTTATGAATAGATTATAGCAACATGTTTTCCTGTGATGGTGGTGGTTCACAGCAAAGTTTCTTCTAGTCCTGTGTCCTAAACAGAAACTTGAACCTTTTGAGACAGCCCATCACTAATTGAAATACAGAGCTGTCTGCACGAAGCTGAGCTCAGTTGCTCTGATTTCCACCTTTAAGTTGTATTAACATTTAACGGTTAAAAGAAAGCTAATAAAACTGGAGGGAAGCTGAGATGGCCAAGTCATAACTATTTTTATGATGTATTATTACCACAGAACAGAGGAAGGATATTTATGATGCATAAAGGTTTCTCTCATCCTTTGCATGTGTTTTTGGGCTATCAAAACCAGTTTGCACTATGAGGAAAAATTCTATTCTTGGCCATGTCTTTGCAATACTAAAGTGATACTAGTACCACTGAGAGCAAATTTATGCCATCTAGTGTTTTACTGTCACATTTATTAAATTTTTATGGGTAAATATGTGTAGTAAACTCCTAACTTAGAAGACTAAAGACTAAAGCCTTTAAGCTTGACGTATGTGTGAAGTCAGCATGACTCCACTTCCATAATCAATAGCTAATAAGAATACCAAGTTAAGTTATCCTAAGTGATCAGAAAAAGAAAAATATAAGGAAACAGCCTGGAAATCCTTTTCAAGTCTCTGCTGCAACGGTTATGGAGTTCATGGCAAAATGTCACCACTGCAGGAGAAGCAGATTGCAGTGCCCTGATACACTTTCAGCTGAGTTTACAGCGTGTCAGGATGTTCAGCTGTGTGAGAAAAGAGCAGGAGTGATTCAATATGATGGTATGATATTTTTTCCTGGTGTGTTTTTCGTATACACATAAACACAGAGCCTGGAGGAGGCAGAGGAGCTGTGAAGCAGATATGGCATCTGAGCCCTTGCATTTCAGCCAGAGGAGCACACGCTCTGTGAGTCGCTGCACAGCACCGACGGGCTGGATGTTGTGCCCTGGATAGGTGAGTGATGTCAAAATGCTACTCTTTCCTTTATCAAAAAAAGGAACAGGTTGATATCACTGCTCTCTGTGTGTATGCCACAGACATATCACCTTGCCTTAGATTCCTTAATAAAAGTTATTGACTAAGGAGCTCTTGAAATTTTAAACCACTTCCAGTAAAACCCAGTGAATTATTTTGGTCTAATTTTTTTAACTACTCTTCAGTGACAAATTCCATTAAAAAAACAACCAAAAAACCAAAACCCCCCAAACTCCAAAATTTACATCCTATTTATTTATCTGGAATATCTGACATTATCATAAAGCTATGTGTCTCTATGTGCAGTGTAGAGTAACAGTAACTGCAAGGAAATAATGCATTAGTATGAAACACAAGCATAAGACTACTTTATTTATCTTAAATGACTTCAGAAGCCCTCCTCGGAATATTGAATAAAAGAGTTTCACAACGGTTTCTCAAATTCAATTACTAATTAATAAAAAGAATGTCTTGGGAAACACCCATTTTTACATTCCTGTGGTAATTTTAGCAGTGACTTAAAAGGAGCTGTAAGAACAAGAAAAACAAAAAACCACCCACCTTTTTTTCAGCTGTCGAAAAACCAGATCGTATAATAGTTAATAACACTGTTTCGTCATTTCATCTCTTCCCCATCTGCTTTCTTCCTTTCTACCCCTTCACTTGTTTCTCTGCCTGTCAGTTTCCTTCCTCTGTTTCCCTCAAAACATCCTATTTCCTGCTCCTCTGCTGCGTGTGTTTCCCTATCACATGGTTCCCCATGCTGAGACCCCCTTTCTCTAGAAACATCCTGTCTGTTTGCCTCATCACTGGCACCCACTGACTGGGCATTTCCCTCAGCAGCTGTGCAGGTTTCAGAGTAGCTGCTGTGCCATTTCATCAGGGTGACTTCAGTGTCTGCCCCTTTCTCTTTTGTAGAGTTGTACTTTCTCACCGCCAAACTCCTCGTGGGAAGCATAGCTTACTTCTTCTTGTCTAAGGAATTAAATGCACTGTGCTATTTGCCTCATTTTACATAATTATATATAATATTTATATCACTATTAGTCCAGCTTAATGTGTCCCACTTCTGTATAGCTGTTTCAAGCAATCGAAACCAGGAGTCAATTCATGGTGGAAAAGCACAGCATTAATAAAATCTCATTTTAGCTGTAGCACTGATCCATGCATAGTAAGATTTTTCTGTGGTTACTTTTTCATTATAACCAATGGCAAATCCATCCAATTATTGCTTCCTAAAATCCCCTATTCTTCAGTTTAATCAGAAACATGTTGCCTGTGTGGACATGGTACTACCAAACACAGGACAGTCCAGCTCACTGCTGTCTGCCTAAATAGGTTGAACTCTTGTGTCTTACTTTCCTGGCCTTCATTTCTGACAACCTTGAAAGTGAGAAGTCTTTTTCTTTTCTTTTGACCCTGAGAAGTGGAAGTCAATCTCAGATGAGATGGTAATTTGTGTATATTTAAAACATTTTTTAAAGTCTTCATTATGAGTAACAACTCAGTCTTGAGGAAAATTGACATTTATAAAGACTGAAAATCTATTTTTCCTGTTAAAACAATCTAGTTTGTTTTATTTTTAAATCTTTAATATAGCATAAAACCATAGCATGTCAGGTTGTTTCACAAGAATGTCAAAATCATTACTTCTGCATTGAAGTTAATTATGGCTAATATTCTACACATAACTGTGTATTTTTCATAGTTTTACTTTTTTAACCACAACCATTTCTTTACACACTGTTTATCTGTTTCACCTTGATTTCAGAGCCCCTTGAATGCAGTTACACAAGTTGTCCCTCTCTCAGTTCAGTTTCTTAACCAAAAGCCAGAAGACAGAGAAAAAATTAGAAACGAAACCAGTACAACAACAAAGTAATAGAGATCTCTCAAGCAGTCTTCAGTGTAACCTTCACCCTTTTACTCTGGTGCCCAAACACATCTTGTTGCAAGTGACTCCAGCAGCTCAAGTTTCCATGAACTTTTCAGGAACGTGTCTGACTTTAGTAGGCCAGTCCTGCACTTGTTCCCCAATATGCCTTCAGTGCTTGAACTTGTTTCTGCCAGTGTTGTTATCTTCCAGTTCTTCTCTGAAAGCACTAGATGTCACCTAAAATGGGGTTTAGCAGTGTCAGAGGATTTCAGATTTCAGAATTTTAGATTTTGAACCATGAGAATTTACAAGTGGATTTATACAGTCAAGTTACAGGGAAAATGTGTTACTGCAAAATTCAGTTCAAATGCCTGACGGATGGAGAAGCCTTTTTCTAGCTATTGTCTATGAAAGAAGTGTGAATCTATTCAAATTAGGTAGGAGAAGTCCAGCTCTTGGTTCCTAAGTGATATTTTGGGAACCCATGCCATGTATCTCATACTCAGTAAATATACTTTGTGGGGAAGATATCTGTCATGGTTTGACCAACACAACACAACATCTCTTCTTTGCTTTTTTTCACTATTATATATTTCTAATGGTTTTGTCTTTTTGGTGGACAGTGCTGACAGATCAAATGTGATTCCTGGTGGTTATTCTCCCTTTCTCTAGTGGATCACTGAGCACCATACCTCAGCATCAATTACAGGCTCATGTAGTCTTCTACCACCAATTGAATGTGAAATTTGAGCTAAAATCTACTAGGCTGGCACACCAACTTGATCCTGCCTAAGATTACTGCTATGCTAATTGTCAGAAGATTCTTTTTCAATTGTTACATTTGATTCTCTTAAGTAAAATCAGGCTTATATTTTTCTTGTTTCGGACATTGAATTATTTTGGCTAAAATTGAATTAATACCTACTACACGGTTATGTGATCAGGCAGAACTATGAATGAGAGCCTTCCCTCCCTGATTTTTAGCTTTTACAACAATTACATTAGAAGCAATTTTGTCTGTGTGTGTCGGTCGGATGAGGGGAGGATTTCACAGGTATGTGAGGGTACTTCAGTGATATTGAGGTTCTTATTTCCACATTTGACCTACAATTGGAAGAGCTAGACATATCTATATTAAAAAACCCACACTCAGATTTACAGAATTCTTAGAATCAGAAAAAAACATGATTGTCCATTTAGAACCAGAGGAGACTCTCATTCATCTTCTCCAAGATTTTGAGTTAGCCAAAGAAAAAAATCTCCATTCAATAATTTCTTCATCAAGCCCATGTCTTCTCTTTGGGGTGCAGCATGGCTTCCACAGAAATATTAAAACATTGTTCAGCCATTGTGGGACACAATAAAATTGTAAATATATTGACAATACTGAATCCAGTATTCATCAAATCTTCCATAGCATTTGAGCGAATGATGGGATTGGCAAATCGGATGCAGTATCTCTGGAGGTCCAGAATATGATGTCATGATAAACCATCTGCTCTCAGTATGACAAACAGCAGTGTAACACATTGTCAGTATTTACGAATTAATAATAGTAATAATAATAATAATAATAATAATAGTAATATCTGTTTCTATAGTGCTTCCAGTGGATAGCAGCTGATCATGCTTACTGCCTCCAGGGAAGGAATGCCAAAAAGAAACAAATTAATCTAACCAGCTGTGGGACTATTTTTGAAAAGCTAAGGAATTCAGTTTGTTGCTTTCTATTCCCTTTAAAGGTGGTAAAGCAGTATCTCAAAGCTATCCATACAGCTTTCATACAAAAAGGGGTTTTGATTTGCTTTTTAAATGTTTGAGGGAACTGCAGGAGCGCAGTGTCTCACAGAATACTTGTGCATGTGTATGATGCACATAAACACTGCTCCACGTCTGCTGTCTGCAGCCCAAGGCCCCTCTGCCCGTCACTTCTCTTGCTGAGGGAAATCACAGCGTCACAGCTGTGCCCGAGTGTCACAGTGCAAGGCCCCAGGATGCCACACACTCACCCTGCGAGGAGCACGGCGTCATCGCTCCAAGGCTGCCCTGTGCCTCAGCTCTTACATGGATGTGAACGCAGCACCACGAGTCCAAGGCCTCTTTCTGCCAAAACTCTTACTCTGCAGTTCGAAAGCAGATACAAAGCCCTCGCTTCTGCCAAGGAGATTTAAATGAGGATGAGTGAAACTTAGAGAGGGTGTGATTTTGAGTGTCTTGCTCAAACATGCTGTAAAACCAGTCTTCAGAAAAAGGATAAATGCCATAAAAACTGTTTTGCTGTATAAGACTTGGCAGGTCTTCCTCAGCTCCCCCAGCAGCCTTTTTTCCCCCTTTTTTCCTCTGGCAATGAGCCTTAAAAAGACCTCAAAGACGTCTATATGCTGACCAAAGAAACTCTTTCTATAAACAAGCAAAGAAGGGTTTATATTAAATGTATGTTGTTTATCATTGCCATTGTTGCAGTATATTAAGATAACAGGTGAGACGAAACACGGACAGCTCCTAAAGCCACTGAATAAACCTAAGCCTGCACGTAAGTTTTTGCCTGGGGCTCCTTAAAGCTAACTGCCTTGGTGTGCCTCCTGCCTATGCTTGTTGATTTCTATCAAAATGAGTTAGAAAGCAACTCATCTTGCCTATATAATTCCATGCACACTTCCTCTCACCTCCAAATGGGAAGGTCAGTTTCTGGACAAACTTTGTTTCTACAGCTTTGAAAGAGTCTGTTGTGTTTCACTCTGTTTTGAGTGGTGTAATTATCAGTAATTATTGGGAAATGAGCAGGAGTCAGAGGCAATTCCAGAGCCACCCAGAATAAACTGTGCATTGTTGCAGGATTGCAGCATGGCTGTTTTACAGAATTAACATTCTGAAATAGTTGGAAGTGACAGTTTCCTTTTCAGAGAGGGAAGAGGACAACAAAGAGCTAAGCTGCTGCTTTAATGTTAATCTTTGCATTCAGGAAGAAGTTTGAGCTGGAGAACATAGGGACATGGAACAGATCCCTGTGTAGCCCACTTTTCCTTTTAAGTTAATCATCTTGGGTAGGTGCTTTCTCTGTGCCCAGAGAAAGACTTCAAATGTCAGAGCAGGTGAAAAAACTTCTTATAAGACATGTATAGGCAATCAATGATATTTCTTTTAAAGAACGCAGAATCATAAGGAAAATTACAAATAATTATATTATTCAGTTTTAAATGACAGCCTTTGAAAGATGAGGGTCTTAGAATAACTGAGTTAGTCACATTTTAAAATAGTCCTAATGCCCTTTTCTTTTCAAGTAAATTAATAAATAAATGTCATGTTGCATGAGTTCAATTAACTGTGAGATAATGAGGACTGTAGAGCAGAGACCTTGATGGGTCACTGATTGCTAATGGACTACAGATTCTTGTAGGTCATGGGTTCATTGCCAAGCTGTGTTTAAAGATTTCTCCTTTTTCCATTTATTTTTTTATTTCCCTTTAAAAACTGCTTAATTGCAGAACAAAAGTGGCTTCATGATCTGAATGCAGTCACTAGTGTCCACATCCAGACTGTGATGGATAATGGTTATAGGGCTCCAAAAGAGAGTCACACTTCTCAGAATATTTGGCAAAATGAAATTCCTCTGCCATGAAGATCCATTCCAGGTCAGCAGTACCCCCTGATGGCAGTGACTGAACAGTTCTGGAGATGCTGTGTGTACAAAGGGGATCCTGGAAGGGGTCTGTGGCAGGTTGAACTGGTTTCTTCCTTCATTACTATTTTTCCACTGTTTCCCCAATGCTGCCTCTGAGACTTGACTGAATAATTTAATCCCCTGGTGGTGGATGCAAATAAAACAGGACAGATATTTGGATCCTGTGTAAGTGTGACCATGGAGAAGATGTCTACATTACTGCTACTGAATGAACTTCTGATTGCCAAATGCAAGGTTTCTACCTCCCATCTACCCACAAAAAACACACAGATGACAGAGAAGAGAAACACAAATGTGCAAAATATAGAGATGTATATCCAGATGTGCATGTGAATGCCACAGCTGTAGAGCAGCAAAGCATTGGCTTGTGGACCAGATGCCCAGACTGGGGTGAAGAGAGACCAGAAGAGCAGAGGTGAGGAATGAATGACAAGAAAGGAGCTATTTTGCATTAATCTATACCAATATCAACTGTACAGACTGTTCACAACTGCCTAACACAGGCTCTTAAATGCATCAATGCTCCTGGGGTTTGGTGCACAAGTAAAGATGTAGAAGGGTTTAAGATTCCACTGAGTCTTGGAGCTGGTTTTGCTGTTGTCACACTGTTAGGTATGCATAAAACCACCTGCCTGGCCTAAACAAATCCCAATTGTAGTCAAGTCCGATCCCTGATAAAAACATGTATATCTGAATTAAAGTCTATTTCCCTTTAGAAGTTCATACATTTAAACTCAAAGCCTATTTGGTCATATGGTTAGGAATAATATGCATAACTGAAAATCTTTTTCAATTGGCAATGAAGAGAGGAAACAAAGGCCGTGAATTTGGTGATAGGAAGGTGACTGATTATTATCACGTATTAGTGCCAGAGATAATACAGACAGAGACTGACCCTCACGCAGGTCTGATAGTCTTTAAAAATTATATCTTCCACTCTTTCTACTCCAATCTTAAGATATCCTAGCTCTGAAAACAGTCATCAGTGCTAAATTGTTAGTGGGTTTGTAATGAGAACAATAAAGAGAAGAATCCTTAGCGAACGTTTGTCCTTGGGATTACAGAGGAAGGTAGAAATAGCACTACACTTCCAGTTGCAACATTTATTTTTCTCCTTTGAATGGATGCTAGATAGAAGTGCATGACAATACGTCTTACTGACCCTGCAAACAGACAGAAAGCAAAACAAAATGCAAAAATACTAATTCTGCTTGTCATGTGTGCCAGCTTCCTTTTACCAACACAATTTTGTAACTGAAACTTTAAAATGTATTTCTGAATTAAAGTACAGAAAAGCTTCATTGAGCTTTTTTTCTGCATCACTGTAAAATATATTTTTCATTTCTCAATTGCTCTGCCCTTCTTCCTCCATTCAAAATACAAAAAGAGTTGCCAAAAGCAGCTGAATCTTGCACTAAAGCACAAACTTTGCTTCCATAATGTCTTCTGTCCTGCTAAGCAACTGGTTGTGATGCAGTTACTTCAAGTTTTACTGGGAATATTCTGTAGAAGAATACTTGGCTTTGACTAAAGATGTCATTCCACTCCAACAATGTGGAGTTATTTAGCTCACAAAGCAGGAGTTACCTGGAGTGAGCATATGGAAGTTAAGTTCATCAATGTACTGACAGCACTGGTCATTGAAAGTTTCTCCTAAATGACTGTTTAGCTCAAGAGAAATACAGCTATTTCTTTCAGCTGAAAAGATATCAAAATGTTATTTTGGAAAGAAACTCCTGACATTCAGCTTCACTGCTTGTAAAATTAGTGTCACTGCACTTGTCAGAAGTTCCCCTATAAATCTGAGCTATGAGACCTTGAGCAACTTGTGAATAGGATAAAATGCTATGTGGAACAAACTGATAATATTTCAGTCATATCTAGTTTTGAAATAGTATTTTAAATTCAGATATACTTCCAGAGATACAAGTAAGGGAGACGGAGGAACCCAGTACTGTGAAGAGATTTTTTGTTCTCTGTTCCAGAAGCAGTAAAACCTTAAGATGTTTAATGTTTAATACTTAATACACTTCAGTTGCAACTATATCAACACAAATATTAACAAGATAAAAAAACCACCCCCCTGCCCAAAACCAAACCAGAATTTAGAATGGTTTTAAAATGACAAAAATTAGATTGTCATGAATCAGACTACGAGATTTGTGACTGTGGGATGTTGAAAAGAGAAAAATTTGGTTTATATCTGTGTTTCTCTGGGCTAAAATTAGAAACATGTCTATGTTACTTCTCGTAGTGGCCAAGTCTACTTTCACATACAGTTTTTAGAACTGTATATATTGAGAACCAGTGAAAGAATTTGGCTGAGATATTTACTAAACCATTTCCTAAATCTCCACAAGCAATGAGAAGTACAAATGGAGGAACTTTCAAGTAGTTCCAATAACTTTCCTGAAATCGTGGTCTTCCAGATTGGCATTATGTGAACAAATTTTTAAATATCTGATTAGACAGATAGGCAGGTGTTAGACTCTAAACACAAAAGGTTGCCATTCATGGGCCAGACCAATTTTCTCCCGTATGAATAAGAAAGCAGTGCTTACCCCTTTTGGCAGCAAGATCAGAGGAACGGTGGTCTTCTGTCAAAAGCTTCTCCCTCAGGGCATAGTCCTAGGATTGTGATGTGGCAATAATTTTCTAATTGCTACTAACTGCTCCTTAAGGGCTGGATTGTAATGGAAGCCTTTGCCTTTTCTTTAACATGAATCAGCTGAATCAGAACTTTTACTCCTGGTGGGGAGTTTAAGACCAGGATTTCAGGTTTAAAGACCTTTTTTCCTGGAAACCCTTGGTCTGGAATGCTTGTGTGTTTAAAATGAAAGGAGGCTGCTAAAAGCGTTTTCAAAGTCTTAACATTCCTCTTACAAACTACATTTGCAATACATTCTTAGAAATTCATTATGCTTACAATAAACTTTTAGCTTGAGGCAAATTGTTCTATAATTATCAGTATCGGGGTCTGTGTGTTGTTCTCCAAAGCATCTGTTACTGGGTACTGCCCAAGGAGATGCTGTTAAGGACTGCAGATCTGACCCTGGATGCAGCCGACCAGCTGTGGGTAACAGCGGCAGCCGAAGGTCTGCTCCAGCCTCCCTCCCTCTCTCTCTCACAGCACAATTATTCACCACACTGGGTCAGGTTAGCCTTGGATTTGTCCAGCTGAGTCTTGGAAAACTCTAAAGGCAGAGAAGCTACTCTCTGGGTAATTTGTTCCCTTGCTGCCACACTCTCCAAGGGAAGAAGTTTTTCCTGATGCACAGCCTGACGCTCCCAAACCGCAGCGTGTAGATTTTGTGCCTTGTTTCACCAACTCCTGCCACCAAAAAAAGTTCAGCTCCATCACATTTGCAGCTCCAGATTGTAGGCTCGGGTTAGGTTGCCTCAGTTTCCATTTTTGACAGACTTAAGGAGCCAAACATCTTCAAACTTTGTTCACAGGTCCTCAATCATAATAGTGGTTATCTGTCTGCTGGGCCATGCCATTTCTGAACAGCTTTTTTTAACTAGGTGCCCTGTAACTCAACACAGATTCCAGGAACAGCCTCAGCACCGCTGGCTAGTGGGGATAATAACTTCTCTTTATTAACTAGCCACTGCAGTCCTCCAGTGGTAGCCAAATAAGCAGTTTGCCTCACGACAGAGCACATTGTTGGCCATATCCAGTGTGCTAGTTGCCATAATCCCAGGGTCATTCTCAGCAGGGCCAAAATTCCTGGCCTGTACTGATGCAGGTGCTTATCCTGCTCTTTGTTGATTGTCGTGACTCATTTCTATGATCTGAGCAAGGAATATTCCCTTAATCTCTTTCTATTTTCCACACAAAATAGATATTTGCTACTCTGGCATTTTTGTGGATACTTTTAAAAATCATTTGATGCTGTCAGACTTCTTAGAGAGAATTTGGTGCAAAGAAAGTAAGAGTGGTCTTTCTGTCACATTAAGAGTTAAAAATATCAGATTTATATTGTTAAAGTTTTTTGAGAAATAAAGACAGAGTTAACGTATTGATTTATTAAAAGGATTCCATCTTCCCAGGAAAGATCAACCTGATTACACTCAGCTGGAACTGAGATTGACCAAATTTTAAGGAGGCAGCAGAAAGGGACCTGTTTCCATCTCTGTTTTGTTTTCCTGTGTAGCTGGTGCTTGTAACTGGCTAAAAGCAATTTATAATTAAACAACACAATTCTAATTTATAATACAATAAAAAATTGTGTTCATTTTCAGAATCCATATATCCTGTTAGGAGCTAGCTATCATGATTTTATCCACAAAACATGAATGTTCATATTTCATTATGTAATCTAATGATTACATAGTCCCTGAAAGAAAAATGATCGCAGTTTTTAATAAAACATTCACTTTTTTAAACATTGGTTTGTGTGCTTAGATACATTATAAAGTAAAGCAAAACAAGACCTTTCAAATGTAAAGTTTTCAACTGATAAAATCAGGAGCATTAAAATAACCACTTAACACGTACTGTTGACTGCATTTTACAGTATTTGACACACTACACAATAACAACACAATCATCAAGGCTGAGTTACTCTTTCCATAAACTACGTATTTTACCAGCTCTGTACTTTTATCATTGCATGGATGTGTCGCTTATAGCCTTATTTTGAAGGAGCTTCTCATCAGGAAGTTTCAGTAGTATTAGAAAAGCTTTTACAGAGGAAAGCATAAAGGACTTGCAATAGCTAGCAGGCATGACATCATTAAAAAGCAATGAATGTTAGGAATATTCCTGTTCTAATCCAGGCCACACATCCTGCTGCCCTGGAAGACAGCCAAGCTCAACATCCTTTTGGGGTTACAGGGCAGGCTGCGGCCTTTCACAGTTTGCTTTAGAAATCTCTGCATGTGGAATATTCACTGGCAGGCATTACAATAAAATCTAAAATTACTCCATCAGAGAGCTGGTGTTCCACCCTTCCTGCATTCTTCCCTGACAGTGAAATTGCCCAAAAAGAGCTCTATTGCATTTCATAGATTTCTGTGACGGACTGTGTGCAGAGATGATGGGGGATGATTTTGCACATAGGTTCAACAGCATGTTACACTTGAGAAAAAAAATATTTAGACTGCTTAAAAATATGTTGTGATAATATTCTTTTTAGTTTCATTGCATGAAGTCATTAGGGTTCAGTTCTGCAGGCTTTTATCTGTATTTTCTGTGAATGTTTTAGATGACCAGAGGAAAAATGATTAGACCTTTCCTTTACACAGTATGGCTATCACATCAACTATACAGAGTATAGCTCTCTGGGGCCAGGCACTCTTCCATGCTAAATCCCTTTACACCACTCCTTTGGGGGAAAAGGGAACAGAAAGCTGCAGCAAAATGAAGAGTGAAAGTAGTAGTGGTGTTACTTAGCTGACAAAAAATGAGAAGTGATTTCAGTACGCTGCTGTATTATTTCCAGTAAAGTCCTCAGCAGCATTCATAGGAGATAGTCTTACTGTCAGCACCCAGTTTAGATATGAAGCAAGATTACAGTGGGGAGACACAGTCTGTCATTTGTATGAGAATTTTAGGTGCCTAAAGAGTAATTTAGGGAAAATATTATTTCTCTGACCAACTAGTGGAAAGAGACACAGGTTTCTGCAGCCCTCACAATGAGCTCTTGTCTCTCTAAACATAGATAGTAGCTATTGCTTGGCTTCTCTATTGACAGCACAAGGAAGATGTGAATCTATTTTAAAGTATTCACTAGGGGCCTAAAATTTAGGTGTGTTACAGATGCTACAGACAGGTGATTTAACAGTATCCCTTTCTTCCCAGGCTTCCAAAACCACCAGTGAACTAAACACCTTCCCTTATAAGCTACTCAAATTTTAATTGTGTTCTGGATCCTCCAGTAATATCGATCATGGTCATCTGAAAAATGTGGGAATTGAGAGAATGAGGCTGCAGTCTTTTGTAGCACTTTAAAAGACATGTTTTTTGGGAAAAGCCTGGATTAAGAAGTTCCAAACCTTCATGCCGTACTCCTACACCAGCTGAACCAACATTTACTACTCCAATGTATAAGGTTATGCAGCAAGTGAAATTATCCAGTTAAATATAACTACTCCCCCTTTTTTCACAGATTGGTCTCTTTTACACCATGGTTTCACAAAGGGTTGGATCACCACAGATCAGGAGCTATGAAATTCAGCACAGTTTTTTAAGCTGTCTTTGACTCGAAAACTAGAATCTTCTGAAATTACACATAGAGGCACATAAATTAGGTGTCCAAAACACAGCAGCTGAATGAAATTCCTTAGTTACTACACTTTCATTTTGTTCTAAAGAGTAATTAGTAATTACACTTAGACTGAAATATGTTACATTATATCATACAGAAAAGCAATATTTCACGCTCAGAATTCTTTATTAAGCGCTAAGTTACAAAGCCTAGTATGAAAAAGTATGCTTAGACAAACTGTACAGCATTTTTATATCAAAATCCAACCCCATAAACTGGATGATTTTCTGGAAAAAAAGAAGTTATCCTTAAATAGCCATACTGAAAAAGACAGCAGGAACTGGTGATTTATAAGAAATAGAGGCACTTACCAGTCAAGACAATCCCAGAGAGACAAGATGAGGGAAACACAGACACTCTGAAGCGTATTCTTACAATGGTAATCACATCAACTCTTTGTCTTGCTGGTTGGTAACTGTTATTCTGTATAACAGGAAAGGAAGTATAGTATGAAAACAGTCTCAGGATTTGTCTATGGTTATCATTTCAGTGTCAAATCTAGCCCTTTGCTTGGCTGCAGAATATATAAGACATAAAAAAAACCTGTGGCAACAAAAGTTCATGGGAGCCTGCACCTTCTTTATATTATGGTATAATATTCTCTCATATTCACTGTCAGAAACCTTGAGAAGTTTAGAGTCTAGAGATGAAGCATGTCACACTGCTCTCCTCTGGCTCCTTTACATCTGATGACCAGATATCTGATGACCTTCCTCCTGGAAGATCCACATCTTCCTTGACAAGGAGTTTGCACAGCAGGAACTGTCCCCCCTCCCCTGGTGATCCCCTTTTAAAGCTGGTCAAAGTAACGTGAGCTTGGGAAGGGTTCAAGGAAATCCAGACAGTGCTACATGCACTTGCATGTACATTAGCAACTGTGAGGCTAAATTCACCATCCATTGCCATTGCTAACTGTACTCTTGAGGCCAAAATGAGGGCTTCATGGTACTAAGTGCCCTGAAGGCAGGTGAAAAGCCCTGACTATGTGATTTGACTTTGTGCACCCAGGTGAGTCCAGTCTGCACACCCGCACCTTCATACCCAACTCCAGCACTGGGAACACTGATGTACCTATTGCCTCACAAACTCAGCTTTTTCTCAGCTTTTTCATGACTGCAGCCTCAAGCTCTTAAAGGAGACCAGACATGTAGTTATGCTATGTTGTCTTTGAATTCTGAAGGCATTCTCCTGTACCCCCAAGTGTTGTTGCAGTGTGCCTCATTGCCCTGCTAGGAGTCCCTGCGAAGGCCCCCGCAGCCACAAGAGACACAGGAGCACAGCTCAGTGAGCATTTTGGCTACGTGCCCCTGCCTGGAGCACACTCATGTTGCAGGAAATCATATGTAAAAACAGTGAGGTATGCAAGCAGGGGAAAGTCTGGTAGCAGGTTTAAGGACAAACATTCCTCAGGCTGTGTGACTATAAACCATTCCCTGTACTAGATCATGACTCCACTGTTCTCTATTCCCCTTATTTCCCTGCTTCCTTGTCCCTCTCAACCCTGACTTCAAATGACAACATTTTGTAGGACTGGAAAACATACGGTTTTCACACTCTGCATGGTGTTGCATGATTCCAGAGACAGTCAGACTACATTAATGCAAATCAATTACAATTACTGGACCCATTCTCTGGACCTGTGGCAAGCAGCTCCAGTCTGGTAGCTTCCATATAACTTAGTAATTTTGGCCTTTGAAAGCATGTGTT
Organism: Falcunculus frontatus; assembly: GCA_013398115.1. Classification (NCBI taxonomy): domain Eukaryota; kingdom Metazoa; phylum Chordata; class Aves; order Passeriformes; genus Falcunculus; species Falcunculus frontatus. Next base: position 2,583,849 of record VZRV01005576.1, on the reverse strand, counting down.
CGTATCCAGACTGTCTGTGGTCAGTGATCCCTCACCTACACTAACTCACATGCACTATGTCTGGGGGCTGATTTGGGCCAATTTTGCAAGGGATCGTTCAAACATTATAATAGTTGAAGACAAATCCAGAATGGTAGTTAAGCATAGTTAATGACAACCATTTTTCGTGAAGAAGTATCTTCTTAGAGGTTATGATTATGAAGACTTTCATATCCAGTTGAACAGCCATAAATTGATATGAGCCAAACATCCCACTGGATCTTTGAAGCTCCTGGAGAGCTATGATGCTGACCTTAAAGGATCAACACATTAAATGGATTTAATATGACTCAGAACTACAATTAAAAGAAGTGGAAATGTCCACAGTTCAGCTGTCAATTTCATATTCCACTGTATGCATGGGACAGTCCCAACAAAAAGGCCATGTTTTAAGAATCTTAAAGAGATATTTCCCTGAAGTATTACACTTCAGAGAAAGTCTTCTCCTCCTTTCCCTGTGTGATATTTCCTGGAGAAAGCCTGTCTGCTCTGCTTGATAAGGCACTTAGTGCTTTATCCACATGGAAGCCCAGACCTGACATTTATTTAAGTGAGAATAGTGGTGCTTGTTCCTTGTATACTTTGGAAATGTTCAGGGAAGAAACTTTATTTGTAAAGTTTAGAGATTTGGCATTATTTCTGAATTCTGCAAGTATTTAATCTCTTCAGTTAAAGAAGAAAAAATATTACCACTTAAGCCTCCTATAATATATGACATTTTTATTAAACCAATTTCCCTCCTTGTCAGTATCCCATCAAGAATTTTGAATGAGAACCTTTGTAAAGCTCTAATGTTTGATAATACTTTATTTCCTTCTCTGTGTTTAGACTCCACTTGTGTTTCGACAAATTAATAGGTGTTTACAACTTTGTATCTTTTGTCATTAACATTGCCTGCTTGAGCTCTTGGAAAATAGGTTAAGGTGGTCTCCTGTTCTGTGTCTCTAATAGTTTCATGGAAGACTCTGCCAAACTAAAGGAAGGACTCATACCTTCATAATTATGGCAGCTCCTGCAGGTTCCATGCAGTGTTGCACACCGAAATATTGCTGAAGAGATTATTGTCCTAAATGTTTGTGGAAAAAGAGACGAAAGCTCTTGATGCACTGCTCCATTTGGCACAGACATGGAAAATGAAAAATAAAGTGGTGTCGGCATAAGTGGTGTTGGACCTAACCAGCTACAGTATTTTAAGGAACAAGGGAGAAACACATTTTTAATATTTTTTGTGCATATTGGATTTTTTTGAGCAGTCTTTAAGGCGAGACAGAAGATGCTACCTTTCTCATGATATGTGAGTGAAGATGTTTTGTCAGTAATGTCAGCTTCCATAACTTTTCTGTAGAAATAATTAATCTAGATATTAGTGTAGATTGCAAATTGTAACTAATTCCTTATTTTTTTAATTTACTGATTAGACTTTCTCCTCTGAGATAAGGAGTGTTGTGTTGTTAGTGTGCTAGTTGGTGCATATTTCACGGGTTGTGCAAGAATGCAATTGTGATCAATATTAAATCAGATATCCCAGAACTTCATATGGAGTTGAGGGACAACTCATTGGAATTAGAGTTTAAAGAAATTTGAAACGTTTTGCTCCTGTGCTAATGGGATTGCACATTTTAGAACAAACCAGTATCCTCCAACATCATGATTTTACCCTGGCCACAGCTCAGCCCCATGCAGCCGCTCACCCCCTACCCTGCAGTGGGATGGGGGAGAGAATCTGAAGGTTAAAAGGGAGAAAATCAATGGGTTGAGATAAAGACAGTTGAACAGTAAAGCAAAATTTTTGCATACCAGCAAAGCAAAACAAGGAATTCATTCATGACTTCCCATGGTCAGGCAGGTGTTCAGCCATGCCCAGGAAAGCAGGGCTATGTCATGCGTGGTAGGGACTTTGGAAGATAAACACCATCACTGCAAATGTCCTCCCTTTCTCCTTCTTCCCCCAGCTTTATATGCTGAGTATGACATCACATGGTCTGGGATATCTCTTGGGTCAGCTGGGGTCACTGTCCTGGCTGTGTCTGCCTCCCACCTCCTTGTGCACCCCCAGCCTCCCCTCCAGTGGGGTGGGATGAAGAACAGAAAAAGCCTTGATGCTGTGTAAGCCCTGCTCAGCAGTAACATAAACACCCCTCTGCTCTCAAGACTGTTTTCACCACAAATCCAAAATATCGCCCCATACAACCTCCTATGAAGAAAATTAACTATCCCATTCGAAACTAGAACATGCACCTTCTACAGATGTCAGAAATATGGGTGGGGTTTTGTCAGACCACTGCTCTAAGTTGTTTGAACAGAAGATGTCTGAATGAAATAGTGATTTTCAATACACCTGCATTGCTTGAAGAATTCCTACCAATTTTTATCCCTGCCAGAGTCTGGCTAGCAAGTCACCTAAGCTGAACTTTTCCTTTTTGTTCACTAATTACACAGCCCTCCTTTTTTAGAATGTACATTTTTAGACTTTTATGCCTTGTTTGCAGAACTGCTGAGTACTCACAGCTGCTGCTCGAGCTATTGTATTCTGAACATATGAAATGAGTGTTGATGCAAAATAACACAAGACAGCCGAAACTGGCACAAATTTGCAGAGGTAACACAGAATGACAAGGCAACTAAACCACAGGGGAAATGTCAATGGATGGGAAGTGATGAAAACAGGAAAAAGAAGACAGGTATTATAACTATGTGCATAAAATAAAAAAATCTAAATTAATCATCACTACTTAGGAAAGAACTCTTGAAGATGTCATGAGTTGGAGTCTCTGTGATGGTCAAAAGACAGGTAGGAAATGGGAGGAAAAGAATTAAGAAAAAATACTGCAGCATCACAAACTGAATCTGAGCACACTCTTGAATTTTGAATGTTATTTTGAGCACCAAAGGGATTTTTGGTCTGACACCATACAGCCATTTCTTATGCCTTTTAGGAAAATCTCTAAAACTGTGATACGTGATATATCAGTGGGAATTAAACATTACTGGAAAATGTGGACATTCATGCCTAATGCTCACATCAGTAAAATCAGCATGAGCTCTCCTTCAGCTCACTGGGAACTAGAAACGCAAGCCACAGACTGTGCAGTAACTGTGTCTTTTACACAAGTAAATTAAGGAAGATCAAGACACAGACTTTCATGTTCACACACCAGCCACCCTCTCATTCACTTGTTAATGTGCTCCTGTTCATGCTTTTGGCTGAACACACAGATCTCTTGTCACAAATGCCCAGGAGACCCTTGCAGGACAGCAAATATTGCATGTGATTGTGTCTGTTTCCAGGAGACATTAAGGATGAGGTGATTCTGTTCTGCCAGGAGGAAAGTTCAGTTTTCCGGATGCAGTTGTCCCATTCTCCTTGCTCTCAGCTTCAGAAAACAGGCCCTGGCTCCTTTTATTTACTAGGATATGTATAACCTATGAAGACGAGTGCTGTAAGAAAATCTAATAGATAATATACCTGTCTTCAGAGTAGGATTTGAATAATGTACAGAAAATAAATGTGCATACATACACTGAAAGCAGGGAATAAAATAAAACAGTGAGTAGATCTCCTTTACAAGCAGTCATCATCTGTCATGTGTAATGAGGTAGGGGTCCCACAGAGAAAGAATGTTAACATATAATTCAAGGTTATATCATAATCTTCTCCAAAGTAGAGGGATTGGGATGTCCTAGACAAATAATTTCACGATCCAGTATAGTTTATTTTCCATGTCAATACTGAGACTTAAAATACGTCTGTGGGTGTTTTTTGTGTGAGTTTCACTCTGTGAACATGTGCATGCACATAGTCATATGTCCTAGCTTACAGGATACATCCTATCAAATGTCTTAGACCCCTATGAGAAAGCTTTCACAGCAAAATAGCTGATACCAAGGTCCCAAAATAGGAGTTACAAAGAAAAGTAGATTGGATTAAACCTGGTCTGGTCCTCTGGATCTAATTTTCATTACTAAGTGAAACTGCATTTCTGTAGTGCATCTCCTGGGTTAGTTCCAGATGAAACAATCCCAGTTCAGGGGCTCTGAAACTGCTCCCAATTAAAGTAATGTACAGGAGGACAACCAGGGGATCCACATCAAATGTACACAACTTATTATCACTAAAATGTTGGTATAGGTTCATCTGAAAGCAGACCTTTTCTTATATGTATACAAATCAGAAGATTTTTGATGGATGACTATGGAAAATCCAAGCTGCATTCAGTATTTAAATTACATGGTTGTTTTGGTGTTTTCTGATATTGTCACAGGATAAAGATTTGGACTTTATCCAAAGCCCACCAAAATGGTAAAACCCTAAGTATGCCATGTGACAGACTCTAATATGACATGCTGGAACTGTAATGGAACGAAGCTCGTGAGTACGATACCACAGTCACTGTCTGCATTCCAAATACCTAATAACCTGCTTTTACATTATTCCATGTAATTTTTTCTGTGTTTTGTGAATCCCTGTGCTTTGAGATTGCTAAGTATTAGAGTACAATTCTTCCAAGAATAGCAAAGCTATCTCTTTCTGAACATTTGTCATCATTTTGATGAAGTGAATTGTGATTGTTGTTTGCAATAATTTCTGTGGCAGAGCGTAGTGCTGAATTTCCCCACTCCTTTTTCTACTAAGTGTCTGCCCTTCCCATATTGTTTTCCCTTCCCTGCCCCTGGTCCTGGCCACTCCCTTGGGTTTTTCCCATTGGTTCTGGTACCCCAACTCCGCCCATGTGCTGCCCCTGCACCCTGAAACCAGTAGTCCACGTGCTCTCCCCACCCCCTTTGTCCCCCCATAAAACCCAAAACGGGCTGCCATGTGGCCTCTCTGCCTCTGGGAAGCTGTTTGTCACCATGTGATTAAAGTCCTGTGGTCCCCATGCGGAGACCCTTCTCGCCTCCTTTATCGCTGCCGTGTTGTGGAGTCAGCAGCCAGCCGGAGCAAGGGCTCGGGGCCCCGGGAGGGCTCCGGGAAGCGGAACAGCCGCTCTCTCCCCGATGCCGCCCCGCAGCGCTCTCCGGGAAGGGTGTGGCTTGCCGTGCCAACGCAGAAAATACAGACCGCAGCAGCAGAGTGTCTATGTGTATTCATGCATGTATGTTTGATGTGGACAGGAATATCAAAATCTTGGTTCTTCATTAGATGCATACTTTTTAGTGTATTTAGTTACATCCCATTTTATTGCCTAGGTAACAGATAAGAATATCTATTGTTGCATAATAAGATACTTACAAATGGAATGTTAACAGTGTCTATTAATTTAACTCTAAGGTCTGTGTCTTGTTAGTAAACAATGTAGAAAATTAGTTTCATGTTAAAGAGTTTTCCTTGGCATAAAATTTCACCAACATGTGTCTAAAACCACTTTTGTGCATCTGAGTGGACTCTAATTCCTTAATAATATAGGTGAATCATCAGAAGAGAAGGATACTTAGTGCTGTTGTTAGTTGCCTTTCTATATTTTAAGATGAGAGATTAACAGAATCCAAAAGTAGAATGTTTGCTGCAGTCATGGCAACGCACATTTCAAAATGTGCAAATGTTAGCACACAATATTTTAACTAGGAAAAGATGATAGATAAGCTCAACACATATCAAAAGTTAAGACTTTTTTATTTGGACACTGTTTAGGCAAACTTAGAACTTTGTAAATTCTAGAAAAGTGAGATTATAGCCCAGATGCAACACAATCATGACTACTAACAATGTTAGCATTAGGCATTGGAGCAGATAGTATAGTGGGGTATTTTTTTTCATTTATTGCTGTTTATTTATCCATACAGAATAAAGAAATCCATATAGAGCAGCCACTGTCACTGCTCATCTTAGGGCACCTTGATTAATAATATTTTGTATGAATGTCTTGGCAGCTGACTGCAAGATAGATTCTGCTTTGGAGTTTTAGTCCTCTGCTGGTTGGTTACACAGACTGAGTGCCAGGCTGGCTTTTGCTTTCTTTGTGAGTATAATGCCACTTTGGAGTAATCCAGCTGGCATGGTAAAAAGGAAGTAGGCTGATGGCAGCAAGTACTGTGGGGTCATGTTTATATTTCTTCAAATAGACTTCCTGCTTATGGACAGGGAAACTTAACATTATTGCTAGAAAGAGAAGACTCTGCTTGGTACAGATATAGAGTTACAGAAACATAGAATGTTCTGAGCTGAAAGAGACCCACCAGGATCGTCAAGTCCAACTCCTGGCTCTGCACAGGACACCCCAAGAGTCATACCGTGGGCCTGAACATACACAGGTTTGAATTCTGTCAGGCTTGGTGCTGTGACCACAGTCCTGGGAAGCCTGTTCCAGTGCCCAACCACCCTCTGGGTGAAGAACAGACTTGATTTTATCTTTCTGTCAGTAAGAAATAAAGTAGAAGATGGGAAAACTAGGTTTAAGTCCTTGTACCAAAGTCTGTCATCAGTGACCAAACAGAAGACCTGAGTAAGGCAAACAGAGTTTGGGCATGACCACAACAAACAAGCAAGCACAGCACAGAGCCAGAAGTGACTGCAAGAAACCCAGGACTTTTTGCAGGAATAATGTCAGAGTGGTGCCAGACCAGGCTATGAACCCTTCAGAGAGGAATCCTGCTTGTAGCATTGCCCTGGTTTGTCAATTCCTACCTAGGAATCATGAAACTCCCAGGGCTCCTGTGACACCATTTGTCTGAAGATACCTTGTCCTCTATGCCTCTGCTCACTATTCCTGCCTCTGAGAAGTTCTGAAAATACATCAACAAGTAGATGAATATATGGACAGGAGGTTGGCATGAATGTAGACAAATCATGAATTTTTCAAGGGCTTATCAGTATTTTACACCCTATGCTGTAATATAAAATTGAAATGTGAGAGACACTAGAGAAAAGTTCTTTTACTGAAGAATTGAGAATCAGACTGGGGAATAAATCCATTGCTAATATTTTTGGATTTGTTTATTGTCCTGTCTGCTGAGACAAGAACATAAAATGAAAATTATGCTAATTAGAACTGTACATAGCCAAAAAAAAAGTTGCACTGACTTTCTTCTAATTCTTTCTAACTCCCAGGGGAGCAAAGCTTTAGCATGAAAGAAAACAGAGAAACTGGTAGCACAATAAGATTTTTAAATAAATACTTGCTTCCAAATGATTTGCAGGTGTCAACTTATCTAACATCTGCAAGGAGTTTGTGCCATGACCTTGCCGTTCATGAGTCCCTTCCAGAGCAGCTAATATTTTGTAATTGGATCAGCTGCTAATGCTCTGGAGTTTCATGTTTCGTTAATTAGAAAAGTGTAGTACAGTCTTCTTTTGTCTCAATTACACTGCTAATACATCTCATTTACCTTATTTACAGATGACAGTAATATTTTTCCAAAGCATTTTGTAGATGGTAATACATGCAAAGTGGTTACTTTCCTTGTCCTTCTGTTACATGGAAAATCAACATTAAAAAAGGGGTGATAGGCTTGAGGATTTCTTTCTTTTCCTTGCCTTGCCTTGCCTTGCCTCGCCTCCCCTCCCCTTGCCTCCCCTTCCCTTTTTCAGTGCCCTATACCACACAGTAGTATAAACTTGCTTAACTGATTAATCTCTCTTACCTTTTTATACATTTTGGCACTGAAAGGAGTGCTTACTAAAAAAAGAGGAGAATGATTTTATGGGGCTATACGGAAGCTGTTAAAAGCTTACCCCATGATATGAATGTTTTGATCATATCTAGATGTCCCAGATGAGCTGGGAGATGCAAAAAAACCAATTCCTTTGAAGAATTGTATGTGGATAGAAGACAGGGACAGTATTAGCTTTATTTTTGACAGGGAACAAAAGAACAGAGAGATTGAAAATTGGATTCAGGAGGATGATTTGAGATACTTAACTTCTAAATTTAAGCAAGACTGACATGCTAAACTCCTTTTGTTTCCAGTGCATAGCAAATAGACAGCTTTGAAGACATAGGCTCTTAGTTATAAGTCCCACATGGTAGAGAACTAGAACTGGAATAGGCTGTGTCTACCACATTTTTGAAAACTGATCTATAGGTTTGTAGTAAGTACCCAGGCCATTAGGTATCTAATAGATACGGAATTGACTTAGAGAAACAAATTTTGCTTTTTTTTTTTCCTGAAAATTCTTTTGTCGTATTTCAAACAGAATTAATCTGGTTTTGTTTTCATTGGAACTACATATGATCAGGACGATCTTTAAAGAATGGATTTTATTAAAGGTATCTTCTCCTTTAAGCATTCATCTTCCCTGATCTGTGATGAGATCCTGGTCTGTATCCACTTTAGGAATGTAATGTGAAGATGGATGATCACCTGTGAAATTATAGTATGGTAGCACATGGTAAGACATCATGAAAAACATTTGGTGGATGCTAGAGAGAAATATGTGTATGAACTGGTTTGGTTCTGTTGTCTATTCTCTCTCACTGATGTTCCAAGCAGTTTCTAAATGCCCATGTTCTACACACTGTGAGACAACAATAACCCCCTAAGAAAAGAACATATTTGTATCTTCATTTCCCATTGCAAGGAAAGCAGAAAGACCCACAGGTCTACTGTTGCTAATGTTTTTAATTCTTCCTTTATAGGCAACCATATTATCAGTATTCTTACCAAGCCCTGGGATTTATTTTACAAATCCTATTTACAATATAGCAATAGAAGTTCTTAGAGGAATTAGGATTACTCACCCAAACAAGGGTGATAGGATCAGCCTGCAGCTTTAATAAATACTGGATAGCTGAATGTGGAATCAGATTTAGTTGATAACACTTGTAAAATCTATCATAATCTGAGAAACTGATAGAAGTGAGAAGAATTTGGTTTGGTTTTTATTCAGAAAGCTTTGAACTGCCACAGACAGCTGTGGCATTTCATACCTAAGAAACACAAGTGTACATTGTATTTACAAAGTCTGTCTTTATTTCTTTGAACTATCTACAGCTTTGTTGCAAAAAATCCCAGATATATGTTACTTTATTTTCATGTAGGTCTTGCAATGTTGGTCATTCTGTAGCTGAAAAGCATTCTGAATTACTAGAAAGAAATACTTTTACCATAAACATATCAAAACCCCTCCAATTAATTTCGTACTTTGTAAGGCTTATGAGTTATATTTGCTTAAGGTTGTTTGTTTGTTTTGTTGTTACTGAGCATATTGACAATATTTGCTTTCTCTTCTGCAGCCAGACCAATATCCCAATACTATTTCGTTACCTTTTAGCCCAAATGAGAAGCATTTCTTGTTCTAGCTCACTAAAATATCAACAGATTTCAATTCTCAGCTTGGCTACATTTGTAGTAATTTCAGTAGGTTGGCATGCATAAATAGGTGAATAACTAAAGAGAAGAGAGAAATTATATATTTAAAGCTGGTGATATCTGTGATCTCATCTTTCATAGACAGAAAGTCCTCAGCTATTCTGTGGATGTTCTCTATAAATCTTTCATTCTGTCAGAGACAGTGATGTATCAGTTATACCAAGAAGATAAGTGTTGCAGGAAGGAAAGGCATCTCTCTGGTTATTTGGACACTGAAAATCAGATCAAAAAATGCTCGGAAAATGAGGTTTTCTTAACTGAAAACATGCCCTATTCCATGAGTACCATGAGGCAGTGTTTGTGTGCTCCGGATCATGTGCCTTGGATGAGACTACCCAGTTGCTCAGTTCTTCCTGCCCTATCAGTCCATTTTACATCAGTGTCCATCTTTGTCTTAATATTTCATGTTTAATATTTAATAGTTATAATTATTATTAATAAACTTGCTCTATTTTTGTCATTTCTTAGTGTTGGAATAGATGTTGAGACATCAATCAAGACAAGGAACTCATTATAATAGGCAATGAAAAACTCAACCAGTTTACCTCTGATTTTGAGGTAAGAGATTTCTTCGGGTGTACCATCAGACTCCTGGGCATAGGACACGTCCCTGTTGTTGTATTTTCCACAGTAAAATGTATTATAGTTTTCTATTGTTCATGGTGTTTTGAAGCATTCCTTTTATGTCAGCTTTTGATGTGTCTATCTCTTAGAAGTACACAATATGCTGACAAAGATCAGTGAGACTGAGAAGAAAAGGTGACAGTGTCTGGGTAGACTGAGATTTATGAGATTAACTGACAGTTCAGAGCGGAAAAATAACACAAGCAGTTGTTGACATGATGTTCTCACCCAGTGCTATAAGGCAAGGAAACGGAACACAAGATTAAAATAATGAAATATTTATCTTGTGTCCTTGTCACCCTGTATGAATGTTCACTGCAGGTAGCAGAAAAGTGAGGACAAACCCACTAGCCCACAAGCTGCATCACACCTCAAGGCACACCCAAAATCAGCAGTCTTTGAGCTGAGTTGGTGAGGAAAAGAATTACCTCTGGCTGGCCTCGGAACAGCAAGATCATAAGAACGCTGAAATTACAGCACAGTTCAGAGCTAGCTTTTTTCCCATAACCTATTTTAATATATCTCACATTACATTACCTAAATGGTTCTATAAAAATAAAGATACCAGTATCAATAAAATGCTTCCTATCAGAAACAATAATATATAAAATATCTTGCATGAAGTCTTACTGCCAGATTAGTAAAAGAAAATATACACTGTTGCAGAGGAGATTTACACTAAATTCTGTTTATTCTCGGCAATATATGAAATTATGTGGTATCAGAATATGTCAGAAGGCTGACATGAGATCAAATTAGCCTTAATCACAATTAGTTGTTTGAGGTTTTTTTAAGAAGGAAACTATCAGAATGCTTGTTTTGTTTGTTTTGTTGTTTGGTTGGGGTTTTTTTGAATATTGTAATGCAAATTGAAAAGTGTATATAATTTTTTAAAAAGTACTTATTTGCCTGTATACCAGACTTTTAACATGAAAACAAGATCCTTTTACTTAACACTTTGCTTTTTTGTCTCACAGGCATGCTTTCTGCACACAGAGCATTTCAGAGACACTAGACTGAAAAGCGATCCATATGTTGTAAATCTATAAAATCTAGAAACCTCCAGAGGGAAGTTTCGTCATTTCATACCAAACTGCTAATTATCTGCAAACCTGAGTGTGAAGCTGACAATTGATCCATGTCTTGTATTTGCTATCATGAGTGTCCTGATTTCACATTTCCCAATTCCTGGCTAACATGCATTTCCTAAAAGCTTGAGCTGGCACAGATGGATTTAGTGTGTATGTGTGAGAGAGTTTTGACTACAAAGAAATATTCTAAATATTCTTTGAAATAAATATTTCCTTTCCCGAGGCATAACAGTTTATTTTTCTCCTTTGAATGAAAAATTTTACAGGTTTTTGGAAAGAAAGACATAGAAACATTCTCTTTTTTTTTTTAATGTTACATGGAATTTCTATATTTCAGAGACATTTTTGACATTTACATTTTGCAAATGATGCAGAAAAACCTTGTTTTCATAAACCAAATGCCCTTTCTTTGCGAGAGCTGGAAACATCTGTGTATAGCATGTTGGACATCCTTGGTCACCATATGCTGTGGTGGGGTTTAAACTCTGTCACAGAAACTTGTTTTAGAATTACTCTAATCACCATCATGTTCAAATCTTTGTGGGCAGCTTTTGGTGGGTAAAAATAGACTATGGGTTGAGAGACTATCAGAAAAGTCTCCACACAGACAACTCCCAAATTGTGATGTATAGGTCATAAGAGCCATCCCTGCTCCAATGAAACATCCCACATGTGGAAGCAGTATATCTTTGTTTATTTTCAAAGACAAATAAGGCTAGGAGCTGTTGCAGGCAAATAACTACGCTGCTTTTAGATTAGAGCTGGTGACTGTACCTGATACTTGCCTTCCCAACATGCATAAGTGCTATCTTGTGTATCTCTGCAACTGGATTCATCAGTGCAGTCAGATTTTTGTTAAAGTGGTTGTAACACAAGTGAGAAAGCTCTGGTGTCGATTTGCAATCATAACTAAATACGTAAAGCTGAATATCAAGGGTTGAAAATGTTTGTACATTTAAGATGTAAGTAAGACATGGTTTGTCCTCCGCAGAGAAAGCAAATTTCTCTGTCCCTTCATTACCTTAATGTTTTTGGTTAGATTACAGTCACCATAGCAAAAGCCACAACATTTATCACTGAAAAGCCTAACTTTGTTCTTTTACCCACCTGTGCACTTTGCTATTCTGCTCTTCTCACTGCACAGTAAGTACCCTGCAGAATAACCAGGCTTTAACAGAACTGAAACAAATCCTCTCCACATTATTCTGCCCTTCCCTCTCTCTAGTACTCCAATGTTCATTCTGAAGTGAGTTTCAGTAAATCGCAGCCTTAACCCTCTTGCACGGTCCATTAGTGATGAATGCCCAGAAGTCACACAGGACAACATGAAGCCAAATTACTTCTTCATGTGCCTTTCAGGAAGTCCTGTAGGGCTCCAGATAATTTATAGCTGACCAATCTCTTATTTAACACCAGCTCTACTTACAGAGACGTTGACACAATTGATCACCAACCTAAAGAAGAAAAGCCCAACCTGACAGAGCTAACCAGAAATAAAGCTTTCTCTGTTTCTTGGAACATCAGACATATGGAAAGCATGGTCACTTGATTTCTATAGAAATACGTATACGAGAAGGTTTTATGGGGCGCTCAACAGATGTAAAGAAAATGCTGTCTGCAGTAGTAAATATTTGAAGGCTTCTAAAGGAATGTGTGGTGAATTTTTCATAGGAGGTTATATGCTTTGCTAAAATAAATGGTAATTAATATTCTCTAAGAAGGACTTTTTTCCTAATGTGTTCGCTTATGTGATTGGTCAGTTTTGGAACCTGAATCAGCCTCATATAGTAAAACCCCACAAGATAAAAAAAGGAAATAACTCTAATTGTCTCTTTGAAAACCTGGGTGAAGAGCAGGAAACAAAGAATGCTATTATGAGTAAAGCATACTTTGAAAAACGGAATTTGTCCTATTAATACACTACTTGAATAGTTAATTTCCTCACTTGAATGTCAATGCCCATATTTTTTTCTGTGTCTGATCCTGATCTTGCTCCCATCACATTCCCAGGTAGAACTCCATTGGGGGACACCTGTGCTGCCTGCACAAGCTGCCAGAATTGGAGAAGTTCTTTGCGTGCAAGAAAGTAGAGCATGGCATAAGGGCAGCAGGGTGGCAGTAGATGGCAAAACTCCAATGGTCCATTGTCTTGTACCCACATATTTTTGGCTAAGTTCCCTTGGTGATGGGATTTCCTAAAGCAATTTGTGGACTTACCATTTATGCATATAGACAAGTAGTAAGGGAGGGAAGGACAGGGCAGATGAACAAGCGTGTGGGTTAGGAATTATTCTCTCCCCCTTTTTTGCATCTGTCGGAAAGGTAATATACACTGAGCTACAACATTCAGTGAATTGACATGTCCTACATTTAGGCTTCAGAGGAAGTGAGCTTCTGGGTTGCAGCACATGGCTTACCAGTATGGTGGCTCACCAGCAGATGGACATTCAGGCCCCTACTACAGTAAATGTGCGAAGATCTGTAGAGAGAGTATTAATCTTCAAATATGTGTTTCTTATGTGGCATGATGTGATTCAAATATTGTGAGCTTGGAACCAGCTTGCTGTGGATATGTACTTTTCTGTGATACTACTGTTTTTTTCCTACATGTTGGAATCAAGAAGCTGCCTTTGAAGGAAAATTGATGGGTGAAGTTCCAACAGTTATGGCAACACTATGAGAATGGTCTTAGGCTTTTGCTTTTTATGTGTGCTTGCACCTAATAGATCAGAACAATTGTACTGACTCAGAAGAGCAACAGCTTTGACTTCCAACAGCTTGCTTTTGACTGAAATTCCATCTCAATTTCAACATTCTTGACTTTTCTAGTAATTATTTTTGCTCTTTCAGATTGAGTTGATTCTAATATTTTTATTGGGAAGATCCCAAACCAGCAACACAGCTCATGGTAACCCTCACAGTGAGCTGACTGAGGTATTTTGGAGGTTGTACCCCATCTTTACCCTTGACTTTCATTCCACAAATTGCTGGTTCACAGCTTCTTTTACCACTGGATTCAGCCACTGGAGAGCTGGGGTGACTGTGCCAGATTGCAGATCTTGTTAGGGAGAGTCTTTACTGCAGCATCCACTCCCACAAAGGTCAGGGGCCACATTCTCCTAGTAGGAGACCTGCCAGGAGAGCTTGCTCTGTGGTCAGCAACAGGTGGAAAAGATTAACCCTTTGAGAGTCATGCCCCTTAGCCCATCAGGGGTCATGACATGGAAGGCACGGCCTGTTGTCATCAGTGAACAGTCAAGCTGCAGTACTGGATTTATTAGGTACATCACAAAGCACTCTGTGAAATAGCATTTTCCTCTCTGTCTTTGTTTGGCAATTCCCTAGAGCTGATCCAGCCAAATGAATTAGAGAAGTGCAGTTAAACTGATTAGTAACTGAAAGCCCAGTAATTTGTTTATTTAACAGGGCTAAATTTATATGTCTATTTTCTTGAATTGTCTTTGCTCTCCTCATGGTAAATTTTAAAACTCTGGTACTTAACTGGAATATACTAGCTGAATTAAAACAGTGTTCTAAATTCATGCATTCATTATATGTGTTATAAATTTATTCAGATATTGGTCAGGATCGTGATCTTTGGAACATCAGACAAGTTTGCTTCCTTTCTGATTTCTGAAGACTGGCAGGGAGCCGCGGAGTTTGGTGTCATTTTTGGTGGCTCAGCTTTGCAGTGTGACCTTGTAATTGAGGTCCTTCCCATTGGGAGCTGCAGCACAGCTCATCTGAAACGTGGTGCAATTCAGTGCAGGGTAACGTTACCATCCTTATGGGAGCTCTTACAAAACCACACTGGAACCTTCCACACAGACTTAGTTCACTACCCTGCAGTAACCTCCTGTGTGGGGAGAGAATACCTCATGCCTTGCTAAGCAAGCTAATTTCCTCTCCCTCATCAACATTTTATTTCACTTTTTTTTTCCCCACAGGGAGTAAAAATGGGTGACTCAATCTCGAACTCTGTTGAAAACGAGGACAAAATTCTTTATTAAAAGCTGAGTTCAGAAATGTTAGGGTTTCACCCAGGAAGCATAGGGATAAAGCTTGTACTGCTCAAACATCTCATTTCAGGCTACACTCAAGTACCTCTTATTTGATTAGACTTCTCTGATGTGTGAGAACAGTGCAGGTGTGAAAACACGAAGTTAGTGTGTCTATAGGCCTTAAGCATTTATCTCTGAAATATCAGTATGGCACATTTTGAGTCTCACGTCTGCAAAGACTAAATGGTGTGTCTGTTCTGAGGTTTTTAGCATTATGGGAATGCTTCACTTTCTCTCACAACTAAATGTTTTGCAAAAACATAACTAAAGCATAGCATATAAGGCAGTGTTTGGGAAAACATTTCATTTAAACACAAAACCCCCTAATATGTACACTTTAAAACACTGGTTGGAAAGGAGGCCCCCCTGACAATAGCTGTCTGTGCCATATTTCTATGAAGAGCACAAGTGCCATGTTACTAAAAATTAAAAACAAAGCCATGGGAAAGCATTATTTCAGCTGTCATCACTTTGTTCATATTAGAGTACTATGTACATAGTTACAACTATTGCTTGGTTTCCTTTTTGTTTGTTTAGATCTTTTATATAGCAACAATGTAGTGAAAAATACTATGAAAAATAAGGAAAAGGTTTTTGATGCAAACTCAGATATGAATAGTCTGACTTCAGATTATGATTGTATCCATATGATTTTCTTCTTCTAAGCAGAAAAATTCAGATTCACTAAACATACACTGAAATAATTTAGTCTTGGCTTTTAACACATGCTAGTGGAATACAGGTACTGCCATGAGACATCACAATGCAATGAGATTTGAAACTTTCCCTTTTAATTGTTAACTGTAAACATGTTTTCTTCTTCCATTCTGCTGATATTATAGATAATAAGTTATTATAGATAATAAGTTCTGATGCAAATGTCAAGACTTGTTATGGAGAGAAATTTTAAGTACAAAATTTAGGCATAGCTGTATCTAGAGTTTTTTTGGGAACACAAGACCAGGAAGCCAAAAAGATGAGGTTGAAATTTATAGAGTTTATAAATCTATGCCCATGTCATAGTTCAAGGAGGCATGTTATTGCACCAAATTATTCTTTCTTAAAAAAGCCAAACCAAGCCAAACCAAGCCAAACCAAGCCAAACCAAACCAAAAAAATCCCCAACAAAAAAATACTTTAATATTTTCAAGTAGGCTTGAAAATATGATACAGAGATTTCTGGGCTGCCCAGGAAATCCTGAAAATAGCTCCATGCATTTCTGGGATATGTTTACTAATGCTACATCCCTGCCCATGCTCAGGGGTCTTTTGAGATGTTTCTAATTGACCCGGATCAAAATAATGATTGTTCTACCAATTTACTAGTTCAAATGACTGAATGTTTGTGCATGGGAATGTTACCTGCCATTATTTAATTTACTAGTAGAGCACTGGTACCTAAGATATTTGCTGTCCAACACCACGCCACAGAAAATTTTCCATCCAGAAATTTTGTGGGTCTATGGTAGATTCAGAACAATGTTCCATTACTGAATAAATTTTTTTAGAAAACTGGTAGAGAGGTCATCTGTGACAATAGCAGTTCTGGAAGGAAGGAAGGAAGGAAGGAAGGAAGGAAGGAAGGAAGGAAGGAAGGAAGGAAGGAAGGAAGGAAGGAAGGAAGGAAGGAAGGAAAGGGAGTTTTAGCTCTGACTGCAAAGTGTAGATCCAGATCATGTACCTTTTGAGTAGTCAAACATTGTTTCCTCTTAAAACATAAAACCTGCAAATTTTCATCAGTTGTTGGAAGATATTCTTTAAGGAATAGATGCGCTATTCAGAAGAATTGTGCAGGGACATGAACAGAAATAGAAGGGCAGTTGAGACTCATGCTACCATCTCAGATAGATCTGTCCTGCCTTGAAGGTGTCACCTTCCAACTGAGGTGACAGTGAGGTTATGACTTTCACTTGGTCATTATTAGGAGTGCGTTAACACTCAGATGGGAAAGAAAGTATCACAGAGAAAATTTTATGTGGTTTCTCAAATTGCTTTTGTTTTGAACAAGAAAGAAAAGAAAATTTTAAAAAGAAGGTGTTTAGATTATTTTTTTCATGAAAATAGAAAACAATGAAGTGGAAGAAGAACTTTGGTGATCCTTATGGGTCCCTTTCAACTCAGGATATTCAATGATTCTATCATATGAACTGCCCAAGAATGACACAGGATTTGATGCATCTCCTCAAGAGGAGTCTGTGAAACTTGATTTAGATGAGGGTAAATTCTCTCCAGACAAAGGAGGAATCTGTTCCTTTACATATTCCTAGAAATCTATTTTGGAAAACTTATTGTTAGTTCTTCAGCAGCGTCTATCAAGATTGGTAGGATAGTGTCCTATTTTAAAAATATTTTTTTTCTTCCAAGTTGTCAGCAAGTTTCATAGTAAAGAGACTAAATGAATTTCTAAGAGCAAAAGAAAAGAACTAACTAAAAAAAATACTAACGAGCATAAAAACTATAAGCTGAAATACAGAGACAGTCACACTCATCGACAGAGCTATGTGAAAGTTCCCTTCTGAACTTATATTTAAGTTGACTTAGACTTCTGTGTTCTCCTCTCTAGAAGCAGTTGTATAACTACCCTAAAATGTGTTCCTTCTTACCTAGTAACATGGCTGAGGCTATTTCAGACTCCGTTTTTACTGTCTTGAGAGCTACTCTGTCCTTTCTTTGATGGACACAGTTGTCTCTCTCGTCTATTCATTTAGATGGTTGTCAGAAAGGCAATTTACACAGAACACTGCCTGGGCCCTGTCACAGCTCTAGTGATTCTCCCTTTCCTGCTGGTTATTTTCTTTTCATGACTATCCTATTTTCCCCTTATCTATTAAACTGTATGTAATTCTTCTGCAGTTCAGATGATGACCTCAAGCACCACTTGCTGGACTTTCAAACAAGAGCTCTGCAAGCATTGTGCACAAAGACAGATGTTCCTATGATGCTGCTTGTAGTGGGAGACAGAGGGATGTGACAGCTCCTGCCCCAAACATTTCTGAAGATCTAAGTGTTAATATTGTGTGGCAAAGTAAATAATTAATTTTGCATTTCTGTGCTTGACTCAGAGCTATACAACTCCTCTGGAGAATTTGCTGGTGGCTTCACAACCGGATCACATTGTACAGATCCATGAACTGGCAACGACCTACACTGACTTCGGTGCCACTCCAAAAAAGGAAAGAAGTTGCTTCTGTCTGTGATCCTATTGCAAGATCTGAGTTCATATAAGAATTAATCATTCAGATTGATACATGAAACATTAGCAAATATTCTGAATGGATCTGCTTTTTACTTATAGTGTGCAAAATATTTCAGAAAAAAAGAAATCTGACTGAAATTGATGCTATGATGGTAACAATCACAAATTCACTAGAGGAAGCATACAGGAAGGAAAAGAGAAAGAAATAATGATAGAAAGTAAAAGACAAGTGTTTCAAAAAATCTATCTAAAGATGACTGCATGTCTTCTGAAAACTAGTATTTTCTCCTTGTTATTATTTTGCTGTTATTATATTTGATTAATTATTTACACTGCACTATATACGAACATACATTTTTCAAAAGTGAGGTATTATTTACCCAGTAAGTACTATGTAAATCAACTTGCAAGAACTGTTAAATATTTATAGTCTGTCTGGAAGGTTAGAAGAAGTGCAAGTTGTATGGATTGCAACTGCATACTGATAACAACAGTAAAACCAAAAACATAAACATTGCAGAGGTCAAAAACATTTACTGTTTTCAAAATTTTTTTCTTGTCCCAAATCCCAAGATTTGAAAAAAATACATTCTTTTAAAATATATCTGTTACATTCCACTGGTCTAGTAAATTGCAGCTTGCCTCTCACAAAGCTTTCATGCTTGAGATTTGGTCTGAATTCTTTAGCACTTCAAAGCATGACTGAAGAAGAGTGTGTCAGTAATTTACTGTCTCTTTGCATCTGTCACCTTGATATTCTTCACCATAAAGCTTTAAATCTTGGACCTGGAAAAGGTGAAGCAAAATGCCGGTGCAGCTCTCTCCTCTTCCTGCTATCCTTGCAGAAAAGAGGGAAGAATATAAAACTCTGAGCATATAACCCTCCTAAATAAGGACTCGTTTTTGTTTCAACATGAGTCTTTCAAGAGTTAGCAGATGTTTCAAATTGGATCTTCTAAAATGCTGATAACTGTGCATATCTCAGACTACAATCCCTTCCAGAAGTCACTTTACTTCCGAAATATTTATAAAAAGACCATATGTTGAATTTGTTCTTTGAGTTGGGGGAGGGGAAAACACAACAATGCATCAATGTATAGCTGATTTTCATTTGTTTTTATTATTGTTCACTCAATAATCACTTTCCATGAAAACTGTATCATTCTTCACTTTCTGGACTAAAATTTTATTCTTGCATTATTAATTTGAGCAGTTACCAAATTTGTTCCCATTAGTAATCTCAAAAATAATAACAGTAAGAAAACACATATGTAAACGCATAAGACACATAAATTTCTACATATTTATCCTTCACTTCTCTAATTTACAACTGTTTGCCTTCCTGCTGCTAGATTGTACCCATGTTTTATGCTGAAACTGAGAAACTGAAGAGAAGAATAGGGTGTCACTTCATCAGATTGGAGGCAATCCTTGCTTAATTACTTGAGAGGTGTTGCTGTCTTTCTTGAGTCCCCTTTTATGTCAGGAAGCCAAGTAAAATGGTACTAAATTAAGCTTCCCAAGGGGAGAACTAGGCAGATTCTGCCAAGCCAGGCTTACATCACTCTCTGCATACCAGAACTGCACACACGTGATGGGATCTCCTAATGCAAGCTCCGAGGACAGGGACCTCTATGTTTGTGGTGAGCTTCACACAAGGAACATTGACTAAAACCTGGCCAATGTGACACTTTATAATAAACAGGGAGAGGCCAATTAGGCCCATATGCCTGAGATTCCTTTCATCTAACTTCTGTCAGATAAAAGGGCTGCTTTGTCAAGCAAAGCTCCTTTTCTAGTCAGTGGGAAGAGATAAGCATCTCCCAAGGCAAACTGTTCAACATAATTTACACACCTAATGTGGTGATCTGAGATGAGCCATCATCCAGAGGTGCTCTTCTCTCTCTGTTGCCTCAAGAAGAGGCTTCGGTGGTTAGATTGGCCACACTCCCAGGCGGCTGAAGGAAGAAAAAATTGATCCCAGCCAGTCAGAAATAAGGACAAAAACTAGAGGCAAAAGTCTGACAGGTACAATGGGAAAATACATATGGCTAAAATTGTGTACTAGATAGCATGCCATGCACTGATGGACGCGGGGTAAAGATCAGACTGCATGGCTGACCTGGATGCTGTTTGTACCGACAGTGCAGCCCTCTGCCCTCAATTGTTATGCACGTACATTTTTAAAAATAATAGTCAAATAGCTGACTCCTTTATCTTGTGTATAAAAAGGCTTTAGGTACCTTTTATGAAAAAGGTTAGTGTCTTGTCACACTCCTTCTTTGTAACAGGTCTTTCATATATTAGTTATTATAAGATAATGGTATCATCAGGAAGTTTCATTTCTTATCTCTGTTGAGATAAGAATGTTGATATGGTGATACATTCAGGACACCAACTCAACATGTACATGTTTCTTAGGAAAAAGTTTCTGTTCAGAGTCAAGATGGAACCAAAGTGATATCATAGCATATTTCACGTTATCAACTATGAAAGAAAGGATTTCAACACTGGATCTGTTTCTCAGGCATTCAATTTGAGGAAAAGAATTAGCATTGCAAAGAGGAAAGGGAGAATAGTGACTTTTTTCTTCTACATTCATTGTCTTGAATCAGCCTATTGTCTGGGGCTGTACGTGTGTGGGAGTGCAATTCACTGGTGCTTGAATTCAACTCTCAGTTCTTTCAGCTGTGTTTTCAGCCTCTGATTTCCTAGTTTTAATAATGAGGGAGATTTTAGGACAATATGTTCTACATTTTCTACATTATTGAGCTTTCTTCGTGGCCTCTCCAGAACAACAAAACAATGACTAAAGCTTCAACAGTGTGAAACCAATGCTTATAGATTAAGTGTCAGCACCAAAAAACCAGGAGACTCCTGGGAATATACCGTTTTCCATACCTATGTAATGAAAAAATGTGATATTCATGTAGTCATACAATTTGCAATCATTGAGGTACTTGTTTTAATCATATCCTCACCTAGTTCATTTTTAGTGCTGGAGGAAATGCTTGGGCCTTTTGTCTGTAACTCCTGGATCTCCTGGCAGTGACATAAGATTGGTCTCTTCCCTTCAGTGACACTTTGAATATACACGTGCAGATTTCCCTGCATACATGTATGTATTTATGTGAACAAATCCATGCATGTATGCAGAACCCCACAATTAGTAGGTCACACCTTGAGACATACGAATAGATTAATTCATTGGTTACCTGTGTTATAAGACTGAAAGAGAGGAAAATGGCAGCTAGAGGCAGTGGTGACAAGAACACTATACAGAACTGGGAAAATCTGATAAAACCTGACAAGACAAGCAGCAAGCCTTTTAAACCATGAGAATAATTAATGATTAGGATATTTACTGAGAAATGTGTTAAATTTCTCACTTGACTAGAACACCTTATAAGTAAAGGTTCCAGTGATTGCTGATCTTAAAGTCTATTAATTTAAACAACAGACTTACAATTAAAGCATTTAGGGAAAGAAAGAACATTTCTTTAAAATTAAATGCAAGTGAACAGATGCAGTGGGGCAGCCTGATAGCTGAGCAAATTTCAAAAAAAATGAACTAGAAAGACAACAAGTAAATACATCAGTAGAAAGTTATCTGAGGATTTTTCTCCTTCATTGAAATAAAAAGGTGCTATTTCTATATTCCCTTATTTTGCATTGGCTTGCCTTCATCCACATGGATTGTTTAGTACAAAATGAGAATTTCCTGAGGGGAATAACTTAATATAAGTGGCAGAAAGTTTGCCCGCAGATGGAAAGAATAAGGACTTTTCCCACAAGCATTTGTAGAAACATGAATTTATAAGGCAAATAGTCCATAAGGGCTAAATTATGATCAAATGCAGGAAACTAGACGTGCCTTGTGCTTCTGATAAGCACTGAAAAGAAAATGAGCCTTGGTCTTTGCATAAAATATATAAAATTTGTTCTGTTCTCTTTTCCTTGCTCTTGCTTCCAGTCAGATATCTTTAATGTCTTATTAGATGATTCTGAAAAAGGGAGATAATTTAACATGGCATAAAACCCTGGAGAGAAGATTTCAAAGGGGTCAGTAATAAATAATGCATAGTATCAATAGCTGTTACTTTAAAAATGATTCACTGATTTTAACTGGAATATGCATCTAACCTAAAGGTGTTGTCTTGCCTACCCAGTTCCTGTTTCCATCTCATTCATAGTTTCACACATTCTGGGACTGTAGTGTAGCATATTAAGATTATGTAGCTATGTTTATGAAAAATCTTCTAACTTCTAATAAATAAAGACACAAATCCCATATGTAAGCCAGCAAACATCTTCTGATGTTCAAGAACTGAAGTGATTTTCTAAATATGTCATAAATTAACTTCTCCCTGCAGTTTGCTGGGAGATACATCAGTGTGATGTGTGCCTTGGGAAAGGCTGCTCACATGGCTGTAATAATAGATATAATCTTGGCTACCCTGACATGTCCAGAAGGAGGTTTGCCAGGATTGTTCTGCATTAATGGCATTTTAGACACCTCGACATTGTAATAAATCATTGATCACTGAAGAGGTAAATCATATATTGGGAATCCTCAGGCCACAGAGATTCAGTTAAACAAACAAAACTGTGTGTGAGATGTATGTATGCAAACCACATTACTTCTAAGGAAACAGTGCTTTCAGTATTGACGAGTGAGTGATTTGTTAGTTGGTGTAGTGTAAAGACTGTTTAGGAAAAGGGATCATTCCTAGTAACAATGGCTCAATAATGCCAAACTGAAATCAGGCCTAGAAAGTCTGTTTTCTGTTAGTAAAGTCATTATTCATCTACTGTTATAATTTCTGATTTCTTCTTCTCAAGCATTCAATCTCAACGTGTGCCTTTATTACAAGTTTATTTTAACTTCACATGGGCTCTCTTCTGTCTGATGGTCTTTACACTGTGATTTTCAGAAGGCAACAAAATCAACCACCTTACTACCACCAGTTTGTGCACAGTTTTGAAATTAATATCTCCCCAAAAAAAAAAAGAAAACCACAAAATGAAGGATCTGTTTCTACAGGAAGATTGATACTGCATGGGACTCAAATGATGCCTGTGGCCAGGGTTGGACCTTGAACAAAATTATTTTCGGATCATGCAAAGGGCATGTGTGTAGGATGGGCTGTGTAGGTGTGGGAGATGGTCCCGTTGCTGGGAGACCACAACAGTTACTCAACAGGAGAGGAGTGACAGCTGAAACAAATCTGGGATCAGGATGTATCCTTGATACACACCATGTAAAATTACACAGTGGAGCTCAGCAGACATCTTTGCAAGTCAGTAAAATGTTGAAGAATAAGGAATATGAAGGCTAAGGACCCGAGAAGCTTTGGTCTTGTGGCATGAACAGAATGGCAACAAAGGAAATTCATGTTCAGTTCCTGCTCCATTTGTGGGCAGCATTATGTGGCTGAAAGTAAGCTCTTAAACTTACGTTATGCAGTGTTCTCCAGCTATTGAATAGGGATGGGACATCTTAATGCTATGAGATTTTCTAAAAATACATTTATTACTGAAATGTTCCATTTTCAGACGTGGCAGCTATAGGATCATGTAAGTACCTTTTATTATAGGGGAGAAAAAGTAAGAATAAACTATAGAATTTACCAGTTTTAGTTCCCTGCTTCTCAAAGCACGAGCGATGAAACTATCAAATGAACAAATGCCTATTTCATTTGTCTCCTTTTTGAAGTGGAAAATTAAATCTCAGTCACAAAATATTCTGAAAGTGTTATTTTTTTTCCTAATTGATTTAAAACACTCGCTTTCTAAATCTGAAAAGTTGCAAACACCATCCACACTGATTTTCTTGAAAGAATTCTGCACCATATGTAAGCTGTTAGGCATCTGTTTTGTCCTTGTGTACATGTCAAATCATACTCCAGTTCAGTCTTGATTGTCCTATTGTGGATCAAAGCCATGTTTTGCAAAAACGCACAACGCTGAAGCTATGCTCACTTACAGCCTCACTGTTAATGCCACCAAAATAAATTTTATCAACTTCCTTTCTTCAGCAAACAGCTGACATTTCTTTTGGCAAAATGAACCACAACATTCCTGATCTGACGTCAACGGGCTGACAACGGCTTTGTACCAGATGAAGCTGTTCATGGCTGAAGTGGGTGCTGTGCACCAAACCACATGTACCACTGCTGTTCTGAACGGCAACAGAAGTTTTCACAATGTCAATAATTTTCTAGGTTTTTTATTCACATAAAAATTTGGAGCTGGGCACTTTAGATTTTGAAATAAATGGATTTTTAAAATATCAGTGTCGAACATGCTGCATATTTGGTGTGCTCGATCCAGGTGGGCTTTTTCTTAGAAATTAAGACATTCTGATTAAACCTGATATTACACTTCTCTGATGAATTTATTTACCAAGAGCTTTCATAGCTTTCTATAATTGAATAAATAGAAGCGAATTATTTAATTTTCATCTTCTTTCCTTAGTGAAATATCAGTTGTGATTTCTGCCTTCTTTGGACTACTTTTCTTCCGTGAAAACAGTAGAATATTTCTGTTCTGCTAGACCACCAAGCAGGCTTTCATTTCAAGAAAAGTCATTTTGTCATCTGCAGTCATTCAAGTAGCAAAAATTTAGAGGGTTTTCTTAGTAATGAAGAGTACATGCTTCTGCCTGAAAACTAAGTTCTAAGACATTTAAAAAAATATCTTTAAACAAATTTGTAATTGTTATTAATTATTTAATTCTTACACAGGTCTAAGGAATTCTAGTAGGGAAAAAAAATGGAGATTATTTTAACTGGAAGGTCAATTTCTAAGTATGCTTGGAAGAGCATCTCACAGTTAGTCAGTTTCCTGCACCTGACTTAAGGTCCAGCTTAGCTGTGATTCCATCAGAGATTTGTTTGCACTCCCTGTTGATCACCAAGTTTTGGTGTACTTGTCTAACTTTAATTTCCTGTGTCAGCATTGCTGTTACACAATGAGCTCTTCATGAGACTGCACAACATAATTTCCATATCATGGGACCCAGCACTCTCTAATATTTTGTTGATCTACTGTTTCATCCAATGCAGCTATACAGCATTTCCCACAAATTTGCTCAGACGTCATCTTTGCTTTCATCTATATAATGGACCTTGTTCTAACTCTCTTTAAGCAATCTTGAACTATCAGGACTATATATTGCCCACCAGGAAACTACTTGAATAATGTTGCAACCAACCTCCCTACAGGACATTTGTCTGTTCTCAATAAGAAACAGGAATAATAGCTCCACGATACAAGTTCTGCAAATTAAGGTGTATACATTTGTGTCAAAATATCCCTCTTTTCTGAAAACTTAGGAAGTCATCAACAGTCTTTTTAAAAAGTCTTACCTGTCGTAGGCAAGGCTGGCAAAACTCAGATTAGTTTAACATCTTTTACTGGTTCTGGGCATCTAGATCTATATGAAAGTCACATCTGTGCATTTGGCCAAAAGTAACCTGCAGCTTAAAATTGTAGAACAATGAAAAAAAGAAGAGTGTGTGGCCATCACTAACCTTAGGATGCTGAAAATCATAAAACTAGAACAAGCCAAAAGATCACAGAGGTATTTCTCCGTAAGTACTGGCAGTAAGTAGGAGCTGCTTTATGATTTTGTAGCAAAGAATATAGATAAACATCCAGAAATGGACAGACTTGTTTCAGGAATTATAGTGGTCTGCTTTTTATTGATTAATGTAATTTAATTTTAGTGCCTTTTTAAATAGTCATTTGCCACTTCTCCCTTGTTAGAAATAGAGAACAGAAAAAACATGTGGGAAGCATAAACATTTAACTGCCCTCTAAGCTGCATTGCATCACATACGATTTCATATCTTGGGTCATTCTCAAATTCAGAGCCTCTGAGGGGTTAAGGATTGCAGTTCAGAAGGCAGCTGAGGGGCTTTTGTACTGAGCATTGCTGTCCTGTCTAGATACATAATGTTGGGTTTAATGATTCCGCCTCCCACTTTTTGGAAAATTCTCATATTAGTTTTTAATTATTACTTTTGACAGTGTTTAAGCAAAAATTACCTCAGCTTTTCAGAGAAAAACGTGAATAACCAAGCACACCATATGTGTGCTTGGCCACCAATTAATGACATAGTTGTATAATGGCATAGCTGCATAAACAGTGCAGAGGGAGGAGGTCAGTCTGAGAACAAAAAAAATATCTAAAGGCTACGATCTTGTTTATGAACAGATTGATTCATGTAAATTCACTCAAAGTTGAGAATTGTTTAATGATTCTGTTATGCAAACATCTGCTATACACATTGTTTGCAAGATATCAGTATAAGTACTGAATCGTCATCCTACATGGCTGGCTATATAAAGAACATGGCACATCTTTGATCCTTGGTTATCAGATTTAGGCTGCAGAAAGTGGTTTTACTGTAAGATCAAGCAATTTTATATTATTTCACTGCCAAACAAAGTTTTATATATAAACAAATCACTGCAACAAGCTCTAAATATTCATTGATATTAATGAAAAATATTAATATTAAACATAGATTTCCCGGTTTAAGATTGTATTTTAAATGTAATTGAAATGCAGTTCTATGGGATACTAACGATGTTTTATTTTTATTTAATGAGGATTCCATATATTTACCATCAGTGTAGTATTAACCTGTCTCAGTGAATAGATTTTATCTGTTCTCAGAATTTCGAATGTAATATACTTCACACCAGCTTTTGGTTCTGTCATGGTTTGAATCTCATCATTGTATATGGTTATTGCCTGCAACAAGTCAGGACAAGATTCACAGTGACATGAGAAAAATTCCCCGGCTGAAATCTTGACCAGTTGGATAAAGGAAATACAAGCATAAGTTTCAATAAGGACAAGATTTATAGGTCTAGGACAGCTAATGAATGTTAAAATTTAAGCCTAGATTGCTCATTCAGGTGGGAAGGAAGAGCGAACACAGATAATTTAAGTATTGTCTATGCCTATATAAAATACTTATGGACACTGCTTGAGGAGTTGCTTAGCATTTGCTGCTGAAATCAAGACCATTTATAGCAGTGTCAAACCAAAGGATTTACTCCATCAGAAGTAGCTATAGTAGGTGCCCAGAATTCCTTCTACGTACATAGCTATTCCCTAGTCCCACTGGCAAAATAACCCAGTTGGTTCATGGAAAATGTCATGCAAGTAAAAGTGTACAAATGCACTGAAAGGTGAAGGGCATCATAGGCTGAATTATTATAATACCTGCTGCTGTGTCTTACAGATAAACTGTGCTGTGCCAGGCTGACTGGCAATGCTTTTATTTTGTAGTGACGGTATTTAATTTTATGTAAGAAAAGACAGCAGCAACAGATATTCATAGAGGGAATGACTGGGCAGATAGTGAAGGCTACAGAGCATTAGCAATGCTAAGAAGCCTCAAACAGTCCTTAGAGGAATGGGAGTTTCATAACAGAGTCTGAATGTGTCTCAAATATCATGCTGACGTTTGTCACCAATGAATTTCCCACACTGTGGGAGTTTTAAAGAATGACTTATTGGCTTATTGGCCTACTCAACCCATGCATGCAAATCCAAAGAGACAGATTCACTACATTTTTGCATATCCTTAATATTCCAAAGCCTTAGGATTCAAGTATTGCTCACAGGTTGGTGAGCATACAAATGGGAGAGTGTGGGGAAGGACAGGGAGCACAGTCAAAACAGAAATGACAAGACAGGTCATTGTAGTCCAGCATGTTAAAAGGCAGCACAGAATAAATAAGTCGTTCAGAACAAAGTGTCTTGTTCTGGAAATGAAGACATTTTAAAGGATCAAGTATGATTTTATAGTTGTAAGTTACTTAAGTGAGATTTTCATTCTGTAATTTTAAAGCAGTGTCAGAAAGAGCAGCTAAATCTGTTTCCTTTGCCACACTTAATCTCGAATTGTCAAGTAATTTTAGTGTTGGAAAGTTCTTCAAATATTTCTTTTTCCTTTATGAAAAATACCATTCCCTGTTCAGGGTTGATTATTCTGGCCTAGTGACTTGTCCTCTGGAATATCACCACAGGATTTCTACATGGACAGCCTTCAGCTCCAGCAGCACTGCAGCCACACAGAGCTAACACCAGCTTCACAGACTGACAATTATCAAAGGTTATTGATTTCAGGGAATGGTTCAAAGCTGTCACCAGGTTGGCCTCTGCTCAGCCTGCTCAGCCCACTCAGCTTTTCCCTCTCTCAGAGCAGTTCTTCAGGCTTCTGGTTAAAAATGCCTACACGTGGGAGACAAGACCCTTGGTCAATAGTGGTTATTAAAGCTCTCTCAGGACAGCAGAATGAAGCCTAGGTATTTTGATCTGGACTGTTTTAAATGTTTCTACCAAAATGCACTTTTCATTGAAAATGCCTGACTTTTTTCTGTGATCTATTTTCTAATAATATTTTTATTGTACTAAATGAAAATTTAAACCCACTTCATCGTGTAGATGAACATGTAGTAATTTTTTTCATTGTTTCTCACTTTTTTCCCTTTGTCCCATCCTTTCCAAGTTTTTCCAGATAAAAAGAGATAATGAGAAAGGCAAGACTAAAAACTAAAAATTTAAAGACATGTACTTGTTACATTAAAAACTTCAAAATTCTTTCAATGATCAGAATGAAAGGAAAAGAGGCTTTTTATCACATAGTATCTACACTTCCACATAAATTATTTTACATTCGAAATAATTTTTTATATCTGTTTGGAGAATCCATGAAACTTTGGAAAAGAAATGGCACAAATGCCTGAAATTTACATCCCCGATGAAGTTATTGTCATCAATGCAGCCAAGCTTTTGACATCTCTGTGTAGGTCTACAAAAATATACAAAAATAAGAGTATTCATTAGGGGGAAGCAAGTGGATTTATTTTTACTTTTTTTCAGGCAAGTTTGTTGTTGCTTAGGTGTTAAGTATTGCCAGGGTTCTGTAAACTCGCAAATGAGTGTAGGAAACACACACTGAAGGGCTTCCAGGGAAGAGAGGGAGTGTCAGGGAAAGATGAACAGGTCACAGACAGCTCTGAAGACGAAAGAAAGATAGCAACATGTGTATGGGTCTCCTGGATGCTTCCAAACAGATAAAGAACAAAGCAAAACATAAATCAGTGACAATCAGGAACACAGGTTTCACTGTCTACTCCTAGAATTGGGATTCTCAAGGACGGACGTGTCCCAACAACTGTGTTGCCAGTGCACAGAGATACCCTGCTGTTTGGTAATGCTGCTTTGCTGGTGGTGCCAGCATCATTTTTGTTCATTTGAGGTACTGGGGGTTAATACTTGGCGAGATCTTTCAACCTATTTAGCCATGTGTTGTGAAGTTGGTAGACCTTTGACTGCTAAGTGCTGACAGGGTCCTGTGAACCCTAAAAATGATAGCAAGATGTTATTCTACTGGTGAGGTGCAAGCAGATAAAGAACAAAGTAGCACATAAATCAGCAGAAGCCAATTAGGGCGCTCCCACTCCAAAAAAATTTTCAAGGAGGAGAGGAAAAGAGATGAGCCATGATTATTATGCATGTTGGAAATCTGTCACAGTCATAAATTTGAAACAAAACCCCTCTTGCTACAGGAACTGGGCAAGTTGTCAGTAAACACTCCAGAACTGGGAACTGGCAAAACTGTACATCGGAATTAATGTTTTGGAAGGGTAAATACATCCAACAAAGACCTGTTCTTGCCACATTTGCTGGCATCCCATTTCTAGGGCAAGAAAGTTTCTGCTAGTTTTATTGCAAGATATGATACTGGGGAGAATTCAGAATAAATAGCACAGAAAAAATGGGAGAAATCTTGATTTGATTTATATCTTTTCCAATTTGAACAGGAGTTCTATACTAGTAATGGGGATTAAGAAATCCTGAGAAATGGCTGCATGCTGCTTGAGCTGCTCCAAAAATTTGTATGCAAAATTAATGCTTAAGGAAAAATCTGCTTCAGTTTCAGGTGTCTGGGCACCTTGTGGTTTCAATGATTTAAACAAACAGTAATCAGCTACTTTTAAATAGCTGTTACTTGATCCCCCACGCTAGAGATAAAATGATTACATAGAAAAAATAGTAATTTCTCTCATTTTATAGATGGCAAAACTTAATATGGAAATGCTTTAATGCATTGATAAGAGTCACCAAGACCATAACCCAAGGGCACCAAGGAAAATATCAACACACTGCTAAAAGTCAGTTTAAGCCTGAAGAACGGGCAAGAAAAAACATTATGTTGAAAACCAGCCTGTTCTTTTCATTTCTTCTAAAACACTGACAGGGTCACGATGACTGACTCAGGATATGAAGACACAATTTTCAAAGCATCTGAGTGACATCTAGGAGCATACTACCATCAACATTCAATGGAACAGAGTTATTCTATTATCTTGTTACTGTAGAAAATGCTGTTTTCTCTCAAAGCTGTTCTAGCCCTTGGTATGCAGCCATGCCTATGTTCTAACTTGTTGGGTCATTCACCTGTCTGATCTCCAGGAAAGAAATGCAAAAATGTTCAGGCAACTCAGGGTCACTGTTTCCAAAGAAAATAGTTTATTCTTGCCTAATGGTGTTTTTTTGTTTTGGACTGTGCCTGGAATAAAAACTCAGGACTTGCGAATACAGCTATTTGGTGTATTGGTTCTAAGAACTCCAAATAGAAAATATACAATTCTTGTGAATAAAAGGTGAATGTTTTCTTCTTGATGAAACAAATTTAAAGGTAATGGACACATTTTCTGCTTGTGCAGTCACACATGCTTTCCAAGTCTTTTGGGAAGCTGAATGACACCTGCTTTTTCAAATTTTTTTTTTTTCTTACCTTTTTTTCATACATTCTTTAACTGTGCTTTATCTGGCATATCTCCAAAAGGTGTGGTCTCCACATGAATGACTAAATCATTCACCAAATTTTGAAGGTAGAGATTCCAGTCCCATAACATCAGAAACTGTGTATAATTCATACAAGCAATAATTTTTGTGAATATATTCTGTGCATTTTTGTGATCTTTTTATTACTAGTTTAGGAGTAACTGGGAAAATATATAGGGGTTATATACATTTTTTCATATGTGGTTTTGGTATTGGATGTGTTTTTGTTCTACAGACTAAGACAAGAAACCTGAGAGAAGTTGTGTTGGTCCATTGATCAAAATATTCATTTCTGAGAAGCCCCTGATATCATAAAATTGTGCAAAGGGGAAGAGTATATAAATCAGACAATCACCTTCTGGTGTCTCATTCAGTGTATAAAGATTATTACTAACAGAAAAGAAAACGTATGATATGCAAGATACAGAGGTAATACTAAGAATCTGATTATTTTCCTGTCTTTCAGTCTTAGAACTTTTCTGTACCTGTTGAATTACGGTGTGTTGTATGTCCCACCACCTGTCAACAGCTATTGAATGTGCCACTCAAATGCTGATCCATCAATGTTTTCAGTAACACTGCTGCTGTAAAAGATAGAAGAAGGGTAGTTGATGCCCTTGGAAATAAAAGCAGACTAGTTGAATGAAACTTTTTTGCTTTGATAAGACTCAAGTCTTCCTTTCCTTCACTGAAAGAAATTAGCCTGCTTCCGGCTAGTTTGTTTTTGCAAACACAAGCATGAAATCCAAATTTTTAGTTGAAAATTGTCAATGAAACATTATGTATAAAGTTTCAACTTTCTTGATCAAGCCATTTCATATTGATTTCTTTTTAGCAAGGAAATGTTATGTGATGGGAAGCTAGTACCACATTTGATGTGTTAGTTTCTATTGTAACACCTACTAGGGGCTTCACTGATGGGCTGGAAGGCAGTGGTTACTAGCTCAGTACTCAACACTGGACATGGCAAGAAACAACTTGTGGTAAAGATGGGTGATAGGAGACAGAGTAAGTTCAAAGATTATGGAATGCAGCCAGAAGAAATCAGCTGTGCCCTATAAAGTCAGAAAGCTACGTGTGAATGTGAGTATTCCTCTCTGATAGACAATGTTTAAAAGCCTCTCAGGGACCAAACATGTCTCAGTGTTTTCCATGCCCTGGTACAGTTTCTCATCTCCTTTGTCACGAGTGGCAAAGGCATGCCTTGCACAGCTCACAACAGGGATCAGTATCCAAAGCAAGGTTCTGGGACATATGGGTACTGTCTTATTTATACACACACCACAAATGTATCATCACTGCACAGGATGCCACCCTTGCTGCTCAGGCGTACTCCTCCATATGAGTTGTGACTCCTCTACAACACTTTGAGCGAGGTCAATAACCTCCGCCTCCTTCCACTTCCTTGCACTCCCATATCTACTGTTCTTCCTCTGAACATTTTCAGGGTCAACTGTGTTTTTTGTGCACAGCTCAAAATGTCAGCTTGTCACTGAAGCTGCTCCATTGTCTGTGGGGTGTTGCTCAGGCTGTGTCTAAATGCTTTGGATTTGGCATTAAAGGGAGGAATCCTGTCTGGCTCCTTCTGGTCAACAACAGCACTCCAAGCCAACAGCTGACTCAGTACCTCCACTTCCAGGCTGTGAAGATGAGTCACCTACCCTGATTCCAGAAACGCTTTTTGATAGTTTAGGTCCTGAGTCCAGATCTTATCAAAAACATGACTCTTCTCAACTTTTCTACTCTTAAAAATACCATTCTTTCCTCAGAAACAAAAAATAAATGGGTATTGTTTTAACATTTACCCATAAAATGGCAGTTTTTTTTCACTAATGAAGAAAGATTTCCAGTTTTAGGCTAATATGATTCCCATTGGGAGTTCTGACAATAGTTACAAAAATCCTTTACTCAAATAAGATCTTGTTTGGAGCTAAGTTAAATAGCTTTTGACAAGGAAAAAAAAGTATGCATTATTGTAAAATTCTATTTTGCACATGAATTTGATTCAGATCACACAGATAAATGTTTAATGTTTTCATTCCTTACTCATGCAAAGTAAGGCAGGTAAAAAAAGTCCTTGGAAATACATGCATTAAATTTGGAACCTCAGCCACTCTGTGTGCAATGAATGTAGTTCTCCACATTTAAAGTACACTTCAGTACAGTGCTTGAGGACCTAGTGGACTGTCTGGTGTGAACCCTATGTGTTGGCAGGTAAATGACTGGGGAATTGTTTTTTAAATGTTATTAAAAATTGTTTTGTCTATACCTCACTAACTGGCCCATATAATATTTCATTAGTGACGTAAACTTCAGATGATCTGTTCTAGTTCACCTCAGTTGTGAAGTATCTAGTGAAAAACAAACTGGCACATACCTGGATTAAAAAAACCCCCAAAACTCTAAAGGGATTTTTTTGGTTTACCAAGATATTTTAAATTTCTTGAGAGGTAGGAAGAGATATACAATTCTGTGGCTGATATAAATGTTATTGTGTTTTCATTCCAGTGTAAGTACAACTCAGCTAGGTTACCTTTACAGTAATATTCTGTTCTTAAAATATATAGATGGAAAAAACTATAATCTGTTTGAATTGATCTTCAATAATAAATGCAAACCCAATAAGTTTCAGGTTTAAAGGAGTTTTGAAATTTGGCATTCTCATGCATTCTATGATATTAATGTTGAAGACCCGTGTTGAAAAATGTATTTCGTTACTTTGCAGCCAGTGACTGAGTTAGTGAGCATTCAGACACAACGACAGGAAATTGTCACATGTATCCTACACAGAAATAGGAGGGGATAGAAAAGCCCAATCATAAAATTACATATATTGATATACATTTATACAGGGCATTATGATTACTTCACTTGGCACAGAGGTACACAGTAAATCAAAACACTTGTTTAAAGAATAGTAATGATATTTTTTGAGAGACTTCACTCTGTGAGTCTCTAGGAAGGTGCTAGAGGATGAGGGAGAGAATATATCTTCTTTTGTTTTCCTGAAATTTCTATTAATTTTAACTGTTCCTTTGGATCATCCTTGTAATTTATTTAATATAATTTTTACAGCAGAAATCATGTAATAGAATTATAGAATGGTTTTGGTTAGAAGGGATCTCAAAGATCAATTAGTTCCAACTCTCCCATCATGGATAGGGATGCCACCCAGTTCACCAGGTTGCTCAGGGCCCCATCCAACCATGGACACTTCCAGAAATGGGGTGTCCACAACTTCTCTGGGCAGCCTGTTCCAGTGCCTCACCATCCTCTGAGTAAAGAATTTCCTCCTAACGTGTCTTTACATTCTCAAGCTTTTCCAGTTCCCCCTGGATATTGTCCCTTCCTCCTGTTGTGTCAACTGCACCTCTCAACTTGGTGCCATTGCAATTACTAGACCCCTCCCCTGAGAGATAAGATAAATGTGAAGAATGTCTGCAGGATTATCAAGACATTTGAGATTTATTTTTCCATTAAAAGGAAGTTCATAGTGACCCAATGTGGTTTTCAGTCCAGTGCTCCAGACATGGATTACTGGACCTTTCATACACCACCAAGGATCAATACCTGGAAAACTTTATGCTTTTTATGATTTTAGTTTTATGTTGTGAAAGACATGCTACAGGGTCTGGGACAGCTCACACTTTCAATCAGTTAGTCAAAAAGTCTTACAGTTTTCTTCTTCATTATGTGGAGAACAAACATGAATACACAAAATTCAAGACTATGAAAATATTAAAGTAACATAGAAAACTAAAAACAGTAGTAAAATTACAAAACAGAGTATGTTTTGATAATGAGTTGTGCCAAGCTCCATTTCAAACAGAACTGTATCTATGGCTACATTAGGCTCAGTTGTATCTCAAGAGTGGTATAGGATGAGAAAGGATTCCTGGAAGGGTGGGATACAGCTCTTCCCACAGTTCAGTGCTCGCATCCCCATTGCTCATACTGCCCATGTTTCATGCTCAGAGTACAAAGAGCCTGGGCTCCCATCTGGGCTGTGAAAGCTGTCAGAACTTCCTCCTGCCCCAGTGTTTATTTTCTTCTGTCATGGTATATTCCCTGGTATACCATACCTTGGGCTGACCTGGCAGTGAGAGATGGTGCCTTGCATTGGGCGGGTCAATAAAAACAATTTTGACAAGGAAAGCACGGAGCACTCTCAGTATGGACAAAGCATTGCTAGCAGTCTCAACCACGGTGGTAAAGTCAGAGAGGTGACAGATTTAGACAACAGGGCCAGGCTTTCATCATTTAAGTCTGATCAAGTGTCTGAAGGTCCCAGATAACCTCCTTGACATCTGAGCAACAGAACAATATGTAAATGAAGCTTTCATCATGCAGTGAAATCAGAATAAGCAGTAATTATATATTAATTACAAATATAAAATAATATTATATGCTAGATATACTAGTGAGCGCAACCCACCAAAATCTTTCTTAAAGACACCTTTGCACATAACAGGGAGCCTCTTTATGTCTGTGTAAAGATGTCCTACACCCAAGACTTCCTTACACTGCTTTGTCAGAAAAAGCCCGTAGATAAAGAAGAGAAGAGGTCCTCGAGAAAAATGACATTTCCAGTGCTGGTGCTTGTTTCTAGCAAAAGAAAAATGTCTTACAGTTGCATTCTCAAATATGTTTCTGATGCCTCTTCAGTGAGCCTAAGCTTCACAGACAGCTCAGGTTGGACCCATCTGCAGCCTTCCTTATTCCCTGGGTTCCTTCCTGCTCTTCAGGCGTATCAACAACTTTTCAGTCTGTCCTGCTGCTCTCTTCCAAGCCTGCTAAAAGCTCGTTTTAAATTGTTTTAATGAGGGAATAATTTAAAATATCCTATGAAATCCAAAATCATAGCAACAGCCAAGGATGGGACAACATCTAATTGTCTTTGTTTGCATATCTGACCCTCAGAAGTTTTCAGTCAAACTAGAAAGTTCAAAACTGGTTTCAGAATGAGTGAGATAGTAACGGCAAGAGCACAAGTTTCCTTAAAAGAAAACAGACAATCCTTGCCCTTTGCAATGCTTGTCCAAAAATCACCTACACCAATAACACTGTTCCAAGTTCCAAGCCTCACATTTATTTAAACTTGAATTGTAGAATTATTTGTAACTTGTAGAATTATTTGTAGCTTTGCAAGATCATCCATTGATATGTGATGCTCTTCACAACAGCCAAACTAGCAGCAGTCTTTGGGTGATAGTTGAAGTGCAGGGAATGATACCATAAAAGTGACATTCTTTTTGGATCCCATTCTCAATCGTTTTGTTGCAAAACCTGAGGTTTTTATTCTAGGCTTAAACTTAGTTTATTTCACACAGAATAAATATGGAAGATAGTATCTTCATAAGGAACCTTAACTAATTTCTAAATCATTTAGCTAAGACTGAATATGCCAAATATAGGAACAGGCAGCTTTCATCAGCTAACACACACAATATCCTGTGTACTGCACATGACTGCATACAAAGTCACACAGAATTGCAGAATGGGAATGGCATATGATCAGTACTAATAATTGGGGCCTGCTAGAGGAACTATTTTTGTTGAGTAATAAAACTCTTTCTCACCGCAGTGAGGAAAAAAAAGTCTGTAGCCTATCAGCTGTGCCACCACACATAAAGGAAGGTGGTGAAAGGTTAAAGTTTGTTATAGGTGGAGTGCCTTTGGGGCATAGTTTGTCCCCCTGGTTCTTTTTGACAGAATTCTCAGGATAGCATTTGAGAGTTTATTTTATATGCTATACATCTTTAATCCTCTCAGATCATGCACTCTGAGAGTTCTCCCTCTTATCAGGTAGAAGATATTTGTCTTACCCCAGCCCTTTGGCCTAATGAAGACCCTTTTCTTTCCAGCAGGAAGTTTAAGAACTGAATTCATATAATGAATTTCAAGAACATGTCTCAAAAAGATGAAACCCACTAAGGACGCATTATAGGAAATAATTCATCATTCCACCTCTTGTATACAATCAATAACACTAAAAGACTGTCTTGTCATCTTATCAGGCTACATAGGTTTTAGCAGTTCCTTTATTAAGCCTGGAAAAGAAAGCAAGGAGAGGGGGATTCTTTGAACATCCAAACACAGTGTCACACTGAGTGTGATCCTGACACTGCCCAGGGAACCTGCAATCCTTTGTTTACAGATGGATCTGCGATAACCCGACAGCTCAGATGGAAGGTCACTCCAGAGGACAAGCAGGGGATTCTTTTCCATCATCCCTGAATCCTGGAAATGGTGGGGCTGGCCACCCTGGGTATCCGGGCTCTCTGTTAAATTCTACTTTTCCTGCTGACAGAAGCATGTGGAATGTGATCAGGAGATATTTGGGCAATTTGTCTTCTCTTATAAGTAGGAGGGAGAGGGAAGGGTGGACAAACTCCTATGAGTTATCTGGAGGGAATTTTATTTCGAGAAATAAAATAATACAACCATGACATTTTACAGCTTTTTGACTGTTGAGATAGCAATTGTGCAAGGCTGTTTTGGATATCCCTGTGCATCCATGCTAGCAGGTATACCCCATCATTAACACCACATGTGATATCAGAACTGCACTAGAGGCAATAAATGTTATCCCCACAGACTGACTTGAGCATGTCCAGGCCAATGTTTCGCCCTCAGCTGCTAAGTCTGTGGGTGTCATCACAAACCACAAAGGGTTTGCTGTTCCCTATTCGCAAAAGCAAAGCTTGAGCAACAGGCTAGAAAATGCACTACAGCTTCTCCAGCTGTGGTAAACCCTTACAGTCCTCCTCAGAAAGATCATCAGAGAAGCATTCACTTCTGGCAGACCAATAGCTCATCTTGGTTATCCTGATTCATTTGTCAGATGACAGTGACACAACCTGTTGCCTCAGAGGAAGGTATAAAAACTTCTTCAACGGCAATCATTGAATAAGGTGCCTACAAACTTTCCTCTTTTTTCCCAAATACTTAAAATATGGATTTTAGTTTCTCGTATAATCTTCAGAGCTTTCAACCTTGTCAGAATCCTAGGTCCACTAATGATCTTTAGCTACTATTGAATTTTCTGAATAATTTAACCCTTTCTTCAGCCTGGATTTCAAATACATTTTAGGTCTATAAACTGTCCAGGTTTCTTACATGTTGCATAAATGAATGATTGCCTTTCATTGTTTCTAAATTGCTGGTCTAACCAAAGCTTAAAATAAAATGTACTCAGTCTGTTTCAAGTCTCCTACTAATTAACTTTAGATTTATTTACTCTTTGACATTTATCTGCAAATGGTTTTTATGATTGTCCTTGGCACACATCTAAAGCATATCATCTGTGATTACAATGCCTTGTCCAACTACCAACAAACTGACACTTGACACAATTTTTTCAAGTCACCATTGGTTTAAGGGTGTTTTTTTTTCTTTATCATATTTAATCTGTCCTAGAGGTAATTTTACCTTCAAGGTGATTCTTTCTTTCTTTCTGTACTAAGAAAAGTAACTGCTAAAACAATTCATTTAGCAAGGGAAAGAACCAAACCTTGAAAATTAGTGTGGATAATAAAAGCCAAAAATTAATGCATTAGGACAGGTTAGTTAACAGCAGCACACAGGTTTCATTACTGGTATGTTACTGTCGATACTTTTATGCATGCCTTAGTTCACAGAGAAATGTTGATGAAAAACAATTGTCTTATACAAGTTGTAGATAAACCCTAGATTGGGACACTATCACATCTTTGTGAGAAGAAGAGAATTCAGCTAAGTGCCATGTATTTTTTTGGTTACAATCATATAGTTTATTTTGTGTTTGACATAAGGAAAGGGCAACAGATTTATTAATTATTTCATGTTCCGATGACTTTAAATTAAAGAAACAACACTGTACCTCAAACTTTCCTCCTCAAACAAATTAGAAACAAGAATCAAGAAATAAGATTTACTTAATTACATTTAGTGCTAAGGGATTTGTTTTTATAGAAATGTTTCAATTTTATTTTTAGCAAGCATACAAGTTTAGAGATTATATGGATATCTTTGATTAAAAAAATGAAAATTGGAGTTGCAGGTGGGGAACTGGGCATTCAACCTCTGCAGTGGCCTGTTTCTCTTTTATTTCAGATAATTTTTCCTATGTTCATATATAGTAACATATAATGGCAGATCTAGTATGAATAAGCAAACATATATAATGAGGAAAAAAAATCACATGAAAGTAATACACCTTGAGATCCATGTCATTGGCAAAACACTCTACTTGGCATTGTGCAAGAGCCTGTGCTTATTTGGTTGTTACTTAAGTGATTTACTTGCCATGCTTTTATTTTATTTTATTTTATTTCATTTCATTTCATTTTATGCAACTTGCTGTTGTTATGCAAAAAAAAATTATCATTATCAGATAATTTAAGAGAAAAAAATTGTAAAAGCTACATTACTGTGTATAAATGATACATGACATGAGAAGGTGAACATTTATCTGTGCTTATTCTAATTAAAACTTTAGAAATATTATATGAAACATTAGAAATAATGAGAAGTCTGTCAGCAAGGGCTAGATTAATCTTTCTTAATTTTTGGCATGTTAAGTAAAATACAGATTACTGAAATGTATTCTGCATATGGATTAGAGAGAAAGTGACCTGTAAAGGGCAATTTAGGCCTTGTCTTTTAGACAGCTCTCTCGGAATAGGGTGAAATTTCCACAGGAGGTATCTGTCTTTCTCCACTGAAAACTTCCAAGTGACCTCTTAAACCCAACGTCTATCTATTAGATGGCAAAGATAAATGAGAGGAACACTACTGCCAGTCTCTAAGCCAGAGCATGGTGGTCTCCAGCCAGCTCAAGGACAGTATGGCTGTGCAGCTTTCCCCAGAGTTTCCAGCTCAGACAGATGATACTCAGCTACACATCCCACTGAGAGACACCAAAGAGGCTGCTGTGAACAAGGTCTTTGAAGTTCACATCTTTATTCCAAGATATTCACTTTAAAGGTGATGTAGAGGAGGGAAAATAATGTTTTATATCTCAAATGCTTTTTATCTAGTTTATTTACTGCCTACATTTCCCACTATTTTATCATCTCTGTGTGTTAGGGCATAGTAGGTTTTACTATAAACTTCATAACGAACAAAAATAACTCGATGGGCACAACTCTGGGACACAGATGTAAGTTCAAAATACCCAAGCAGCAGACAGTTGTTAAGAGGATGGCTCGTCCTGGTCAATACCACTGCACTGACCACTTCTGCAGCCATCTGGAGCTCTTCCATGGAGCCAGTCTCTGAGAGAGCCATGTGAAGTGCCTCTGGTGATGATCAGGGCCTCTGCAGAAAACACTGGTAAATGTACATTATCACCCTAAAATGTACATAATTTTAGTAATTTCCCATTCAACTCCAGTAACCACTGCTTACCTGCCAAGGTGTATGTGGCACAGACAGCACACTTAGAGGTGATTTACTCAAACTCTTGCTGTTCACCCATCATTATCTTTACATCTCCATAACACGTGAATTGATTGTAAAATAATTTTAATCTGCGGTCCTAATCCTGAATCGAATGCTAAAGCATCCTGAGTAAGCTTAATCCCTTTCTTTCAAAAGGTTCTTCAAAACTATAGCTTGAGAGTTTAATTTAAGTAGCGTTTCCCCATGCATGAAGAAGGTTCATTAAATTCAGCATAAAAACCAAAGCAGGCAGCCAGAATGGAGTGCCAGATGTAAAAAAGATAAATGAGTATAGCACATACAAACACTTTTTCTGATTATTGCTTGCATTTTGTCTGAACTCTGTCTGACAAACATTTAATGCCTTAAGTTTCTAATTACTACTCCAGTCGTAAGAAAGTATTTATTGCAAGAAATCTTGGGAATCTACAGAAAGCTTTTCATGCACTAGGTTTGATAGTGTTTCCTCTGATAAAATGTCATTGGTTTAACCCGTCTTTCTTCTATTTAATCACTTTCAGAGGCTCATTAGACCAAAAGGAAATAAGCTTTTAAACTCAAACCACATGCCACATATAAAGAACAAAACAACAACAAGAAAAATTACAGACTGTGTCCTTAGTTTCAACATTGTATGCTATCTAAGTAATAAAAGAGTTAAAAAGGTGTTAGACATACCCTTTTCAGATGGGAAAATGCATATGATTTCAAGGCTATGGTTCCTATTAACCCACACATAATGGGAGTTTTCAAGGACACTGCACAAGTGAATTCTTGCCTTACAAGGACTTCCATGTCACTAACAATGAGCTTCTGCTACCTGTAATCTTTTGAAATTAATATAAATCCTACAGCGACTTTCCACAATAAACAAAATCATGTATCATTCATTCTACATAGGTAAATAGATTCGTAGACAGGCATAAAACTAATTTAAAAATTTTAGAGAGCTGAGTAAGCCTTAGGTTAAGGGAACATGCAAGACCCACAAATATGATGCCTGACTATACTTTCTTCTTGCAGAACTATATAGAAAAGTCATAGAATACCACATCTTAAACCATATACCCAGGCAAAAATGTACAAAATTCAGAGGGACATTTAAATGAGTGCCCAGATTTGAGGTATGCCTAAGCCATGCAATTTTACAGAGGTCTCCACTGCCTCGTGGTTCCTTTAATGCATTTTTCCCTGATTGTCTTTTATTTTTCTCATCTCTTTTTTATGCAACTGTAACGAACAACCATAAGGCATCTAGAAGCTACTCAATTACTAGAAAAAGATCTTGAATGCTTACCTGACTGCCAGAGAGCTGATACCAGGGAGGGTGTATTTGGGCACCACCAGATGCAGGTCCACGGTCTATTTCCTTACTTACTGAAAAGAAAACGCAACAGTAGAAGACACTGGAATTGTCCCATTTCCAAGTATTCTCCTGATCTTCAGTGTTCTGCTCTCCTTACCCCTCTTTTCCATTCTTGCATTGAGATTAACCATCCTCTCAAACTTTATATTCACTTAATTTCTGGAGGAGGTGAAATTTTCCTTTAGATCTCCACTAATTATTAGGCAAGGTCCCTTTGAATGTGCCTAATTTGTTAAGTTATTTATCATCCATAAAAAGATCTGGCAAATCAGAGTCCAACTGACGTCAAGTATCAATGACAGATTAATCCTTCTAATTTCTATTTTTTTTTTAGGCACTATTATGTGTTAGTATTTTAATGTAAATTACTGAATAAAAAGACTAGCTCTAGATGAGTTCATGCTTAGGCTGGGGATGAGGAAGGATCACACCAAGTTTTAGTATATTGATTTTTACTATCAAAACTTAGATACCTGCACTTCCTAAATCCTTTTAACTGTAACAAAAATAAAGTTGATAATTTATTTGTTCTGAGCAGTTAGGAAAAAAAGTCAGATGTCTGATAGTTGTTGCAATTATGAAAAGAAGCTATATGTCAAACATTTCTTTTCTTTTCAGGTATAAAAAGTAAAATAGTCCCCAGCAGATTATAATCTCAGCCACTATTCCCTGCTTCTTGGAAAGAGTTAATACTCTTTTCCAAGTGTCTCTCAGACAGCTTTCCTCATTACCTACTCACACACTCTGACTTTGCACCTTTTTCTGCATTGACTTCTGTTGCTTTTGTCTGTCAGACTCTCGACTCTATTCTAAACATTTTCTTGCAGAGAGGGTTCACCCCATGTGTATTCACTGGATGGTGAGTGATGTCTGCATTTTAGGGTTAAGATATTTCATGAGACACTATCTGCAGGAGCCTTTAGCTGATTTAAGAAGGAAAAACAGATCAGGTTGTGTAACACTTTCCTTTCTGGGCAACCTTCTGAATCCAGAAGATTTGATACTTAAGGCAACAGAAAAAAGGCTTTACAAAAAATCTTACAAAAAGGAAATACGATATATGGGCACATAAAACAATGTCAGTCACAGATTCACTATGTGTTTGCGTTTTGTTAACTAGAAAAAACTATAATCTTTACTCCCATGCATGTGTTTATGTATGTGATTACATGTGCAAAGGAGACAAGTATTAACTTTTTTCCAACAGGTGCTCATATGGCCACTTGCAGTTGGCAATTTCAACACTATGGCATTCAGCAGCATGATTTGACCTATGAGAAGAATGCTCAGAGTATTTCTCAACAATGGTTTTGCTCTAAAAGCACATTAGCTGAAAAAAAAAAAAGGCTACTAGCTACTGTCCTAGTGTGCTCTACTGAAAATATTGCTTCTTCGGTAAAGCTTCAAGACAGGATTTAACAAGGTGAGAGAGCAGGCAAGATATGCCACTGCTGTGTTCTCTAGGGTCGGCATCATTTCATGTAAAAGGCAAAATGTCAATAGAAACATGTTACTACGCCACATTGCAGAGGAGATCTAAGAGGTTTAGTGCCCCAGAATGTTTGGTATTCCTTTTAAGCCTGCAACTAAAAAAAAAAAAAAGTTCTAAATCCCTCATGTTTATTTGAATAGATGTTGGCAGGATAATTAAATGCTCCCTTCAAACATCCTAGTGGAAATATTAAACAGTAATTACCTTACTCAAGTCGTTCCTTTTGTGAGAAGGGGAGCCACCTGACTGCCAGCTTTCGTTTGCCCTGACACAGATGCAGAGGCTCTGCTGCCTTTCTGAGCTGTTCACACACTTTCTTCCCATGAGAAAGTAAGCACTGATTGAAACGCGGCATTTTCTCCCAACTTGCACACACAACTGCTGCTTGTTTCAGAAAGATGTCAACTAATTTGAGCAACCTCTCCAAAGGACTCTCCAAACAGAAATGTCTTTCATAAATTTCCGGGTCAGCAGCCCTTGGTAACCCAGGATGACTATTCCAGTCCTGGAGGCACTGAAATAGTTCCATATAAATAGAAACAGCTTCTGTATCACATTGTTGCCTGAAGCACAGCATTCAACACCTCCTTGCACATTAAAATATCTCTCCATGACACAACTTTACACAAAAGAGTGTCTTTGACCATATGGTCTCTCTTTGATCTGTTGATTTTCTTTACTCTGATCCTCTCATTTACTGAAACATTTATGTCTTCTGGTCTGAAGCCTTAAATGGTCAGCACGAATAATGCATGCAGGAGCCTTCTCCTCTTCTACTCTATTCGAATGTCAGCAGATGTTGAAGTACCCTAGTGCTTCATGAAGTATTTCTATTGCGTGGGACTATTTGTAAAAGAAAACCAGCATCAAGCTCTGCACAACAACCATCTATTTTCTTCTCC
Source organism: Falcunculus frontatus (assembly GCA_013398115.1). NCBI lineage: Eukaryota > Metazoa > Chordata > Aves > Passeriformes > Falcunculus > Falcunculus frontatus. Next base: position 2,539,472 of record VZRV01005576.1, on the reverse strand, counting down.
TTTCCTCTTTCCTTTCCCTCTTTTACCATGATAACAAATATTTACTGAATCTCCTTCTTTAATAATACTTTCCCTTCAGAATTCTGGGTTTATTCCAACGTTTTTGGAGGTCAGCACAATTACTTTCAGTGACTTCTATGGACGTCTGATATACTGTATGTGTTATCTGCCGATCCTCAATTGTTTAATAACTATGCGTGGCTGCAGTAGTTAAAAAGGAAAGGCAGTCAAGATGGGTGGGAAAGAGGTTTTGCATTTTCAGATTAAGATAACTGTATTTAATCAGCCCAACATTTCTGTCCTCTCCTAGTCTCCTCTCCTTCTCCTTTACAACTAACTCACTAGACAAAGTACGACACAATTGAAATTGAAGGCAGTTTTGCCATTCTCTTCAATACTAAATCTGATGTTCATTCATCGTCTAAATGTAAGGATTGTAAAACCAATATGTCAATTGCTCATGAAAAATGTTATTAATATGCTTTCACTTCCTGGGTATAGAGGGTTTTGAGAGCTCCTATCCAAAGCCTGCATTTGTTAATGATAAAGGAAGTCAGGTAGGCTGCTCAAGCCAGATTGTGCGAGTGCACTCTGGAATAGAACGGTCAGACTGAAGTTGTCTTTTTGCAACATATTTCCAGCATAGTTTTTGAAAAATAGGATTTTCTAAAGCATCTAAGAAAAACAAGTGGATCATTTGACCATTTCTTTAAGGAATATTTGGAAAATCGTTTTCTTCTGGAGGAAAGTAGGGATAATTATTTCCCTTTTATATAACCAAACAGAATCCCTGTCCTGAACATTCGCAACAAAGGACACCAGAGCCAAAATCACTCAAACTGTGCCTTACTCAAGTAACTAAAGAGTATTTCTCAGTTTTCTGCGGCAACAAAATTCATGTGATTGAATACAGAGCACTGCTGTTGGTTCCATACCACGATTATCTCATTGATGTACAAACTTACACTGCCATGCTAAACTTGTGGACAGGCTCTTTGGATGTTTTAAAAACCACTAATTTTCTCCTTGATCACACTGAATACTCAGGAAACTTAGTAAGAAGAGTTTAGGCTGAAGTTGTAGGCCTTTTAGTTGTGCCCAGCTGTCCGGATCCTGACCATATTTCGGTTTTAAAACCTTGGTCTGGAATGCTGTGAACTGAATAGTCTTTATCATATGAAATCCACCAGTCAGCTGAAGGGCTTATCAAAATCAAAGAGATATTGCCTTTGATTGTGTAAGGACATCTTCTCTCTCCCCTGAAAATATTCTCTAAGAGACTGTACACATGTGAATGATTCCAAAGTGGATCATTTCCTATAGGCAACTTGCAATAAATTTGTGCTTGAAGAAAATAAACAGTGGTTGTTTTCAGAAGCAAAGAATAAAAACCAAACTGTTGACATTTCAGAGAGTAAGCTTCTTGTTTAATTTGTATGTCAGACCTGTGAAAGAGGAACTGAAATGCTAAGTGGTCAAGCAGTATATTTAAAGGTGAATCTATCTGTAAAAAAAAATCCCAACTTTTATGTTTTTAATTATTCTGAACAAAAACTAAACAATTCAGATTAAATCAAAGATATTTTAAAATTTCTTTTTACAAAAAGGAAACACTAAATCCACATTATTTCATGTCATATAGAATGCTTCCTTCACATCCAGGAAAATATTTGCGGGGAAAAAAACTTAAGGGGATGAATTTCTGAGAGAGCCTGCTTATCTCTCTTATCTCATGGATAAGCAGTTAGGGCATTTGCTGAGGTGTGTGATATCCTTCCATCCTGCAAACTACAAGTCTTACAGCTTCAATTCCTTTTGTTGGACATGCTACTTTTTGCATGGAACAGCAAAACACTATTGAGCATCAAAGAGGTAATAATGACTCCGTAGCCTGACTGGCTTCCTACAAAACAGGTCAGCGCTTGTTCAAATTCCTGTCACGGATGGAAGCTGGCCTTGTCCAAAAACTCTTCAGCTATATGAACAAGAATTCTAACCAAGAAGGAATGAGAGTTCACCTGAGAAACTCCTAGCCAATGTGGCTGAATCAGACTTCAACAGGACAGAAATTAAGGGGTCAAATCCTTTCCTAAAAAGACACAGCTGAACATATTTCTCCTGTTTCTTAGGAAAATGCTCTTTCTCGAATTGCTTACCTAGGGGAGGGACTGTCAACAAAAAAAAAAATGATTGGTTTCATTTAGACAAATTTTGCAAATAATTCCAGGTTCATCACATTCATATTCCCGGTTAATGAAGTTGGCAAGAATTAGCTTTTCAAATGTGAGGTATTTCTGTTGTTCGAGGAACTAAGATTCAGTCATTTCTCAATATATAATATTTAAACAAATACAATACCTTAGAGCAGAACTTACAGGAAAACCTAACTCATGTAACAACTCAGAAATAATTAGCAAGCTGTTGCTCATGATTTATCTGTTGCAGTCTGAAGTAGCTATTACAATTAATACAACATAATTTTCTCTGTTCTGGCAAGTATTTAAATCCTCATGGCTTTCGAGATAGGGTGCAAGTTCATAACTATGTGGCTAACATCACAAAAATGTCTGTTTCAGAAGATAGAAATACACAGAAGGTAGTAGTGTGACTTCTGAAATGGCTTCACATACTTTTGTGAACTCAAATTATGTTTTGTTAGAAATGAAAACAATCATGTACTATAAAAAGTAATAGAAGGACAAGAAAGAAATGGAAATTTGATGGTATTCAATAAAGAGATGACAATGACTAGGATTATATTACTGGGACTATGTAAAAGGGCTTTACTTTATATCAAAAGCTCTCATAGCAGATTTTTCTAACTTGAAAACATAACCTGAACAATGAAATTTGAAAAAATGCAAACAGTGTAAAAAAGAATTTCAATTTTAAATTTTTTTTAATGAAACATTTAGGCAAGTAATTTATTGTTTGCCCTAGGGAATCAAAGCAAATACTACTGCTGAAATATCTATATTTTTAAGAAATATCTCAATAATTTAATTATCCATTGTATTATTTGTGTTTTCATATACACTACAAGATAATAATGGAGATAAAGCAATATTGTTCTTGTGGCTTAAACTGATTGTTAATAGACTCAAGAAGGAATATTTTGCTTGTGGTAGTATATCACATATTTCTTTTATTCCTCTGAGACACTTGGAGGGGATACTACTAGTTCAAGGAAAAAAATGTGGCTTCCTTCCTCACACATATAGTTATCTTTACTTCAGTGAGAGTATTTATATTATTTGTTTAAATACAGACTTAGATCCCAAACTATTTCCTAAGGATTTCCTTTGCTCTTATCGTGACTTAGGAGGCACTGCCAACATTTGGCAGAATTAGCTGTGTGCACTTAGAGAAATTCGTCCCACAGCAAGATATGTCTCATCTGACATTAGAAATTTAAAATTTGAAACTTAGGCAGCTATTTAAAGTTGGTTGTTTAAGCTTCTTCTATAATCAGCGGTGAAGAAAGAGCAGCCACTTTCAGGGAATGATGCTGCCCATCGTAAGATAGGTATGTAAGATATATGGGACACATTGCCCTCCGGGCAAGCCTCCGTGTTCAGCAGATGCCTCATTTGCCAGCGCATAGAAACTCCCGAATGGCTCAACATCAGCAAATCTCCTTGGCTGCCAGCTGTGCCTGCAGCTGGGGGCCAGCAAAGACAATGCCTACCCTGCACTCGGTGGTGTGACACACGCATAAACACCTGGTATATGGTTAAAAGAGCCTTATTCAAGTGTTACTGTAGTAATTAATACAGATGGTCCTTATCTCCACTTTGCTGAATCGTAGGCATGAATTTCAAAAGGAACCTTTATCTCTCCTGGTTTTATCTCCCGCATAAAACAGAGACTAGAACTGAGGAGCAGAAGGCAGGAATGGATTCTGTCCTTCCTTCCACAGATAGAAACAACTTGTCCGAACCACAAGAGTCCACATACCTTCTATTTTGTCCTCCTTCTAATCCACAAAATACCTCAGCATCACGTACTAAGTTTAAGACCACTTAAACCACAAATTTGGTCATAAGTGAACTATCCTGTATAAATTGCAGCACTGAGAAGACTACCCAAGCTCAGGCTAAAACCTTTAAAGTTAGAGAATGTAATTCTTCCCCTAGAAGTCTGTCCTGGCTTCTAACTGTTCTCACTGCTAGGAAAATGGTCTTCATTTGAATTTAACAACATTCAACTTCCAGCTGTTAACTTCCAGAAAGGCCATTGTGGTTTCTCCCCTAGGGACAAAAAGCCTTTCAAGCTTAGTTTTTTTGGCTTTCCATTGCGATCAAACGACCATTCAGTCTTTTTTTTTTTAATAATGGGTGTGTCAATACTGACTTTATGGAAACAGGATTGACTTGGTAATTTCAAACTAGACACTGAAAATATTTTTCTTATCAGCAGTTTTGCGCCATCAAAAAAACTTTTTACTTTATTATTGTTGGGCTGCTCACATGCTGGGCTGCGGGTTGACACTGTCTGTTTTTGTTTTGTAGAAGAAGGAAGCTCTGAATCATTTCTTTTTGGGAAAAAACATGCAAAGAATAACACAAATTTCTTAAGCAGAGAGGAAGAAAAAGTCAACAGAAATTAAATCTTGGTACTGTGTACAGCACAAGCTTCTTTTTAATGTCTACATCTGCCTTCATCTGAGCCAAACCTTTTAGAATGGTGGAGCAGTATTTATCTTTGGGAATCAGTAATGAAGTAATGTATTTAAAAATAACTCTGTTTTGCTATTTCTAAGCTTGTAACACTGACTCAGATTGTGCCTGTGTCGTACATTAGGGATAACCAGAATGAAAGCTTATCACATACCAAAAATAACTGAGACCTGAAAAGAGTATTTTTTAATACCTTCTGCTGCAATAGTGATGGATCCCTCTCAGCAGAAAGGAGACTGCAGTGACCCAAGGAGATACAAGCTGGCACATATTAATGGTAGAAATACAAGTCACAAAAGCAGGGGGGGAAAGCTGAGTTACTCTCTCTTTTAAAACAGAGCAAGAGAGCTGAGGATGACAGAAAATTATTCCAAGAGCAAGCTCTGCAGAGCTCACCATGGAGAAAAGATGCAGGAAGACAATTTTTATCCTGATACCTCACTTTCTTCTTGAAGGATGGAAGATCTATCTAGTAGGAAAAGAGGTTCCAGAACATCTCCGGGTCTTTAGACAGCCAAGAGGAAGACTTGTGCACAACCACCACTACCTCTGACTCCAGTTACCAGATAAATGACAAAATCTAAAATATGTTCATCCTAAAAAGGAGTTAATGCTTCCCAGGAAAGGAACAGATACACACTTAGAGCTCAGGAGTTCCATTCTTTTATGCTTGCCACTGAGTTGGCAATTAATAAAATGTTATCTTTGCACACATTATAACAAATCACTTTCTTCCAAGCTAAATTAAAGGTAATATTTCTGTTAATGAAACTTTACAGGTGCCTAATTTAACCAGTGTGAGAATAATGACCTTAAAGCACTCGTACAGAGATTTAAACAGGAGAAAATGAGACTGTTGTAATACTTAATTTAATTCCAGTCTTTTCTGTGCTACACATGGCCCAAATACACTCAAACACTTTCTAACAGTATGAGTGTTACAGCTTTGTGTTCGAGCTTTGCTTTTGTTGTTTTGTTTTGTTTTGGTTTTTTTTTATGGGGAGAGGAAATACCTCTTTTCTTTATCTGCTTTTCCTACAGAACTCAGTCCGTATTTATTTCCCTAGTATAGGATGAGCACCTACTCCTACAGAAAAAGAGGAGAAGGTGAGGGAGCTGGACATCCTGTTGATTCAGCTCTAAGCTCACAAACTGCAATCTACAGAGACCATCTGTGTAAGTTTGCAAAACAAAGTGTTACCTTACAAAACATACATTCCCGGCAATTCTACCATCTGACTCCTTTAAGAGGAATCATACTGAGGAGGCTCACCAGTAGTACCAGTGGGGGCTGTGTAGACAGCACTGTCTGAGACAGCTGTCCATCAGGGTTTGGGTAGAATACACACAGGGAAATAAAAACAGGTGAAATTTTGGCAACTCCATGAAACATGGAATGTCATGGCGTTGTGCTCAAGAGCATGCACTGAAGTGCAGCATGAGCTCAGTACATTTATCAGTGTGACTAAAGAGTTACCTTCCAAAGCAGTTCAATGACAGTTATTGGGATGTGATAAAGCACCAGATTTGATTTGAATTTTCTGTTTTATATTTTAAATTACTACCTCATTGCAAAGTACTTTTATTTACTTGCAATACCATTGCAATAAATCCAGGCAGGACTGTAAATTCTAAAGAAGCACGAACATTTCCCTTCATTTAACTTAACTAGGACATGATCAGGTGAGAAAAGATAAACAAAGGGAATATGGGTCCACATAGGAGAAATGACACATTTACAGAAAAGATTCTCTTGGCCAGCTGAAAGGAAAGGGAAGTAGTTTATTCTGTTCCTTTTATATCCTCAGTGGACATAAACTTTTATCCAAATATTTGTTATGCTTTTTCCTCTCCAAGAATACCTTTTCAGTGTTCCATTTCTACGTTTGCACTATAGTAACTGGGGTTTCAGGATTCTGTGGCTCTAATTGACATTAATATTTGCACGTCAGTAAGTAAATGTGGGCAAATAAAAATGCTGGGCTCTAGCTGTGCAATATAATATTTAGTGAACATGTATACGTTGAACATACTTCTGCATTTATCCTTCTATAAATTGTTTTGAAAATAGGCAAAGAATTTTTTCTTTAACCTTCCTTTCAGTGATAAGGGCTACAGCCTTCCAAACTGGTGCAGGACTCTGGAGTGTGATGTAAAGGAAGATTAAAGGGAAACTCCTTGATTTAATCAAGGATTAACAATTTTGCTGGGCCCATGTTTCTAAAAGAAACCAATATTCGTCACAGTTTTGAGATTTTGCTTGACTTCCTTTCCTTCTTTTTTGTAGGGGGAATTAGGAAGTCAGAAAAAGAAGGGAAAAGGGAGAACATCCCCTCCCTGTTCTAGAATAGACTGAAGAGCCTCAGGCTTGTTCAATCCCTAAACAGCAAAGGCCTTCTGTGCAATGGACCCCACACACGGGACAAGTGAGCAGTCTGTTTTTAATGTAATCTTGAAAGGTGTTCCATAGCTGTAAAATATTCATAGGAGAATAGCAACTGGCAGAAACTTGTCCCAAGATCTTGCATCCTGGATTTTGGATTGATCTGTCCCTGACATAGGGAATCAATGACAAAGTCAAATACCCGGAGATGCTCTTATAGAGAAGTCATGGATTTATGTAGCATTTAATCTACGATGTTAAATACACCACCCCTGTATAGAGTCTATTTTTTTCTGGATTTCCCAGATATGTAAAATAGATATTTTTCTTATATTTCTTAGACATTAGTCAGTTCTACGTATTTTCCCCCTTTCTGTTCAGGAATTTGAGACTTGTTTACCTGTGGAACAAGCCTTAGATAACGCCATGGGCTATGTGTGCCTGCTTGTCTATTGTTTTCTTTATCTCCCATTATTCCCCATAGCATTTAAACTTGAAGGTGATTTTGAAACAAACCTATCAACTAAGAAAAGATCTAAAAATTCTAAAGTTCCCATAAAAATAATGAAAATGTGTACCTGGATAGACTTCTAATTCCACCTTGAGGGAAAGAAGTTGGTGCATTGGTGAAAGATTTAACACTAAGAAAATTTCCATTTTGAATTTTTCCCTTATCACACATCACAATTGTCATTCGCGAGTCAAGATTTCTTTCCTCAGGCATACAACAAGGTGTGAGCTCCAAATGATGCTTTTCCTGCTGTCAGGAAAAACATTCTCTCTTCTTTTCCATCCCTCATTTCTTGACTATCCTCGAGCTAATTTCATTTCTCCAGTTTCTACTCAAGGGTAAGGTCACGCTAAAGCTTTAGTGCCGTTCTCTCAAAATCACTTCATTATGTGACATAAAATAACTAGAACCAAAACTTCATTATTTTCAGTATTCAGGCAACTGTTTAGTTTCAGACCTATTTGTCACAATAAACTGCATGAAAACATGTGATCAGTTGCATTCTCAATATTCCAAGTTGTGTGAAAACCGCATACCACCACTGCTTCCAGAGTTCTTTGAGGGGAAAATAAAAATTTCTTCTAATTATTATTCCACAATTGTCGTGGCGGGTATAGGTGATAAGGTGCCACGACCTTCCCAAAAGCGTCTCTGGAAAGTTGCTTTGGCGAGGCCACAGCACTCACACACAGTCACTCACGCACACGCAGATTAATCCAAAGTAAGCCAACAATAAAAGAAATCTGGGAAGGGTCTTCATGGGGGGTTCCACAGGGTGAGTTTATTCCACCCCCACATGAATGGACCAAGGCACGAAGACAAGGAACTTGGGAGGGTCCAGGGCTTTATATGGGAAAGGTAGGGGCGGAGAGAGCACCAGAGCCCAATGATCTGAGGGAGCAGGGGAGGAACACAGGTGGGGCCAGGGGATGGGGGCCAATGGGACAATAGGGAAGGAGGAGACAAGGGACAAGGGCCAATGGGAGGACAGGGAACGGAGAACTTTCTGGAACGGGGACATAGAAGGGATAAAGGGGCAGGGAGGCCAACGGGCCAATGAGGAAAACAGAACTGGGGTACATTAACATAATTAAACAAAACATCCTGGGAGAGGCTTCTTTGGTCTCCACAACTTTGAGGTAACAGGCTCAGCCCTTTTCCTCCAGGGGCTAATGGAGGTCCTTTGAGTGGTAGGCGCCTCGGCTTTTATCTACAATTTCTGTGCAAATAGTGGGATTCCATTTCATATTTCGTCTCACCTACTTGTAGAAATCTCGTGTACACACATCCATTTATATACAAGAGCAGCATTTTGACACTTACTCGGAAAAAGAATGCGTGCTGTGATTCTCATTTATTTCTCATTTAGAAATCAGAGGTCTTTGTTAAAATGTATTATTTAATGTCTGTGTCTTATAAATGACTAAGAAGGCAGGCCAGATGATCTTCTCAGATGTGAATGTCCTACACCAGGCAAATAAGTACCCTCTCAAGGCCTGTGTAAGTGCAGGGCTCTGCCTTACAAACATGAAAACTGGGAGTAGCTGTTTCACAGCCTTGATGATCCACCTGTTTTCTGTGACATCTGTGGAAGTTCTCTGTGGATATAAGGACTTCTGAGGACAAAGGATAAATTACTCTTTAATGTTTCTTAATATAGGGCTAGGCAAGATGTCATTGTTTCTCTCCTTTCCACAAAGATTTTGATGGAAATATGATATCTCCTACCTGAAAAATATGGTGTCTCCTGTGGGTATATTAAATTCCATCAGATGTGATGTGTAGTCAGGAAGGATGATCCAACATTAGTCATAGCTTTCTGAGACACTGCCTGAACAGCTTTAAAAGCCAAACTGCTGAGAATGAGAGGGTCTAAGGAGATCCTAGTAGATGTTATTAGTAACAGAAAATATTTTCACTCACCTTGGAGAAGACTTGGCCCATTTTCTTAAATTCACTCCCTTTGAACAGGGAGACCTGGGATTTTGGGGTTTATGCCTACAAGATCCTCATTCATTACATTAAACCCATTGATTGCAAAAAGCATCTGAGGAAACAACCTGTCCTTTAATATATTTACTAGACTTTATTTTTCTCCCCCAAAGCATCATGTGTTAAAATTGCCACCTATTCCATCTTATGAATATGTGAAGTCAAAGAGCAGCTATGGAGGTTAGCTTTGGAAGCTTTACTTACACAAACTAAATGGTTTGCTGATTCACAGAAAAGTATTTTTGTAACTAAATACTACTGTAATAAGTCATCTGGTTCAGGTCTAGAAAGTGCATTTGGAACTGTCAGCTAATGCTACTTAAGAGCACTTGAAGGTTTAATAGATTACTCAAAAAGGCACTGAGCAGTCTATCGTCTAAGTTTGTAGCTGACACTGAAAAAGTTAGAAATGTAATTTGAAAAGTCTTTCCTTGAAAGGATACCCAAATGTGTGCTTAGGCTGCATCAGTGGATCCAAAGCACAGACAGTCTCAAATGTTCAAATGCATTCCTGACATAACAGTGGCAATTGAGAACATTTAGCTATTCCTAAAGAATACTCACTTGAGTAGGTGTATGAATTTCAGAATCTTCTAAAACTGTGCAAAGGTTCAGCCTTCAAAGGGGCTGAAAGTACATCTAGGCAAGTGAACTGAGTGCCTGGTACCATTCACTCGTCCTGAGGCCAAATGACATAGAATGGTCTATGCCCATAGGATTAACACCTCCTGCCCTTTTAAATACTGTTGTGAGATCTGTCATACCTACTGCATACCATTTTTGGCCTATTCTAACTCTCAGAACATGCCTAGTCTGCCCAGGAAAAACCTCTGATTGCTCTTAGACAGGCTACACATTTCAGTGTCCGCAAACCCACCCATAAATGTTTAACTTACTGCTAAACACATAGCCAGAGATCCTTCTTGGGAAGAGCTGGGACAGCCTGACCTTATTTGCTAAATGCACAGTTTCATTTTAAAAGGGAGGTTTGAAATCTTCCTTACTAGTAGGGATAATATCTGTGGATTTAACAAGACTATGAATACACTGAATAAATTAGGAGCCAACGTGTTCCCAGTGTATCAGTAATGGATAACATATTCCAGAGAAAATGAAGGCTATTGAGACATAATAAAAGGGAGTCTTTGACTCAACTAAATATATGAAAAAGGTTATGAGCATTGCTGTAAAAGCTTCTAAAAGCAGTTAAATTAACAATGAAAAATGTTCTACTTCTTTACCTTCTTTTCTTTGGAGATGGGAGATGGAGCCTTAGAAAAATCTACCTATGCAAAGATAAATTAGTACCATAGTGTTTTAGAAAAAAAAAAATCTCTTAAGTCTCAGAAAAGTGATTGGCTTCCTTAATTTGTTACATCATTCTCATAAAAGACGGAATTATTGCATGCTGTGACAGATGAAGGAAAAAAGTAAGGGCAAAAGGGAACCCTAGATGTACAGTGCAGGAACAGAGAGGTTCTGCTCTGTCTGCTGCCCATGCTAAGCTGCTTGGCTGCTCCTTCCAGTTCTCTTGAATTTAAGAGTCCAAAACAGATGTTGATGAACTGTGCAGAATTAAAAGAAAACCTGAGACTGGAATCTACGTATTATTGTAAAAAATCTTTATAAATTCCAAAGATTAAGTGATGCCTTGCTTGGACACTTCAAATCATGGGAGGCACCCAGCCGATAACAAGAGCTATAAACAGAATCTAAAAACAACACAGAGGTTTGAAGTTGACGTAGGGTCCATTCAGAATAGAAATAAGATATATTCTTTTTCTAACAATAAAGAAGAACACTTTATTAGTTGGAATAATTCACCAATGGCAGCAGTGGAGTGCCCACCACTAGAATTTCTTCATTAAGCATCCATCTATTTTTTCTGAAGTTTCTCACAGAATCTAGTTAAGAATGGCTTATGCTCTTTTTTTCTTATTTCATAATTCATAACTTTATGCAGAAACAGCCCAAAACCCCTCAATTATTAATTTTTTTTAAAGTTCTAGAAGTCCATTTAGTGATGTAATACCTACATCTTTTGCTGAAAATGTTCTTAAAGTCTTCTTTTCATTTTTTTCTTGACAATCTGAATATAGCAAAAACAGATGTTAAAGGGCTAGAATTTGTGTTTGATCTGAAAATGGGCCAAAAATTCTCCTAACAATGAAAATGTCATTCATTAATATTTGCCGAATTCTTGAACCCCACTTGCTACTGTTTGACGCAGTTTATTAATAACTGACAAGCACTCTAGCAAGGTTTTCTGGCAAGAATGAAACAAAGGAAATGAGCCAGAACAAGTGTAATCAAGAAATGTAAATAAACTTTAGGATGAGAACATGGTATGTTTGAACTTTGTATGAAATATAGACAGTTTCCTCCAGGAACTCTGCAGGTGGAGGAAGAAACTTGGAGATCTTCTGTGGGGAAGTGGGAAAAGGAAAGACAAGTCTCCACAGGGAAACAATGGGATTGTCTCACCCACTCTATCAAGCTCAAGTCATTGCAAATGGCTCAGCATTGTGTTCTGGCACTTCAGAGCTACAGACTCTCTTCTGTGCTTGCAATTAAAATGATTTCAAAGGACAGCACATATAGTTCTGCAGACACTATTTTGCAGTTATTTCATTTAAATGTCCCTGTGATGAGACTGGGTCATTGGTGACTGCATTTTAAAGGCAAAGACTTTTCAAGGGGGCTGGGTTCTTAACCCAAGGCATGAACTGTTGGTATTTACCATGATTTGGTCCAGATTTACCAGGTGTTCCAAATGCTCAATGACATCCTGTGGCTGCCATACTCACACTGACCTATCTAAACTTCTGTAAGAAACTGCAAGTTCTGCAAGTGTAAAAATTCTGATTTTTTAAAATCTTGCCTGAATACACAATGAGCTTTGTAGCTAGTAGCTATAGCTTGTAGTAGCAAATCTTTTGTAGATAGTAGTCTGCAACTCTTTTAAGTTTGTAACTTCTCCCTAGGATTGGATGATCTTGCTCTACAGTCCTCCTCTCTCTGTGGCTCACATCTCTAGAGGACTCCTTTTTGATCTGGCAGGCTTGTTTGTGATATACAACCAGCCAGCCTAAATATCACCCCCATGTGGGGTTTTGTGCTTGTGATGAACTTACTAACACAAGGCCTGTTTGTAAACCCACAGTTCTGAGTGCTCAGGCCAGCAGCAGCCCTGGCTGCAGTAGCACTCTCTCTGTACACAGCTCAACAAGGAAAAGGGTCCCAAAGAGGTTTTACAGCACGTGTCATAGGGCAGCATGTTGAAAAACAGTCTGGTGGTCTTCAACCTCTTCTGTGCTCAGGTTCTTTACAGTGCTAAATAAAATGGGCAAGGTCCCACTCTCTGCCCCTGTCGCTGCTGATACGGCGTAACTCAAACTCTTCCATTGTGTCCGCAACAAGGAGCCACATCCAAAGGGTCTGTTGGGGCAGGCAAGCCACAAACCAAGGCACCATCTGGAGGAATCCTTGCTGGTTTACCCCAAACTCTGCCAGAAGTTCTCTGTTTGGTGTGAGTGGGTCAAACACGGCTGAGCTTACATCACCCTCAGCCCTAACAGGCAGCAGACAGTTTTAGTGCAGCTCTTGTGAGTGTACCAGCATTGTCCTAAGCCTGCACTTCAGCCTGAAACATGGGCAGCATTCACTGGGTCTGAGGGACTGGTGTGAATCAGTCCACTGTCAAGGCTGCTTTTCCTCTAGAAATGCCTCCACTGATTTCAGTGGAGTCCCAGTAAGGATGAGTTTCACCAAATAAATTCACATCCATTCACATTCTTACATAAAAATTTCCTTGCTGTTAACCCAACTCTGACTCTGGAGAATTTAAAATATACAGGAAATTTATAAAGTTCACTTTGGTTATTGGAGGGATGTAGAGAGGTAGCACTGAATATGGACACCAGTTCAAAACTCTTACAGGCAGACAGTCAAATAGTGATACCAAGGTGATTCCTACCTCATGTATTTTTTTAGCTCCTCCACTATAAATATTTTGCATGATAAAATGATAACCAATATAAAAAAAAAACCAACAAAAAAACCCCCAAAACCAAAACACTGAAGTTGAAACATGCACTCTACAACAGATTAATATTAAGATTAGAATTAAGAAAGTTGGAAACTATAATCATTTAATCATGACTTATAAGACTAATTTCCTGCATGTCACTCCCAGATAATAAATACTTTTCTTTAGGCTTAGAAAAGCTGTGGAAAAAAAAAAGTTAATTTAAGGCTCATTAGTTTATTTTTAGTAGCTTAAGATCTGAGGGATTTGAAAACATTTCCCTTTTCTAATAGAACATGCCTTCCTGTATACCAAGGATATCCACTGACCTCACTCCCTCCTGGAAGGTGCCACTGATCCATGACAGAAATCCTGTGAGAGCTTTGAAAGCTAAATAGGAACCAGAAAAAAAGTATTATCATGCTTAGCTGGTTATAACATTGGAAATAAAGTTCAATTGTGAGTTTGGGGGGAAGGAGTAGTGTCTGAAACAAACAAGCACTTCCCATGTTCGCCTGGAAGAAGCCAATCTTCTCTCTCTTTATATAATAAGAACATTACCCGCTAATTTGCCAGTAGCTGAAAGGGATTTCTGTTTTTAGCTCTGGTTCTGTGGCAACTGTTTTGTTTTAAGTGAAAATTAAATGGGAACATACAGCTAAAAAACCGTTGAGCCATAATTGAAGTGCATTAATGGTAATTACTTCTTTCTTTCACTCATCATTTTGACACAGGAATTCATTACTCCTCCATTTCCATGTTTCCACAAATTATTCTTCCCTGTGGATGTGCAGTGACTGAAGGAGATCATGGCTTTGTTCTATACATTTTTCTTTAGTGCAGGTCTGTTCTCCCTGAACTTCTTTCCCTGGGGATACAAATGAAAATATCAATAAAATGTATAAACAGTTTACTACTTTAATAGGGATAAGATAAAGAAGGCATCAAGTATCAAAGTGAAACTGTGAATGCTGGTGGTTGGGAGGTGGAGGTGTAACATGTTTGATATTGCTTATAGCCATAAATTAATTGCACTGATTTATTTTAAGATGCTTATCTCACCAGTCAGAGACACTTCCCTGCGACAGTAATTTCACTAGGTAAGATTCTTGTAAGAGTTGTATCATTTCATCTCTTGGCTCAGGATCTTTTCAAATGTGCTCTGGCAGTCAAGAACACTGAATTAACCCCATAGGTCCAAGGCACCATCCTTGGTTGACAAACTTGTGGACTAGTGTAAGGAAATATTATAAAAATTGTAGAAAAGGTGTCTATTGCTATTCAGAAAGTTATTTTACAGCTAGAAGGAATCTGTAAATAAAGTAATTTTCCTTGCACTGTGGACTGATATGAGATGAATTTTATGTGGGCAAAAACCAATGTTTTTCCTTTGAGAGCAGTCTCAGGCACTTCAGCACTTTTCATCAAGATACTTCCACTCCTGTGGAGAGACAGAATAGGGCAGAATCCAAAAGCTATTTCTTTACTTGCATTTGAGGTTTGCAAAAAGTTTTGTATTGCAGTAGCAATAAAATATCAGCTATTTCTGTAGTCATCATATAAAGAAACTGACTAACCATAAAATAAATTCTGGCTATTCATGTAATTAAAATTAATCATGCATTTATGTGTTTTATTCACTTTATTCACTTATTTAAAGATAGTCATGAATATTCAAAATTAATAGGTTTTCTACAAAAATATCACCTCACACCCTAAGAGTCCATTACTATAGGTTTCTCCAGGCCTATACTGAAGTGTTCTAGAAGGAAGTCTTTCCTTTACCACAGATTTTCCATTATTTTGCAACTTCCGTCAATGACAATTCTGCAATGATAAATATGAACTGTTCAGATGATATCACCACAGGTACACTTTATTTGTTTCTGTAGCTACATTTTATTCATATAGTTCCATCATTTCTCATGTGCATATTATCTTTAGATAAAAGATAGGAAACATATTCAGAGACAGAAAAAAAAATAGAATTAAATGAGTGGGGATGAGCCTTTTGGACTAATCGACTAATTTAATTTAAATAGGAGATAAATGTTTAAGTCTGGTACAAAATTTGTTGCTTAGTTACTAAGATACAGTATATATGCCTTGCAATCAGTCTTACTTGTCTCAGAGACAAGTCTTACACTTTCTTAGTCTCAGAACCTGAAGATTTTGCAGAATCTATTTTGTTTAGTATTTTACTGTGAGATCCTAAGAAAATTGCAGTTATATGTTACTGATAAAGTGGTACTGGCATATTATTTAGACGTTCTAGAATTGCATCATTGTACAGGATGAAGTTACTCAGCAGAATTCTTTTTTTTTAAAAAAAGCATATATCCTGTTCCATGGACACAGACCTCTACTGGTGCAAAGAAACAGGAACAGTGACCTGAGGTGTATCCTGGGATTCAAATAATGTCAAGTAAAAGAAAAACATTTTGTAATACTGGTTCATCAGAATCATAGAACAGCATTAAGATGGAAGGGACCTTAAGGAAGATCCAGTTCCAACCCTCCTAACACCTTCCACTAGACCAGGTTGCCCAGAGCACCTCTTCTGTGAAAACAGGTTGAGAGCTGGGGTTGTTCAGCCTGGAGAAGAAAAGGTTCCATGCTGAACACAGCATAGCACCTTCGAGTACCTGAAGGGGCTACAGGAGAGCTAGGGAGGAACTTTTTACAAGGGCAGGTAGTGACAGGACAAGAGGCAATGGCTTAAAACTGAAAGAGGACAAGTTTAGATTCAATATTAGGAAAAAATTCTTTCCTGTGAGGGTGGTGAGGCATGGAAGAGGTTGCCCAGAGAAACTGTGGATGCCCCATCCTGGGAAGCATTCAAAGAATAATTTCATAGGTTAGTGACTTAAATTCTTTGGGCTGTCTCCACTGCAACAGAAATGCTCTGATCTCAAAAAAATCTTATCTCATGGTAGTTTCTCCAGCCTTCCAATCAACTACATCCAGCTTAGGGAAAAAAAAAAAAGTTTTGTAAACCAATATATAACTATAAAAAAGGACACTCTTAATTCAACTTTGATGGCAGGGACCTCAGGACAATGTAAACTAAAACTATCCTAAACCTGACAAACACTCCTGAGAACAAAGATCTTGCCTGGGGAAACTGTGGAGTCCCAAGGCAGGCTATTCCTTCAATGCTCTGCCTACTGCAAAATCGTTTCCTAATGCCATTCTTTAGTTCCCTTGTTACAGGATCTATCATACAAGTGTTAAGTCACAGGTTGGACTCGATGATCTCAAAGGTCTTTTCCAACCTAGCTGATTCTGTGATTCTGTGATTCTGTGATCTATTACCTGTTTTGCGTCTCTTCATGAATGTGCAGAGTGGTAATTCTCTTCTTGCTTTTATGGATATGTTCTTCTCAGTTTTATTTTCTTTAGACTATGCAACCTCAGTGAACTTACTTTTTATTTTTATTTTTTTTATCTTTAAATTTTTGTTTCTAGGTCTCCCATTTTAACACCAAAAATCTGGGCAAGAAGATTCTCTCATTACACTATGTCTCTTGTAATTAAAATTCAACTCATAAGTTGCATAACTCTTTACTCAGAGCACAATCATCACTCTCCTTTTGTCTCTTTCTCTTTTTAATACTGGAGTTCAGTATAGTGAGATGCTTTTCCTCTTTAGATGGTTTTCTCTTTCCATGGGTGGCCTATACACCTAGTTGAGAAGCTCTGAGTTTTTCAGTTAGACCAGACATCTACTTTTAGTTGGTTTGACCAGAGGTGGAAACAACTCTGAACCTCGATGCGGTCCGTGGAGCTGCGTGGTACATGGCTACAGCACTTCACATGGGTTCATGTGCCAGACCAGACTCTACCTGTAAATACCTGCTCTCAGTGCTGGTGTGTTTGAGTGTATAAAGGTGTAACTAGATGGATGGTTTAGTTGTACCTTCTCTCTTAAAGCTTGAACTCTTTTCTAGAGCAAGCTGGTTAGCCCCAGTGAGCCCTCAGAACAACACAGTTGTATTGCTTTGGGGCACTTGTGGGGTAGATACCAGTTTGCTGATTGTCTTCCAGGATGAACTGGGAAGGTGCTCTTGAGCATAAGCCCAGTGGAGGTGGTACTGCAGCACTTCAGTCTTGCTGAGAATTTAGTCTCTCTAAAACTTTTAAACATGTCTTAGCAGGTTATGTGCTTGGTTTTCACCTGAGGTTATTTATTTCCTAAAATTAAAAGGTTATTTGCAAATTCTTAGCTGAATCAAGGGAAATCAGATGCCTTGAATCTGAATCTCAGGGTGGTTGCTTTTTCTAAGCCTCCAAATACCTTTCAAAATATTTTGGTATCAAAATGTTCCTGCTCTTCTGACTTCAAGCTTTTGAAGACTGTTCTCTTAGTGACAATGGCAAAACTAGTGATATAGTAGAGCTGGAGTAAATCATCATACAATAATTACCTCATTTTCCACATGCATGTACCAGACAATACATATTTTTTCCTGGTGACATAGGATAAAGTTAATTTTTTTCTTTAGGTTTAAGAGACACATTTAAAATATTTCTCTGTATTTACATTGATATAAATAGAGAAGTGAGACCATAAATTTCCTTTTTTACATTGTGCCTCCTTGCCTTACATATCTTTTTCCTCACCTACTGCAGTTCCTACAGGAAATAAATTTCCTCCCACAGTCGCCCACAGTCCTTCTGTCCCACCAAACAATACAAGCTCAATTACATCATTACACGAATTAAATAGAAAAATAAATAAATAAATATAAATGGCAACATTTTGGGTTCAGTATATTCAGAACAGATCTCCAACACCTACTTTAACAGTACCCATTTTCACAGTATTTCATCATTCCAATGTTTTGGTCTCTTCTCCAGCACAGATGTGTCACATGCAACCTACTGACAAGGACACTGGAAGAGAGCAAATAAGGGCTGGAGCTGAGCTACCAAATTCCAGTTATTTTTCAAATCAGCAGAGGTTTTTTTGCTGTTAGTTCCAGTGTTTATATTGCACTGCCTCTATCGAAGTGAATTGCAAATAAAGGGCCCGTTTATTTTGCAGTAGAGGGAAAGCCTAAAGATTTTCTGTGTTATCTCCTACTGATTGTGAAAGAAAAAAGGAGCTCTCTTGGAAGGTAAGCTAAGGCCAGATTGACTTAAAGTATTATCCAATATTTTGGATATTAGATATATTCCAATACTTGGAACCCTAGGCTGGATTCACATCACCCTAGCTTCAATTGCATAAACCCTACATGTTTAGTCTAAGCTTGTCATCTAGGCTGTGGTCCTATCAGTAGGTCCTCTGAGGGTGTGAGGTGAGAGTAAACCAGCTATCAGGGATTTCGGGAGGATTACAAGCACTGTTGAATAATTATGTCTCCTAATTGCTAAGAAGGGACAGAAAAAAAATCATATTCCTTTACACCCATCAGGCCACCCCACAGATACTCTCAGGTATTTGTCTGTCTGACACAGTTTCAGAGGGTTCATGTGTCCAACGTAGAAGTCATCTGAGAGAGGTGAACATCTGAGATCTAAAGTTGCTGCTTTGTTACTTCAATGCTCAGTCCTGATGCAATAACCTGAGGATTTTTTTGAGCTCGATCACGTAATGTAAATGTTGTTCCCCATTGATTTATACCAGTGACTCCTAAATTCAAGGCCTGCTACTTGCCTGCATGTCTGTACAGGTCACTGAACTGCAAAAGAGTATTACGTGTCTCCTTATTCACAGGCTCATCATCATTGATTCTGCCATCCCCTCCACTTTTATCTACTTGTCACTGGTTTTATATGGAGACCAGAAGCTAATCGAACAGAGGTGGTATAATTAGAGAGTACATGAAGTCCAAGGCCTCGGCCAGAGGTACTCTTGTGTACACTTTCATATACAACCTAGCAAAATAACTATATGAGTATCACAGTCATAGATTTGGTAGACGGAAAGAGATGAGATCTGTTCTAAAACTCCTAAAGCTGCATTGGTTAGAAATTTTGCCAGGAAACCTAAATATGTAGTGGGCTTTGCTCTACTTGTAGCACTTGAAGTGTAACACAGGGAGGTTCGTTAAATTTGCAGTGATACTAACGAATACTTTCATATCTCACTAAGATTTTAAAGTATGAAATTAAGTCCTATACAGGAGGTAAATTTATGGTACACTATGAACATCTTAAAACTATCTGCTTATGCAACACAAATGTCATACTGGTGCATTTTTGACTGTTTAGATAAAAGAGAAAAAATATCCACTTCTTCATCTTCTCCATGTTAAGAATTGAAAAAAACCTAAAATCCCTGTTCCACAGGAAAAATCAAATCTTGGTTTTGGCATCAAAACTGTCTTAATTATACTTTACACTTGACAGCTATTTGCTTATAATCTAAACCTCTTCTCCAAATCCCATAGGCACAAACACAAAAATTAAGCTGATTTAGTGTATCAAGTGATTTTTGTTCCCCAGCACAAGTTGAATAAAATTTAGTGTTCTTGGAGGTCAAAACCCACACATTGTAGCAGACTTCTTGTAAATCTTTTAGATAAATTTAGGATGGCTGCTGTTATTTTTGTAACCTCCCTTTGAACCATAACTTCCTCATCAGGTCCTTCATATTCTACCTCAGAGACATAAAACTCCCAAAAGCAAAGCTATTTCTTTCAGCTCTTTTGCAGTACAAAGCAGCCATCCAACCATCCCTAGGGTCATGCAATATTGCTACCTTTTGCATCAGTACGTCAGAAGACAGAGCTCATCCCCTGTAATTTTTCACACTTAAATTGACAGAATCTACCTGGAGGAGCCACAGGCTGCAGCTCATTTCAAACAACAGCACAGGGGCACGCTCAGATTTCCTACCAGCTCAGTTGGAAGCCTGGAAATAAACCCAGGCTATCATAGCACCCATTACATGGCTAATGCAGGGTTCAGGGGAGAGAGCTGAGCTGTAAAATAAGTTGAGGACTGAAGAACAGACTTAAACAAGAAGCTGAAAACAAGAAAGCCGAAAGGGGGCCTATTAAAACCTCACTGCAGTTTTGTACATGTGACTCATATTTTTATGCTCTATGTGTTTGGGGTATTTTAAAGGCTGCATAATAACTGGGTAAACATTTCACAACTGGGAATTATAAATCATCCATTTTCCTGCTTTCTAGGAGTTTTGTGCACATAAATGTATTAAAAATCATGAAATGTTTGAGTTCTGTAGTGCTGGAGGCCATGTGGTTGTCTCATTATAGTTTCATATTATGGAGAAATAATCATTGTATTATTCATAACCAACGTTACACTTTGGACAGCTCTTGCTTTATTTCTGTATTTATTTTACTTTAAGAATTAGTATTTTTACCTAGTATCAATTACCTGCCTCACAAAATCAGCTCCAGAGACATTAACCAGAGCAAGTGAAATAGGTCTATTACCGTGGTCCAGAAAAAAATGCCTCTTCCAGCCCCTCTAAACTCAAATGATTGCTCTCTCTCTTTCTCTGAAACCGAACCCCAACCACTTGGCTTCTTGGTGTGCTTCAACAGTCTAGAGGAGGGTGAACTCCTCTACACTATGCATGCCATGTCTTCTGTCCTAGCTTTTCTTCTTGAAGACTGTGAGATAGATTTGGAACTCCCAGGTGCTGGCAGGTGAGGCTTCCACTCCAATTTCCAGATGAATAATCCAACATCAGGCTAAAAAGCAAAATATGTATGTTCTCTTCTGCCAGTGGTAATGTCTTGGGCAGAAGTGGCCATTGTAGTCTTCTTCACTTTTTGGTGAGCCCCAGGTTTTTGGGATTTAATAGTTGCTCTCAGACCATGTGCACCAGACTGGATTGCCTGGAAGACTTGGGTGTCCTTATGTGTGTACAACAAATTGCTGTAGGTAACTACTAGGTACTTAAATACTCGACAAATGTTGCCATCCCTGTTGTATTTAATACAAGTTTTTATTACCTCTAGTTTTAAAAGATCTAATTAGGTTTCTAAGTAAACATCTCAATGCTTATGGACCACCTAGCCTGTCCTATACCACCTAGGTATGTGGGTTTGTTCCAGAGTTCAGCCTTTTTCTGGAAAAGCTGCACAGTAGACAAGTGACTGCTATTGGGACCTCACACCAGTTCTAAACAGATTTAGAAACTGTGTTGTGGTTGCTACCCAAACCCACTTCTCAGATATTCTATGAATACTTACTCCACAGTGGGTTTTGTTTTGTTTAAGGTATAAACTAAAATCCAGATCTTCTCCAGAGTTCCTATGAGAAACATAATGGTATTTTTGGCAGAAATGACAAATGACAGTCACCTTTTTAATTTCAAAAAACAGGAATGTGACTGTGATAATTTTAACATGCTGTGGTAGTAGACTGGAGGCAGATTTGTCAAAACTACTTATTTTACAGGGTGACATTTAGCATGAACAGGTTAGCAAATGGCTTGAATTTGTCTAAAAGAGAAAACTTGAACAGTGACAATAAACATCCCAGCAGAGATGAAAGGAATATTTAAAATTGGTTTCATTAAACTGCAATTATGTCTTCTGCTTCGGGTTCTCAGTAGCTTCAGTGAGACCTTTGTAGTGCCCACACTCAACCCCTCACTCCCCACTGCCAAAAAAGGAAAAAAAAAAAAAAAAGACTAGTATTCTAAACTGGTAAAAGGTAAAATCTTATACAGCCTTGAATTTGCATCAGATCTTATAATTTTTACTTTGTCCTTATAAATCAATCCACAACAAGAATCTCAAACTGCAGGAATCTGCAGAAAATTCATAGAAATAATCATGTCTGTGTGTACAAAAATGTTTTAAGTCACATGAGTAATCCATAGCCCTTTCCTGTGCTGCCTTGGAAGCAAACACATCCCTTGGTGTAAGGATTTCTACCTCCAGATTGCACTGCTTATCAAAAGTAACCAGAGCAGCTATGACCTGTGTTTCACTACTATACCCACTTCTTCTCCACCAGAGCTGGCAAAGCCAGTTCTGAGTCTCACATCCATCCGGCAAGGGGGAAACCTCCTATGACTGGCTTCACTTCCAGTTGCCTCTGTACTTTCTACAGTGATGCTCATCCAGAGAAATCTATATACAAAGCAGGATTAACATTAAATGTCAGACATACATGCTGGGATACACAACTGAAAACAAACCACTAAATTGCCAGAAAATTATGTGTCAATGCTTAAATGTGAGACAAACAGTCCATATAGCTGTCTTCATGTCAAGCCCACCAGATCACAGGCAGCACTCAGCACCTTTGTAAACCCTCTGCACTTCAGCAAGATTTACCTCAAATGAACTCAGCTACAGTACAAAGAAAAGCTATCATAAACTCACACTGTACTGCCTGCTGAAAAATGATTCAAAGAACAGCTCAATCTGTTCTTAGCTGGAACAAATTGTTCAAAGAACCAGACTGGTTCAAAATTAAATGCACCATTAATGTGGAGTGAACAATTCCCCAATAAAATGCTTGTTTCTGTCATTCACTGCACCAATTTTACTTGTGCATAAATGATAAACTCCATATTAGACATCTAATCACCAAAGTGATGCCTCTCAAATAATAAGTTAAAGAAACGTTTTCTCAGATATTTTCTACTGCAAGCTCATATCAGTCACAATGGCTGCATGTAACTAAAGAAGGGGAGATGATGCACCATTCTGCCTGTTGGACCCCCTAAATGTATGCACTTGGGTTTGAATGTGTCAGAGGGTGTTTCTCTGTATACCACATTATTTCAACTCCATTTGCAATTTGCAGTTAGAGAAGAGAGAGTTTAAAATGGAAAATGATAAAACCCCAGGTCAAACAGAATTAGAAACAACTGTCCATTTATACATAAAAATGACTCTTAAAATTGTGTGAATTGAATACAAATCTAGCTCAGTTTTGTTCACAAATTATGGTATATAGTTTTAACTTAGCTATGCAGCTGGATTAATAGAATTACTGACAATTTAGATAAAATTTTAACAACTTTGTTTACCTAAGACACTGAAATATAGGCTATAGTTTACTGTGGTTTGGAAAGGTGCCTTGGTGAACCTATTGATTTCTAGGTAAATTTGTCTGTTTATTTATTTGTTTTTTTATTCTCACTTTGAGAAAAGAAGGGAAAATGCAACAGTATACAAGCACCCAGCACTTGCAGAAGTTCTAGAGGAAAATTAATCAATCAATTAATTAATTAATTAAGAGAAATACATTTTCTGTGGTCTTATCTTTCTTTTAGACCTGTGAATTCAAGTATCTGTAAGGAACAGAATACCCAACACAGTTTCATCTCTTAAGTCCAATGAAAATTGAACCAAGAATCAGATAGGCTATTGAACTTCCATCACAAATTGTCTTTTCATAGCAAACAAACAAATCCAACAAAATCACTTAGGAAAGGAAGGTGCTGATTTTGCCCTGTATGTTTTCACAAATGAACTTGTCTAAAGACAAAGTGTACTGATGTTGAAATATTATGTTCCCACTTTCTGAAATTAATAATTTGGCTTTTCATTTGAGACAATTTTTTGTTACGAGATTTTTTAGATTTTACGTATGATACAGAAATATTGCACATAAACTACACCTAAATATCCAAATGAATACTGAATATCAAAACTAAGTACACAAATGAAAATATTTTTAAGTTTTCTTTTGTGTAATATCTTGTATTTTATTTTAAGTCAGTGAAAACAAATTCCTGAATTACCACATTTGCTATAAAAAACCCTCATTTAATCTGTCTCTGAAAGGCAGATGTCTGCTGAGATGTCTGCTGAAAACTCAGCAGCTACTCAAGTTCCTAAAACCATGATAACAATGGTGTTAGTTTACAGCTGGTTTTGGCAGCAATCATCAGAGAATTGTTTGAATATATTTACAGAAAGCTTCTGCTCTAATACTAAGTTCTAAATTTCAAGACAGTCAATTCTACCTTAAAACAAATAGAGAGAAAAACTGGGCATCACAACTGTGAAAACCAAGTCAAGGAAAGCATTTTTGTCAGATTGGAGTAAAAATATACTTATGAGCTATGTGGGCAGCAACAGCCTTATGCCATCTTGTTCTGCGGCTTTGGTCAAGGCCACCACTGTAGATGGAAACACTTTCTAAAAGAAAGTGTCTCCTGTTTAACTCTGACACACACAAACATTTGCATGCTCTGGTAGTGATGTGCATAAATACACGTGTGTGTGAGTCTCTGTACAGCCTCCAAAGTGTGTTCATTCTACTATCTGCATCAGCTGTGGGCTGTGGTGAAACCCATGCTGTGACATCATGACTATTCCGCCTCCACTTGAGATGTCAAATAATCATCATACAGAAGCCAAACTCAGAGATTAAATGAATCAATTTCATGGGGTAATTACTGAATTAATGCTATGGCCTTCTCAGAAGAAGTAAAAGCCCATTTATAATTAAAGATGCAAGTAAACAAAGCTATTTGAATATTGCTATTGCCAGTAGTGTGGGAGCAATGGAGTTATTGAATGCTGGGCACAAGAACATACAGGCTCTGGGCAGCAGGAAGGCGTGTGACCTCCCTGCCTTCGCAGTGCCGCGTGCGTAGGAAAACCTACGCAAAGGGCTTCTCGTGCAAGCACGTGATTCTGGTGTATCTCTCTGAATGTCAATGCCACTTTGCTAATTTGGAGTGAGCCTGAACTCCAGTGTGACTGTTTCTGCAATTTCAGTGGCATCTTCATTAAAGAGGACTCATTTGAGGGGGAAAAATAACAGAGGTTTTTTTAGCTTCTGTGCCTAAGGGTAAGGAAACAGGTTGTGAGTCTGCCAGCATGACCATAAACATTCTCTCTAGCTTCAATAATAGTGGCTTTTGACCTGTCAGAATGAAAAGTTCTCATTATAATCACACTGTAACTAATAGAAATTCATATTTCCTGCTTGCTCCTCTTCTTACATGACACTGCAGTCTCTTTTCTTTTTCAGGCTCCTTGTTGCTCAAAAATGTCAGGTTCCCAAGAAAAGGCCATGGCACACAGTGACAGGATCACACTCACAAACCATGTGCCTCTGCACATGCCTCCACTGAGGCTGAATTCAGCAGGGATTTCAGTAGTGCTTATTCCTAGAAATATTGGGCAGGATTTTATTTTCGTCTTGAAAAGCAATCTTTACAAAGGGCATCAACCTCTCTGATTTAACTTCAGTATAAAATTGCAGTTTTCTCATGTGGGAAAATTAAGAATTCTTTTCCTACCATTTATATATTTAGGGCAACATTTTCATAGCAGATCTGTGGAAATTACTCAGAGGTCAATGGGAGCTATGTGCAACCAAGGATAGCATTAGTTTCCTAATGCAAAATGATAATGGGCTATTTTCTTTTTCTTCCTTTAACTTTGAATGTTATCAAGTTAAAAAAGAGATCTCCTTTACCTTTTAAGTTTTCAGGACAAGCATCTCATATTTCCTTGATGAGCTCTTAGCTTTATTGGCATAACACCATTGCATGGAATAATCACTCAGAAAGAAATCTTCAATTAAGCGATCTGCCTTCTTATATTTTTACACAAGCCAGTGATACATTTCCCTTCCACTGTTCACCTCAGCTTTGTGTTTGTCTAGTCCTAACCAGAACACACCTGATTTTTTGCACAACAGAAGTCCATTTTTTCAACAAGGAAACAAGAGAGGTGGACCATAGGAGAAACCAAATGGTAAAACTAACCATGCACACAGGTCACTAAAAGGAGATTTCTTCAAAGTAGACCAAAGTTCCCCATTTAATTCTGCAGACATATTCCTTGCACAGTAGTCAAATAGAAAAAAAAAAAAAAAAAAAAAAAAAAAAAAAAAGAAAGAAATGCAGCATGTTGCAAGACATCAACAGATAAAAGAAATGAAAACTTACACAACCTCTGCCCAGTACAGGCACATGTTCCAGCACAGAATTGCTCTGCTTTGGCATTTAAAGCTGCAGCTAACATTAGAAAGAAGTAAAAAATCTAGAATGATTCAGGAAAGTCAAGAAATAAAGATCTCTATGTGAAGACTGAAAAGAAAGAGAAGATTCTATCACCACAGCTGAATTTCATCCTAAGAGCTTTGAAAAATGAGTTCTAACCTCTAACTGGACTCAGTCCTCCAGATTGGTTTTATTTTCAGGATTATTTTCTGGTTTTATGTAACATAAAATGCATAAGCAGTACACAGTACAGTACCCAGAGCTAGACTTGGCTTCTTGGGTGACAGTAAGACCATCACAAAGACTGAGACTGCTCTCTTGCTTACACCAGTTTCATTTTTGAGGAAAAGTTACCCAGCCTCAAAAATAGGGAGGTTGATGTTCCAGCAGAACTGGGTTGTGACTTCCATAACTGGAGAATTTTTCTATATAGGGAAGAAGCTGACTTTGAATCCGTTCAGACTGAGGAAGAAGCAGAATCTGAGTGTTCCATTCTGATGTCAGTCTTTTTAAACTACCAGCTACTCCATGAGGAACAAAGTTTTGTGTGGTCTGCCTATATAATTGTCCAGATGAGGTGCATAATGACCAGTTGTTTCACCCTCCAACTCTCAACTTGATAGGGGACAGCTCAGGGTTACATTTACAAGCCCAGACAAATGAGGTAAAATTTTAGATAATGTTGATTTGATGATGTTTCTGACTGACTGTGGTGTGTCCCCTTTTTCAGGCTTTCAACTTCCTTCCCTCAGACCTACTTAGTCATGAATTAAGTCAAGAAACTGAAAGATAAATAATGGTACAATTTAAAGCACAGCACTGCTGAGATACAGTGCTGGTGGAGAACACAGGTCTGCCTGTGACAGAAAGGCATCCTGCTCTTCCAAATACTTCTAGACCTCCTTGTTCCGTAATATATGGTATCTTACTCCATCACTATCATAGATGATGCAAACTGAAATAATTTGCTATGTTATTAAGAGCAGTACCATTACTGGACTGCTCTGTGGTAATCCAGGGGCGTGGGGCTGTAGTCCAACAGGCAGGGCTAAATGCTGCATTAGCAGCAAGTAGGTTTATTCAAACCTATAATAATCTAGACCTCTGTCTGTCCGCTTGAAAATTCATTGCTATAAAATAGCACACATTTATGAACGTCATTGCTGGGGCCATAAATAGATTAAGAGATTATTCCTCAATATTCTTTAACATTTGCTCTTCAGAATTTATTAGATTATTATTTTTTTTATATTTAGTACCCTAAGAAGCTTAAATCCATTTAGTATTCTTTAGATTTCATTGATTATTTTTTAATTCTTAGTAGAATTTATGTGATGGGCTTTTCTCAATAAAAGAAAGTTGTTGATTAGCTTCATTTGATGTTGACTATTCCTAATTTTCAGCTTTACAAAGCTTTTTACTGACTGAGCATATTTTGGAGAAATTCTGATGCTGTAGCCTTTATTTCCTTTGTATGCCCTAGATCACATAAAAGATTTGTTCACTGACTGCTCTTTAGTCCACTGGGGATTCTGCCCTGGTGTGATCCACCTCTACATAGAGAGTATAAAACCCATGCTCAGCTTCTTAGCTGTGGTGGTAAGGGTCTTGATTTGATATCCTTTGCATTTCCAGAGATAGAATGTCTCTCCCAGCTTGCTTTCCTTGCTGAGTTACCTGGTGAAATTGTACTCTGGTCTCCAGCATCCCTGCTTGCATGAGCCTCTGGAAGCAGATTGCTGGTGCTGATGGGTGTTGTCCTGTCATCTATATCCCAGCCTCTGACAGGCTGAGAGAGTTAGGTCTGTTCGGCCTGCAGAAGGGAAGGCTCAAGGAAGACTTTAGAATAACCTTCCAGTACCTGAAAGAAGCCTCAAGAGAGCTGAAGAGGGACTATTTACAAGGGGATGCAGTGGTAGAACAAGGGAGAATGCCTTTAAGCTGAAGGAGGGCAGGTTTAAATCAGATATTAGGAAGAAATTCTTCACTGTGAAGGTGGTGAGGCACTGAAGGAGGTTACCCAGAGAAACTGTTGATGCCTCCTCCCTGAAGTGTTGAAAGCCAGGCTGGATGGGGCTTTGAGCAACCTGGTCTATTGAAAGGTATCTCTGTCCATGGCAGGGGGATTGGAACTAGATGATCTTTAAGGTTTCTTCCAACCCAAACCATTCTGTGATTCTGTGTGTTTGATGGTGGCTGGGACAGAAGGAAGGAACTATATCTTCCATCTGTGTAAATGTGAAGTTTTTGAGTAAGATTTCTCTGTTTTCTGTTTGATGACTTATACAAATTCACTATACTTTTTGTGGCATCAGTAGTATGTCACGGGAATTAAAATACTTTTCGAGAATAGTTATTCTCCCTCCTCAATGAACACATCAGGTGGAGGTCTGAAGGGTGGCATCTCGACAGACTAAATAATTTCACAAGGTTTTGAGACATCAGATGAACCTCACTCCCTTCTACTGACAAAAAAAAAAAGCCTATGGTGATCAGTCCAAACCTAGAAAAATTAATTGCTTCAGTTAGGGCAGATGAATCTCATACTTTTATAAAACAAATAGAACACAGATGACTAACAGCTTCACTGGGCTGAGAAGCAGCCTTGCAGCAAATTACATTGCCAGTAAAAAAAATGGTTATTTTTAAACTGTGAACTATCTACCTATTGTGATCTAAAAGATTACTTTTCAACAGAATTAGAAAGATGCTACCATGACTATTCATTTGATACAACTCACATCTTCTCCCCATGACTGTCAAAGGTCTGAACTAACAGGGTTTCATAGGACTAAAACAGACTAATTCCTGGGGATGTTAGTGGGACACGCTGTCTTGCAGTCACTCTCGGGAAAAGGCAGTGCTATCACCATTTTTGTGCATGCACTAAACTGTAACATAATCAT
The DNA here is from genome assembly GCA_013398115.1 of Falcunculus frontatus. Classification (NCBI taxonomy): domain Eukaryota; kingdom Metazoa; phylum Chordata; class Aves; order Passeriformes; genus Falcunculus; species Falcunculus frontatus. The sequence continues at coordinate 2,510,064 of VZRV01005576.1, read as the reverse complement.
TCTTAAAATGCAAAGGCTTTCAACAACTTGCGGATTCTGACACAGCCATAGCAACATTAAAGCCAGGCTGCCAGCCTTCAGCACTCCAGATGTGCTAGAACAAACACACAACAATGGTGCAAGGGCACACACACATCAGGTAGCTTTGTGTCACGGGGCTCCTTTATTGGCTTGCATTCACACTGAGGGGACATGCACAGGCAACTCAGATCTGGAAGGAAATTAATGTTTCTTAGAGCTATGGAATTATGGAAGTGTCAGAGTTATGGAAGTGGCAGACCTTTCCCTAACAGTCACACCCAAAATAGTTTACCCCCCACATCAAATAAAATGCTTTCTGTTAAGGAGTAAGCAAAGGAATATTAATGGACCTACCTGTGAAAATAAGAACAGTTTCAGAAGAGGACCTTCAAATGTTAAATAAAATTAACAGTCTTTTCAGGACTTGGCTTTTCACTGCAAGAATTTTTAAGATTATGTTTCAATGAGATAATAAAGTGGCTTGAAGAAAAACAAGCTAGCAGCTTTGAAAGAGCTTAATCTTTACATTTCTGTTTTTCCTAGTGGGTAGGTTAGGACTGGAAAGACAGCTCCCTAGTTTCACATGTCAGTTTTTAAAACTTGTTGTTACAACTCTAGCAATAATTGCTCATAGTTTTTTGTTGTAAAAATATGTGCTTGTAATATTTCTAAGCTGTAAGTATCAGCTCACATTTACTGGGAGAAATGGTGATTCTGTCATGTCAGGACACTAAGTTAATGACAGGTGATATTCAATCTTCCCCATCTATGTCTGTGAAAATAACTTGAAGGTGGAGCACACATTTCAGCTTTAAACTAACAGGAACTAGGAACAAGCCTCGCTAGGATTATGATTTTCAACTGGTGTTTTTTTCTGTCTTCTCCTAGGACTTACCTCTGCTTTGAAAAATAACTACACACAGTTGGGTTCTTTATATAGCAAATATTTTGTAAGACATGTGTAATGTCTTTATATATGTTCCACATATGTATCTCATTAGAATTTATAAGACCTACTGGTCTTAACAAGATTTCATTAAAGAGCTGAAACGAGCACCTCTGAACATGGAGTGTAGCACAGTTCTTGCTTTTTCAAGTGTTCCTGGTTCCTTTTATTTGCATGGGGGGGGAAAATAGTGTTGAGCAAATTACATCTTCGAGATGTAACTTTCCATGGAAAGCAATGGCACTACACCTGATTTATTACTTTTCAGTAAAAGCACTAATCATACCAATATTAACTCCAAATATTCCAAAATATGGCTGGGCTTCACATCCTGAGCAACCTAAACATGATGCAACTTATTTTAAAAATAAGCAATAATATTCAGAGGTTTTGTTCTTTGTTTTCTATCTCAGCTTCCAAGTCCCCCACTGGTCATATTTTCACAGCCACGCTGGCCAGAAGGGGAGATAATCTCTCAGGCATATGATAGGTGTGCTCAGAGTCATGTGGTGGGAAATAGTTGTGCCTTCCCCTTCATTCACACACTCCACCCCCACTCCCCATACATTGCCACTGAAACTGGCTCTGGCTAAAAATATACTTTATTTTAACGAATGAAAGCTCTGATTGTCCTAAAATAACATGAATTCCCATCAGGATCAGGGCACCATTGTGCTAAGTGCTGTACAAACACGAGGAGATAATGGACCTGATTCATCCCTGAATTACTCTGGTTTCCATGGATTTACAGCTGTGCAAGTCAAAGGCAAATGTGATAATGAGCATGCTGCAAGAATGCACAGCTTAGGGCAAGTTTCCTTCTGGCCTAAATCCTTTGAAATCTGTGGAATTAAGGCAACAGATGACTTGATGTAAATTTTAAGGCTACATCTACTCTCCTGAACTAAATAGGACCAGACCTGGTTCAGTATTGCTGGTAGCTGCCCAGCACTCTCTCCAAGCACTTTAGGAGAAAGCTGAGGCTGTGGACCTGCCCACAGCCAGTCTGGGTGAAATCAGGATGCTTTGAAGACTAGGGTATTTTAACAGGGTGAATCTGGGCAGACCATGCCAACTGGCCTCAAGGGCAGAGGTTCAGGTCCTGGTACTGATTACTCTACTGGTAGACCTACAGCCTGAAAGTCTTGTTTCTACTTGTAAGAGCTTCTGTTCGTATTTAATATCAGTCTATTACACAGGCGTTACCAAAGAAGAGTATTAAAAAAAACCCCAAAACAACCCAACAACAAAAAACAACAAACAACTTATGCCTGTTCCTCTTACATTTTTCCTGAAGTCACTGCTTGTGTCCCTCATTCCTTTCGAAGATGTGTTTTGCTGTGAACTGGAGCAGCTGCAGCCTGGCCAAGAAGGTGCATGGCTGCACAGAGGGGCTGCTGCTGCCGGGCATGGCTCAGAGCATGCAGCAGCACCAGGCAGCACCAAGGCACCAGACACCCGCCTGCTGCTGTTGAGCTCCCCTCCGAAAATCCAGGCTTGGTTTGCCACGGTTTGGGGATCTGTTTGTGTTGTTTACTCTGCTGCCTTTACAGCACCTGCCCAACCTTTCATAATCACTGGCAGGTTCTTGCTCTGCCCCAATCTCATGGTTTTTTTCCCTTAAAGGTCATATCTCACCCCGGTACAGTCAGATCATCACTTAGCACAGGTTTACAGGGCACTTAAGCAGCTAAGCCCTGGCATAGGATCCAGTGGTATTACATAGTAACTCCCATTTCAACACCTTTTACTTTCCCACCTCTCCTTCTCTCTCAAACCATGTCCCATGCTTTTCAGCCAAATGTAATTCATCAGTGGAATGAATTTGTCAAGCTCAGTCTCATGCAGGTTTCTTTAACAGCTTCACACAGGTGGGCTTGTACTTTTCTCCATCACACAAAAGGTGAATGGGAAGACTCTCTCCATCCACCAGAAAAATGCCCAACTTCTCCATGGCACTGTTCATTTTACCATAGGAGAAATAGAGAAAAAGAAAGTCCTAAATCTGATTTTGTTTTGACAATTCAATCATTAATATTACATTTCAGAATTAGCATGTCTATAAGCATTTATTAATGTTGTTTAGATGTTTTGAAACTATCTTATTCTTGGGAAAATACGTTAAGTTTGTCTCAGGGACCATACCATAAATAAAAGTATGAAGGGACTAATTTCTGATAGAGACAGTGGATATAACACATGCACATCTGCATGGCTTAATGCCCCCAGAAGAGGCTGGTTGAACATACACTGCCTGATGTGAATGTTTTGTGTCCCTGTGCCATGTCTGGGTAATTTCTGGGAAAACACCAGGGCAAAATTGCTGCAGGGAATGTGCCAACTATTTAACAGCATGGATAATAATGTGCCAGTGCTGTTCTGTTTAATTTACTAATATAATACAGCCAGTGAAAGCAGAACTGAGCCAACACAGGCCTTTGTGAAAAACCCTGATAGACTGGGGAGAGGCTTCCGAGTGTGAGCAAGCTGGTCAGACACTGCTCACACTTCTTTTCCTCAGGCTGGAAAGCAGATCTCCACAGTCAGCTGAGAATTTTTTTTATAGGCATTTGAGACTTTTTCTGTAGTATTGTTGCAGAAATTTTGTGCTGTTTCAGAAATTCATATCCAGTTTTTATCCTGCTGTTATTCCTGCAGGAGAGAGCAGAGTGGCATGGGTCCAGGGAGCAGGTTCATGCAACACACGAGTAAATTCTTCCCATGTAAAAGGGTACTTGGAAAATGTATATGAACGAATAAAGAAAGGAGATGAAAATCCGTGCCTTTACTTCCTTCAAAGTTCTTTGGTGCCATATCTTTACCACTACCCCCCAAGAATCAACACTCACCTCCTGTTTGCCCATCTAATGGCTTTGCTACGAGCATAAGTTTGGGTTCACAGTGGTCACAAAAAATTCTGACATAAAGGTGGAGCTGGGCAAATTAAGGTTTGGTTTGGTTCATTTTCTGAAATAAAAAGGAGGAAGAGATAGTTCAGACTAAAATAGGACACTTTTTTTTTCCTGTGGCAAAATGAAAAGAACAGTTACTACAGTCAATTTGAAGTCTCCTGTTTGGTACAAATTGCTTTGTTTTGCTATATTATTAATTTTAAAATATCTTTCTATCAGTACTCAAAAATAAAGAATAGTGTTTAAACTTTTTTAGTTTCTCTTTCATTAAAAAAAAATAGCTAATTGAAATTGAGTATGTAAATAAAAATACATCTTTGAGCATGCTGATGGTTGCTGAAAAACTCTAGGCCTGACGATATACTTGTCAGACACCTGGTCTATTTTAGAAGCTTATAATTTTATGGTGAGAAGAGTACCAAACAGTGGGTCCCTCTTAGCATAACTTGCTGCTTAGTCCAAACCCCAAGGACCAAGTCTTGGTTTTGAATGCAGTTTTCACAGTTGGTGCTTTATAACAGATTCAGTTGTTGATAATTCAGGACCTCTTCGTGGCACTTGTATTTACTGGCCCTGTACTGAAAGAGTATATTCTCTTTAACACCTAATTTGTTCAAGGTGTTGAAAAACTCTACACAATATGGATGAATAAAACAAACTCTTGCTCCTCCTAACTTTCTGGTCTAGCCTTCTCCTTTTCATGTGCTCCACTGAATCCAGATAATTTTGCTCACAGATATCAGGCTAAAGAAATGCATGCTTTTGGCAGGTTAGATAATGTTTACAAATTCCTGCAGTTCTACTACTATTAACTATTACCTATATATATAATCAGTTTTACTAAAACAATGTAAACTCCTCAAGCTAATTTCTAATTGATTTATTCTAAACCAAAGACATTTGGTTTGGAGAAAAATAGGAGTTTATTCAGCTAAATTAGCCTTCAGGCCATGTTTTCATTAAATTGGTCCACCCCCAGATTGAATAAGCTTCCATATTTAAAATATTTATGGATAGATTGAACTTATCAGCATTCACATCACAGCAAATTTTCTTGAAATGATCAGAACAAAACAGAGTTTGATACGGGCTACATCATATTATGACTATATTCCTTCTCTAGGCAAAGCTTTGCAAAATCAAATAAAATCATTTTGAGAAGGCAGGAAGCATTAACACTGAGTTTTGCACAGACCTCAGGCTGAGGTAGGAGAATGGGGTTTTCCCTGTATCCCCTGACAACTGGGCATTTTTTATTCCAACCGTAAGCACAGAACTAGAAAAGCTATATAGAGAAGATCCACCTCATTTATCCTTATATTGGATGGACCTTTACCCAGCACTTTCCTCATTTATTTTGCACAATCAATAAAAAGCAGTATCTGAACTTGCTTTTCTTTGTATTCTTAGAATCAGCTTCACCCCTTGTGCAAAATTACTCCAACTGAAGGAACAATTCTTTTGTCTTTCACTTAAATGTCGAAAATAAATAAAAGTATCCTTAGGAGGGAAGAGGAAGGTGTCTAGATGACAGGCAAAATAGAGCAACAAAACTCTGCCTGTTCTTAATTGAAAATAAACCCCAGCTAAATTAGATCAACACCTTGGGTGGTTTGCAATTTCCATTACTGATTTCAGCGCTTACGGGCTATTCCCCATGGAGAAATGCTGCATGTGAAGGTGAATCCACCAGCAGAGGAATCCACCCCTGGAAAAACACTTGTGAAGAGCAGAAATTCACCACTCAAATTGTGTGGGGAGCTTTTTCAGAGATTAATTTGTCCTGTAGGTTCAAAGCTAGACAAGTTAAATTTGTCTTCCTTTTTTTTCAAGATATGGCTTTATTTTTCTCAGACACTTTACAGGCACAATAGCAGGACCAGATATTATTTATTCTGGTGAGTTATCTGTGCACAACTGGCACTGGCTACCCACAGGGTTGTGTTCTCCAGTGCTCACAGAAAAATGCTACTGTGAAAACTTGCTCATGTGGGTAACTTCGTGTACCAGAGTACTCCCATTAAGAACAAAATAAGATCACTAAAATGCCGGAATTTCAAGATCTGGAGCTCCTTCACAGCATTAGATATTCTTCTACAAATGAAACATCTAAGGACAAAAGCCAGCAGTTCATCTGTGACCTGTATCAGATCGTGTAATACATGTTTTATACTTCCTCATGTATTTCTGAATTTGTTAAAATTAGCTGCAAGAGATGGCTAATGCAGGATGGGTGTTGCAAAATGAATAATCATTCCATGAAAGTGATGTAGATTAGGTCAACAGTTAAACGTTTGTACAAGAAAAAAATAGGCCTTAAAGGATGTGTCCATCCTAACAAAAATAGAAAAATTTCCTTTTTCCGGCAAGTACCAAATAACACAAACCAGATCCTCTATTGGAGTCAATGTATACTCCTGAGGTCCAACCTTCCTATTTTATGTTATAAATAATATAACATTGTAAACAATAAAAAGAATTCTATGCAAATAAACCAAGTATCTCAGTAGTTTTTTCTCTTGTTCGGTTTGCACAAAGTCCCTGCATGTTGTATGAATGGATTAAAATCATTAGCCCTTTTAGTGAATGCAGAGGAGAGCTTCTGTTTTTCCTAATGCAATATAAATCATGAGTAAGCCCAGAGAGTCCCAACAGGGCCAGGCAAGAGGACCCGAGAAGATAAATCATCATTCAGTAACTGAAAAGGACCAAAGGATTACTTTGACATAAGCAGAGATGATTGAATTAATTTTGCCAGTTACAAGTTAATCAATGTAATTCAGCCATCCTGATCTTCCTGTGGAGTGGAGAGAAACAGACACCTCCTGAAGGCACCTCATTGTACTATCTGCCTCCATTGGCTCCTTAGGAATGAGGATGACTAATTGAACCTAGATAACCAAATTGCACACAGCTAAATTTAGACGAGATCAGTTGCACACTTTGTTCCTTCCCTGTAAGATGCTGAACACATGATTCCAAAGGATGATTTGAAAGGCCTGCTCTGGCCTCCTGCATGACTCACTGCATGCATCCTCAATGATACCTCTGTCAGCAGCACAGTTTCAGCCTGATTCACATTATCTTTTTGGATTGCCTGAAGTACTGCAAGACTTAAGAATTTGCCACAACCTTAGGCCTCCAATTACTCTCAGTGTTACCTTTCCCCCCCCCACCCTTACTCCAAGTAACCCCCAAACTCTCTCTAATTTGAACTTTTTAATTCAGTAGGAGTATTGAGTGCATTCAGCCTTACAGAAATTGGTCCTTTGAGATTTGCTGATCTTTTCTCTCTTTCGGAAAATTTCATTATGATCTTAGCGCTCTTTAGAGATGGCAGCTTTCTGTATCCCACCATGCATACTTAAGAACATAATTTAATATCTCCAGATTCCACAAGTGTCTTTATTTTGCAGTCTGATTCAGGCCTTTTCAATTGGAGTCAAGCAGTAAAAAGCTTAGAGCTGATAGAATGAATCACAAGCCCCACCAAAACTGTGGAAGGTCATCTGTAAAGTTCTTAATTTCATCTGTTGTTTCTTTAGATTTTTTCTTTCTTTCTTTTAGATTACTGCCCCATCACATCCAGTATCTTTCTCTGTAATTCTTATTTACTTCACAGAAATAAAAAGCCTATCAAAATAATGTTTAGGGAGATGTCTTACTGAATTGTATATATATTATGGAAAGATGAAGACATACTAAGTTAAATATGAGTAGTTAAGTTAACATACACAATTTCATATCACATTCTCATGTCCTGAAATCTCTCTCACACTTCCATGCTCCAGCTTGGCCATTCACTTACTATGGAGGGGAAATCAGGAGTCCATCTCCTTGAATGTGGGAGACAAGTTAATTGTTCACCGAGTAGAGGAAAGGTTCAAAGAATTTTATTATTGTTTTCCTTTTTTAGATTACTCAGTTAGGAAACTAGGCTCAGTTTTTTAGGTAAGTGTATGTAACTAGTATTTCTAGACAGTGGCTTTGGTTTTTTATAGCTACATGTTATAACCTAATATATACAGCATTGGTCCTTCTGCAATACAAAATTCAATTACATTAGAAATTAAACACAGGCAGTCACAACCAAAAGGGGGTTAAAAAAAGAAATGGCAAAGGAAGAAAAACCCTTAAAAATAGCAAAAGTAAATAACATAAAACTAGAAATAAAATTAGTAACACCAAGACAGTTCTCCCCTTGTCATAAAAGCTGCACTTTACATCTTCCATTGGCAATCAGAAAATTCATTTTGCAAATGAGATTTAGAACTAAGACTACTCTCAGTGACAAAGTATTCCAAAGGCTTCAAGCTGCATTTTGAGCTAATTGTGCTAACTGACGTTGAAATATACAACAGTGTACAGACTAGGCATGCACACCTGTGGAGCAGTATTATCCCCTATGAGAGACTGAGAATGCCTGTAGACTTCAGGTACTACTCCTAACTGTCCCAAGTCATATTAGGAGTTTTCACAGCTCAGTTTACACAGTTGCTCAAATTGGTGTATAAGAGTTTTAATAATTTTCATGGGAAACAGGATAAAGTCCATAGCTCCAATTTTGATTTGACATCTGGTGCAAAATGCATCTAAAACTACTTACGTGAAGCCAGAGAAGAAGCTGGTGCCAGAGCAGAAAACATGCCTCAAATCTTATCAGTCCCACTCTACTTCTGAAAGATTATTATTTTTAAAAACATGATACAAGACTACTTTGTCACTGAACTTTTATTGTTTTAAACTAGGAGTTTTCACCTGGTGTTTTGGAGTGCATTGCTTCTGCCATGGAGGAGAGGTCATACTCACCAGTGGAGAGGAAGCCAACTGTGCGGTTATGAAACACCTCTGATTCATTTCACAGCTAAAACAACCTACAGTGACACTTACTGGATGTAGCACAGCCATCATGAGCATTGCACTTAAAGTAAGTGACTCATGTTACTTGTAAAGGAATTTCAAACCTCTTGTCCTGCTCCTGACCCTCCTTCCAATGTTAACACTTCCATGATTTTACAGATTTTTCTCTCCTGTCAGCAAAGATGGGGGGTGTTCCTTTCTAATGCTACTCAACACATAGAAAATGAGTTAAAACTGAGCCTTTAAAGGCTCATACTTTGAATAAAATCTAAATAAATTAAAGGAGGGTCATAAATGCTACATTTAAGGGATGTGAGGATGTTTTATTTTTTATTCAATTAAGCCAACTCTTTTTTTTTTTTACTAATGAGAGGTGGGCACAATCATGTGCTCACATTAGAGCAATGATTCAATGGCAGAGGAGAGCTTAGCAGTTTTACAGAAGGATTTTTCATGTCCTTTATCCTTGGCTCATATCATTATCTTCAAAAGATATCCCCCATTACCTCTCAAATCCTCCAGCTGAAGATTTGTTCCCTTGAATTAAATACAGCAATGTTTATTTACCTCAGTTGATGATTTGTTGTAAATGATAGCAGCAAACCAATTAGGTCATCAATCTGTTCTTTTGCTTTGCAAAAAAACAAACAAACAAACCAACCAAAAACCCCTCACCAACATTGAGAGGATTCTATTCTGAAGACATTTCTGTGCCTGTGGCACAGTACCTGAACTCCAGCAGCTGTGGGTGCAGCAGGCAGGGTAGCTGCAGTAGCTCCCCGTTTAGAAGGGCTCTAAAAGTAGTTGTGGAAATGTCAGTGCCATGCTCCCAGACATCATCTTAAGTTTCTGTAGTTGCTCATCGATGATGAGCTGGGTGGCTTAAAACCTGTGTCTGCATGACTCTCCTGGCAGAGGACCCAAGATCTGCTCAGACGCTCATGAACTTTCTTTAAAGTAGGAAATCTCAGGATCTATCATAAATCCAGTGGTTATTACTGAAGAAGCAGCAAGGTTCCTAGGCAATCTGTCTCCATAAAACAACTAAAGTCAGATAGAGGAAGTCACTTTCATGTAAGCTGTAGTTCTTATTACCCACATGTAATTTACAACTGGGTCAAGAGAGTCTGGGAGCCACAATTGCATTCCTGCCTTTCCTGTGCTCGGCAAGGCATTGTTAGAGGGTGCTCCTCAAAAGCGCTGTTTAGGGTGGCTGAGCACTAGGGACCACGGTTTATGGTTAGATCTATGAATAGACAGACCTCAGACCTGCAGGGCTCCAGTTTGCAATGCCTGCTGTCTGCTGAAATTTATACCCCTGAATTAGTGGGGCTGCTCAAGCTACTGCAAGAGGTGATGCAGATTTGTGAAGGATGAAGCTCATAGGCTCTGCAGTCTAGAGAAGGAGGCCAAAGACTGCTTTAGAGCAACTTTTCACCTTTCTGATATGACATAAATCTGGCAAAAGGATGCCTTTAACTCATCTGTCTACACAGCCTGCAGTGTCTTGCTACATATAAAATCAGGACTCCTGTGGTGGAGCCTGGTGGACATGTCAGTGTGGTGTATGTGCTGGGACATCCCTGTCTGTCTCAAAAGAATCAGAGGCAGGCTTGGTTCCAACATAAGGTTTTTACCTTCTTGTTATCTGGAGCTTGTCTTAAAGCCATGTCTTCAAACAGCTTGAAGTGAAGCGAATCTGGGCACCCAGGGGGACACTTGAGGCACAATGTATATTCACTCCTCAGAAGGCAGCATGCTGAGCAGGGGAAGCATCATAAACATAAAGACAGTCTGAGTCTCAGCACGAGGGAATTCAGCACTTTGTTCAGTGGGGGACAGATGGAGGAAGACAACTCAGTCCACATGAGAAGTCCAGACATCCGTCAGCTTCTGAATCTGAGTTTGTCTGTGAGGGAACTCCTAGTAAACCTGTGGAGAAGGAATTTAAACCCACTGTGGTATCTATGTAGATACCTTTTTCCTGGGCTTTAAGATATTCTGAGACAAAGATCAGCACTTTAGCTGATTCCTCCCCCCTATTTTATATGAAGTATTTAGGCATCCATTTAGAACAGAATGTAGTATCTTGGCTTATCTCAACTGACCGTGTTAAAAATAATTTTTCGTTCTTCCATTAAAGAAATGTGATTGCTTTGAACTTTAAAAAGGAGTACATAGAGTATGTAGGTAATATTTTGTATCTGGCACTGATACCATGACTGCTGAAATACTGTGTTCAGTTCTAGTTCATGAATAATACAGAGATTCAGGATTTTCCCTGTTGAATAGCTTAAGGGAGCATTCGAAGAATAATGAAAGGATTAGAAAAAATGGCACATAATAAGGAGCTTAACCTGCTTTCATATTTGGTAGAAGATGGAGGGGACTTGAAGTACCTCCTTCAAGGATAAAAGTTTGTTCATAGAGTTCTTCAGGCTAGCAGATCTGAAGGCTGAAAGCCGAAGCTTGAAAAAAATTGACTAAAATTAAATGTTCACTTCTTACTTTGAAGGTACAGAAAAAAAATTGCAGAGAAATAATGGGTTCTAAACCATTAGAAATTTGAAAATGGGGATCATACCAAACACAATGCTCTATTGGGTTTGAGCTAGAAATTAGTTAAGAGGTCCTGTGGCTTCCATTATAGAAAGGATTACACCAGGTGATATTCATGGTCTCTTTTGAATGCTCTGTGAAGTGGTACCCTTGGTAGCACCATTTAATCTGACAGAGTTACATTCAGCAATAATTTGGCTCAAGAAGTAGTAAATAATTATTAGTTAAGTGAGAACTACAGAAGAGAAAAACCAAAACATGCTTTTTGTTTTGAGTTATCTGAACTCCTGCTTATGAAGTAACAATTAAGATTTTCTGTAGATTTGGTGGGGGTTCAATGGTTATTAAAAGTGACCTGAGTAAATTTGATCTGGGTCCTTAGATAGAAATATAGAAGTTATCCCTGAATATCTCCCCAGTAAGACACAGAACTCACTAGACTCAAAGTTTAAATTCTCTTTTCACATGGGCTTTTTGTGCCACCAGTTGGAGGGGGAGGGAAAGCAGCAGTGTGGGAGCACTAAACTGGAGAATCCTAAACCATAACACAACCTATTTTATGATTCTATGAAACTGTTGGATGTGTCCTGCTTTCAGAGAAAATTAATCCCTTCTCGACATCTCAGATTTGGACTTTTCATTTTCAGTCACTGCTTGCTTGATCCAGTGTGTAACTATTGCTACATATTACTAAATATTCTACTCTGTATTTAGGTATAATTGTATTTCAGTACATTGGGATTCCAGCTGAGGAGTAGACCCCTATTTTTATGAACTATAAAGGCTCAGTTTTGCCCTGAGCAAATTGAACGAAATATATCTCAGCGAGGAAGTTGGTCTGGCCTTCTTTGCACAAGGAAGCTGTGATTGCTCACCTGATTTTGTGATTTACTGTTAAGGTCATAGAATTACAGCATAATTTGGTAGAATGGTCTCCTGAAGGTCACTGAGTCCAGTGCTTCAATCCAAGCAAGACCACGCAGAGCAGGTTTGCTCAGGATCTTGTTCAGTCAATTTCTGAGGATCTCCAAGGCTGAAGTTTCCACATTTTTTTCTGGACAACCCGTTCACTATCCCAAAGGAAAAAAAAAACAAAACCAGAAAGCTCAAAACAGCCCACCAAAACCCCCAAGATACTTCCCTGGTCATTTATTATATTTATTCACCAGACCAAGTAAAGCCAAGTAGATGCGAGAGCGAGCTTTCATCCTTGTATCAAGATGGAGATCAATGATGTTCCATGACACCAGAATAAAAGGAATTTGATCTTGAAACCACACTTCATGTTTTAAGCAGCAGAAAAAAACTAGCTTTGGGCCACTTGATGCCAATATGATGACTAAAGCCTCTGCAACACTTGCTGTATTTCTAACTAAAAGTTTACATATTGATTTTATTAAACTTTTTATTACTGGGGATTTGCTTTCACCCTGAAAAATCAGCTTCTTCTGCAAATGCCACAGGGTTTTTTGGGGGTTTTTTGGGTTTTTTTGGGTTTGGTTTTGTTTTGTTTTTTGTTGTTAATATTAATAATAAAGAGCCTGAAATGACAGTTCAGCAGTGCAAAATCCAGTAGAAAAAATTCAGCAAGAAATTCTACCCTGATACCACCTCACACCCAAATTGCCAAACTAAAGTCCAAGCAGGTGGAGACACAAGAAATAATATAATTTGTTCATAATGGGTTATTATCCAAGACTGAGAGAGATGGAACTCACCACCTTCTTCCAGCCCAACCCTGCGTCCATGAAGGACTCTCAGAGGAATCCCATGGACTTCACCTCTGAAATTCATTTCTCTGCTCCTGAGTGGACAAAATTTCTGCTAACAAAAAAGGAGAGAAGAATGGGAGCAATGCAATTAGGTCTGAGACAGACTAAGATATTGATCTGCTTTTCAATTGTATGCTTATAACAGGAATTTCATCAAGATTTGCTAATGACCAGCATGTTTTACTGTAAACTCTATTGAGTGGATGGTTATAAATGCTGGCACAGCATCCCAACATACATTTTTGTTTTATAAAAATGCAAATAAATAAATAAGATGTCTCTTGAGAGCTGCTTTGTGTTCCTTAAAAGCTCTAGCTTAGAAAGGGGGATCATAAGGAGGTGTGAAAACTTAGCACTACAGTCTTAATTCTGCTGTCATTCCCATGGCTGCTCCAGCTGTTCCAGGCAGTGGGAACTGCACCCTGGAGAACGGGGGCAGGACAGGAATTAATGGAGCAATGTGGCTTTGCACCAACCAAAGAGCACATCCGATGTGCCTCACACACTAATGGCACCACATAAATAAATAACAACCCCTTCTCCTCAGGGATGGGGGCGGTGTGATAAAAGGCGAAATCCTGGCCTTTTACAGCCCATGCCAGACTTCTCCTTCAGCCAGGCCTGAATTTCACCACAGAGGGATTTATTTCAGACTTTCTTCTCAGCAGCTTTGTGCTATTCTGAGAAAGCATCCCTGGCAGTCAGGGCAGTGAACATTTACACAACTGCAGAGACCCACTGATTTAATGCCCCAGGTTGCCACCAGGATGAGTCGCTTCAGAGGCAGGTCTGTGGCTTTAAATTGCAGTAACATACTTCAACAGGTTTCAAGGGGCTGAACCCAACATTTCCAAGGATAAACAACTTCTTTTGTGGTGATATAATTACACCATGAGAGTCTCCATACACCGTGAATACGGAAGGGAGGGAATCTTAGGTGTAGTTTTGAATGCAGTTGGACATGGGTCTTGAAGCTATTCCCTCATTTTAAATGAGTGGTTTGGGTCTTGTCTTGGCTATCTTCCTGAACAAATCCAGAGCAAAAATGATCCATCAAAATTATCATACTTGAAGAAAACATAATTCCTTAACCAGGACCAGTTAAAAGAAAGTGATGGTTAATCTCATACACATCTACCTTTCATTTCCCTACTAAATGACCTATTTTCTGCTGAACTAATCTATCTGGGAATTTTCTGGATCTATAATGAGATGCTTTAACCATCCCACTGCCATAATGGTGGGAGCGGAATGTCAGAAAATATCAGTATTATAATTTTGAAGAAGGCATAATGAATGATATTAATGCCTGTAATACACTTATTATACTAATATATTATACTAATTTCTCGCTTGAAATTATTGCAATATAAATTAAAGTCATGTCCTGAAGTTCCAGGGAAGTAGAAAGTTCTCTATTACTGAAAAGAACCTCTAAATATTCCCATAGTGAGTTTCATTTTTCTGGGTTCACAAGTGCTCCTTCTCCTGAAGAAAGATTTCTGTATTCAAGTACAGTCTCAGACAGCTGGTGACTGGAGGAAGTTCAGCTTTTAAGGGAACCTAGTGACTTTATGTTTTAGTTTTCCGAGTTTCTAGATGGTGTCTGAGACCAATAAAATTTTCCCTCTTGAGGGGCAGTGTGTACATTGAATATTTCCCCTTTAGTCACTGTTAACTACCAGACAATCGGGTTACATCTATGAACAAGTAAGAATTACTGATTTGTAACCAACATGTAAACCATACATATTTCTGTTAAACAATTAATAAAATTCAGAGTCTTAGTTTTCAATACAAGTCAAATTTCTGTGTGAAAAATTTATTATAACTTTATTATAAGTGGCACATTCAAGACAGAAATAAATCAATGTCACATTTCTTTGTGTAATTTAATATTCATAAAGAAAACCAGAAAAAAATCCAATGATAATGATAAAAAAATGCTAATAAAATTTCTTTTATGTTGAAGGTCTTGGTTCTGCTGAAGCTCTCTGACTGTGCAATACCAAATTCCAGATAGACACAAAACTTTTAAGATCTTGAATATTTTCTGTGGTGTCCATATTACATACAATATGCAGTAAGTTATAGTGTAAAAATAGCAATATTCGCAATCTATCATTGGCTTTTTCAAGACAGGATTAAGAATTAAAGCAAAGTACTTCAAAGCTAAATTAGGAATGGTATGTGAAGACATGACTCTTAGATTCTTTAATTTTTTTTTCTATAATAGAATATTCCATTCCCCAGAATAGTTTTTTCTTCTTAAAATCCATCTTTTTCTTAGATTTTATAGCTTCACACTTCTTGAATTACTATGTTGAAAGAATGATTTGTTTCAAAATACTGCATTTCTGAGTACATCGTAAAAATATATCTCCCGTTCCTAATGAAGTAACTTTACTTAAAGCATGGAAAGCAAGCAGTAAATTTTAATGCATTGGAGTATAAAATAAGCACGGCCCTAGTTTTTGATTCAAAAGTCTGTCAGGGCAGTATTCTGTTTCCAGCAGCAACTGCCTTAGGCAGCACTGCAGTTTAAGCAAGAAGCCAATAAAATATCTGACCAAATGGTTATTGCTGTGAAATAAATCTCATATATGAAGAATATCTAACTGGTACTATTTGTATTTATAACAACACAAATCAATGTTTGCATTAATATTAAAAGCTAAAAATTAATTTTATGAAACTCTTATTTATTCTAAAATACTACACTATGCCTTTGAAGTGGCTAAAACTGAGGGACCCCCAGGAGACTCTGGGTCAGCCTTGTATGCAGCTGGGATGGAGAATTCAACACAGATCTTTCCTTAACACTTTCCCAGATGGGTCTATTTTTCTTCAGTTGTTTGAGCTTCACACCTTCACTGCATAGGGTTTAAAAATTTTTTTGTCAGACTTAGGTATGCTTTAAAGATATGCATGATATTTTTGATTTCCTTTCCCCCCAGATATATGCACTTTAAAATATTTTTTTATACAAACCCTTCCAATTTGCATCTTTATCTTTCCTTAATGTTGACTTCTGAGAAACATTTCAATGTCAACCACATAAATTATCATTAAGTTCAAGTGTTAACACCAACTGAAATGAAAAGGGCTAGACTTTGTCTTTTCAAACATACCATACTTTGTGTTCTGTAGGTTAAAAAAGACAGCTATGCATGAGCTTTCACCAGCCTCTACCCAGTGCATATGCAGAAGCACTTTTTCAGAAGCATAAAAACTTGAAACATGTATTTTAAAAAATGAAAGCATGTGTGGTGCAAAATGTGAATCTGTCACAGGAACTAGATAAATAGCTCAAATGGGCCAGATCTAGCCAATGAACAGAGTGTTTAACAACAATGATTTATACTATTTCCCTTTCATGTTATAATAATTGTCAGGAATTGAATTTATGTTGTGTCATTTCCTGTTCTAGCTGCAATCTTTGCTTCAAGAAAAAAGGTTTTCAGAACGCCTTCACTGTTCTTGGAAAGATAACAGTAAACGGGACTATTTTATGATTTCATTGCTTGGTCATTCGTATTCTTTCTTTCTACAGCCTTCAGGGAGAGCTAGAAGGAAAGGGCGAGACGAAGAATTGTCTTCCCGTCGAAAACACAAAGAATTGGATTGTTGTCGCTGAAGGCAAAAAGTGAGCTGGGGAAAATGATGCTCCCCAAATTACTCCATAACAGGAAGCCCTAAAAATGTGTCCCACCCCTCTGCTAGATCTGCATCAATTTGCAGTGTGAGCAGCAGAAAGGGCAGATGTTGGATCAAAGAGGAAACATTTACCTAAACAATGAAAAAGCACTCCCCCAAATTCTCTATACCCAATGCAAGCCAGATTGCACAGAGCCATTACTTGCTAACAGAGAGGCAGAAGATTTCTATTAAGCATGGTGTTGTTTGATAGCAGCAGAAGCAAAGAGACAGTGAGCATGAGGAGAGACATGAATGCCCGATAGGAATTCAGTCCAGAAGCCAGCAAGAAATCATTAAGTATGTACATGTTTCATCACAATATCTAATGTGATAATATTGTCTTTATTGACACGATACATGCCTTTCAGCTCTTAAGTGGAGTTCTTCCTACTGAAGTGCACATATCTGAAAATGAGATGTATTGACTCATAAAATTCAGCAATAGACTGAAACAAACAGTAAACAAACTGTCCTAGAAGTTCTTTTGTCACCATGGCAGGAAAGAGTGAATTTAGTCTGTGTTCTGCAGAGTTGAATTAAAACAGAGGCCTACTCCAGCTAAAATAATATTTCAATTCTCAATAATATCCCAGCAAAAAATGCAATTAATATTCCCCCAAATATGAACTGGGCTACTGTGTCTCCTGCTGCATCTAAGTCTCCCTCTTCCTGGGAAGCACACATTTCTCCTCCATCAGAAATGAGTCACAAAGGCATCTCCAGCAGCTTGTTTAGCTAGACAGACTATGCCAGACTAGGGAAGGGAGGCAGTCCCCCAGAGCCTTTAAGCAGCACATTCCCATGGAAGCAGGGGTTGGAACTAGATGATCTTTAAAGGTCCCTTCCAACACAAACAATTCTATGATTCTGTGATTTTGCTGCATCTCTCTCTTTTCCGTGCTGAGAGCAGGAGTTGGGCATCGAATGACTGTGATGACAATGTGCTCCTCAGGCTGTTGATGGTGGGGCAGAGCCAGCAGTCAGGAGGAACCTGTGCAGAAGAGTTGGAGCCATGTGCCTGCAGGGACTCCCTGGCACAGCCTCTCCCTGCACAGGGTGCCAGAGGACAGGGAAGGTTTGGGGAAGAGATGGTTGGAGGGCAGTGGAGCTGGATGAGCACCCAGCCTGCTCCCATCTGCAGGGCCAAGGTGGGGCTGGGAGTAATGCAAGCAGCGTTACCACCTCCTCTGCTGTTTCAACCACTCTCATCATCTGACTCCACAGGATAAATATCTAACAAACTGTCTACCCTCCATTACCTGCATGAAAGGAGAAGGGAGTCTGCTGGATTTTTGGCAGGAATTGCCGAGACAGTGGCACGTCTCACAAGCACTGATTACCCCAGAAGCACTGGCCCCACAAGCTGTGCTCTGCAGAGCTGCTCTGTATGGGAATAGTAAATCTGTTGCATCGGGAGGACACCGGATTTACTGTGAGGAGAAGGCTGGCTGCTCAGTGCACACGAATGTGCACTGTGTTCCAGATACACACATATAGCTGGTCAGCCCAGCGTCACATTTTCTCTGAAATTTGGGAGCTGCTCTGAGAGAAACCCAGTTAGATCTGCTGCCCCAGGGAAATCACTGCACATCTGGACATTTGGGATGGAGGGGCAAAGTTAAACACCACAAACAGAAAATTTCCGGGGAGAATATACTTAATATTCTGGTACATGGTATCTCCTTACCCAGAAAACCTCATTTCTTTCCTCTTGACTTCTTTCAGTTTATCTAGGAAGTAGACACCAGTGATTAATAATCCCTATGATCTTCTACCTGTGAAAATGACCTGTGAAATGTGATGCTGAAAAGGCTGAAGGAAATTTGGATAGCTTGGACTTCCTACCTCATCCAGTTTCAAAAAGGTCACATTGTGCCTCTGGTTTTGGAGGTTGTTTCAAAGGTCTGGAATGATACAGCTTAGCCCTAAAGCCAAAGCACTGTATTTATGTGACTTCTTTCACATACCTTATTATTTTGATCCCAGTACAGCTTAAAAGGTTTCCTCACCCTACTTTGGAAAAGCTCTCAGCTTCTGTTCTGACCATTCTTTTTTTCATCTCAGCCGCATGGAGAATAATAAGAGCAAAAACAGAGAATCAGTCCTGGCCAAATTCTGACTACACATCCCAGATTCACACACTGATAAATCTAGTCACTTCTAGTGGAATTAATTAAAAACTATATTGGAACAGACCCAGGATACAAAGGCCAGGAGTTTAAAGCTCAGCTCCCAGTCCAGCAGCTAAGCCAAGGTCCTCTTTGCAGTAAGAGGACATGGAAGGTGACACTGCTGAGGGCTGCTTTTGTCAGGCTTCTACAGCACAATTTGCATGCTCCTAACGCTGCTCTGGAGGAGTACCCCTGAACAGAAAGAGTCCTTTGCTCTTGCACAGACTAAAAAGCCTCCCTCAATTCTGAATCCACAGATAAATAAAATACCAAGATCTTCAGGTTTTGTATTAGCAGCTCACATTCAGGGGAATGAAACCTTCTAATTGCTGGATCCTTTTCCAGGCATGGTTCATTTTTCTATCTGCTTAAGACATTCATGCAGGGCAGAGTTGTAAGGGATCTATTTTGCTCTATTCTTTCTTTAAACCTAAATTGATTGAACCTAAATTGGTAGTGCTTACCTCTTAGGATGCGAAGCCAAGTTAAGAAAATAAAGGGTATTTGGGATTACGATCACTTGGAGCACAGTGACTGGTACAACCTTTTACCTGTCTTGTGTTTTCTAGTATGGACAAATAACTTGATTTTTTTTAGCGCTTGCAGCATAACCTCTTCATTATCACATTTGTCGAAACAGATGGGAAAGCATTTGGAAGGGCTGCTTAGAAAGTGGTGCTTTCTACAAAAAGAAAGTTGTATTTAAACACTGTTATTCAAGTTGTTGTGGAGGCAACAAATTCAGCTTCCCAAATCTGATCCATTTGCATAATTCATCTTTTGTTCCTCAGTTTTCTGCTTGCTGTTCACATTCTCTTCTTGCCCTTTACAACTCCACTGTGTAGGATATGTGCAAAATAATAGGACCAACATAAGCACATGTATTTCATAATCCAAACAACCAGTTTACAAGCTATTTTTTACACTTTTTTTTGTGGCTTCATTTGGGCTGGATTTCCATTTTCTGAAAGATATCTGTTTAGTTGAATAACCTCTTGAGTTTTTCAATTATCCCATACTGTTCCATGTTTCTTTTGCTTTCCTCTTTATTTTCTTTTTTTTACTTTTTTCTTTTTACATGCCTTCTGTGACTGTTAAGAGATATTCTAAGATTTTTAATTTTGCTTCTTTTGATTTTAAAGCTTTTTTCATTATTATTTGAATGGGTAGGCAGCTGGTGTTCTGTGACAAGAGCAGTAATTTTCTTTCTGATGAATAGTTTATTTGAGGAAAAATGCAATTCTGGTTGTCCCAAAACTATTAAAAAATTTAGATCAAATTCATGAAATAGTTTTGGCTGGAAAAACAACAACTTTGAGATGTTGCATTAGCAAAACTGCTGGATAAGGAATCAGCTACCTTTCATCTGTAGGTTTTGAAGCTCTCTCAACTGTGTTTCCCTGAATTCCCTCTTTTTGAGGGATACTGAATGTAGATCTCAGCAGAAGGCTGTAGGTATCATCTTGCACTCTGGGGCAGTGTCTCAGGTGTGTCCCCAGACTCACTCTTGTGCACAATGTGTCTGTGTCAACGCTGAGCATATTTAAATACCTAACGGAAAATGAATCTGCTCCAACAGGTGGGACTGAGGAAGACCCAGATCAAAATTAAGTACAACCAGGTGTCAGAGAGCTCCATATTGAAGGTGGAAATGCGAAGTCAAGATTTCTCAGTGAGGAAAGGATTGCATACTGTTTAGCCACCCCAGGACCATTCCATAAAAATTCATCCTGTGACAGTTTGGAGATTTTAATCTCTGGCATTTGCCTGCTTTTCTGGACTAATTAATTGATAAAATCCAGTTCAGTAATTCTGCTGTATATCAGATTATTCCAAGATTGTTCATTGTTTATGAACCCAATTCGAGAACATTTTCTGCAGCATATAGGAATAGTTATAACTTAACTCCTATATGATTAGTGATTTTACTGATTAGTCAGCAGCCCACATATACCAAAGAATCAGACTGAAAATTACCTATATAGTCTTGGACATGAAATTCATACAATACACAGACTTATAATGACCTAATTTGGCCTCTGACTGAAAAATGAAGGCCTGTTTGGACTCTTTTGGTGCATTATCTTGTCTTTTCTTGGGGTATTAGATATCCTCAATTAGAAAAAAAAAAATAGATCTGTTTGATCTGAAATAGTTCAGCATCACCATCAGACAGGGCAGAATTTTCTTTGCTCCTTACTTGTTCATACCCAGATGAGAGCATCAATAGTATTATTGCTAAGTAAGATATAATGTGTTACAGGAAATGAGTATCTTCTTCAGTATAGGATTCTAAGGTTCCATGTTTTATTAATTGCCATACTAAGTTAAGTTCTCATTCATAGTTAACATTACACCAGTTTGGCAGGAGCTTGGTATCTCCTGCTCCCTGGTTCTGTGACTGTTCCTTTATATAACAGTACTAAACTTTAACTACAGTTAACTTCAGAACTATAATTATTTTCTTGCAAAATGATATTATTCTTTCATGTGGAGCCTCCCTCTGGGGCAGTGGTTTGTATTTAACTTCACTGGAGCAGTTGACCTGAGTGCCGACCATGACAAAGGCCAAACATGCTGCTGTGGAGCCAGGAGCCCACACTAGCATGGTACCCTGCCATCCACATCCCAGCTGATCCAGAAAAAAGAATAAATAGGCATGCAGATGAGTATATATGGGCACCAGGCAGGGCAGCAGACTTGCTGCAGCTTATGGGGAAACTCGTGTGCTTAAAACACACAAGGAGCGTATGTTTAGTGAACCATGTCACATTCTTGTTACAGGCTAAAAATTCCAAAGTAAAATGTGTAGACAAGCCTGGTGTGAGAGCCTATTTAAGGAAATTGTCTCTGAGTCCTGGAGCCATCTGTGATATAAAAGTATACTGCACGGACTCCTTGAATAAAAGGATTCACTGGCAGGGCTTGCTGGAAATCTCAGTCAGAGAGGCTTCTCATACAGCAGGCACATAGATCTTCCACATGATGCATCAGATTTGCTCAGAACGTCTGCTGTTCGGAAGTGATTTCAGGCTTCAGTAATGTCTTACTGGAGGCCTGGTTTGATCCGGGAAGGGAACGGGGGTCACATGCTGCTGGAGTAGGCCTGATGCTCTTTTGGAGTGACCTCTAGAGATAATAATCATGAGGAAGAACCAGTTCAAGGGCTGTAGGCTAGAACCACTTGGAAAATAATGACAGCTCTGCTTGTGCACTGAAGTTTCCCTCATAGGCTGCAGCACTGATTTAGTTGGTATGTTAATATGGAAGTCTAAATTAAATCAGGCTTGTGTCAGTACTATCGAAGAGGCACATTCACTTAGCCCTGCGGTTTTATAAAATGCAAAGAAAGAAAACCATATGGCAGATTAGGGCAAATTGCTCTAAAATTGTGGCTGAGAGCCAAGGGAGAGTGAGCTTGAGAGAGTGTTCACGTCTGTTTGAAATATGCCCACTTTCACTCTGCTGCTTTACATGCTTGGAAGTGGAAGGCTCATTTCCCTGTGAGCTGAAATATATTAAATAGTCCACATCTTAAAGCAAGTAATGTGTCCAGTATTTGTGGAAGTTACAATAAAAGCATATATATTATTTTTTCTTTAATTGGGATTGGATTTACTACCAAAGACTGAATAAAAGAGCTTAGTGCAAGCCCAGGAGCATCAAGGGGGGAATGAACACATGTAATAAGCAACACTTAGTAGACAGTCCTGGCTGTTATTATTGCACGTAGAGCACAACAGTGACTACAAGATTTATGCAGGAACTGAGATCATGCAGCACTGAAAATAACTATAATAATGATCCCTGCTCCAAAGAGCTTTCAGTGTAGTTTTATTTTCTGAGCTGTGAGAAGCTGGAATAAGGAAATGAAACAGAAAGGATAATAAATAAATGGCACTTTGAAAACTTCTTAGTTTTAATAACCTAGAAAGGTGTCCTAGCACTTTGTCATTCAGAATAAGGAGGAAAAAAAAGAAATTTATGTTCTCTTTGTAGCAATTTGGCTTTGCTCCACTGTTCCTCTGAGTAATTGCACCCATTTTCTGTGGATGCTCCATGGATGGGTGAGACCAGGATGAGGCAGGGTCCTGAGGAGCTCATACTCTGCAGTATGTATCACTGAATGAGTACTGAAATGCACAGTGATGGCAGAGAGCACCTGGGTCCTCAGCAGAAGTACCCTCCAGGTTGCCAGAAGGTCTTTTCTTACATCACAAGGATCTTCTGGATGACAAGCCTTCTCTTCTCTATCCTGGAGGTCCTAAACCCTTCATCTTAGAGGAGTGTCAAGCTAGAAAACTCAGAAGTCGCAGCTTCAGAGGATTACAAGTCCAGATCTGTGTAGAACCTCTGAATATTTTTCTGGAGCCTCACCTCTCCTAGCTGCAGTCAGGACTGTGCAGCCTGTAGCCAAGAGAACTGTTGCCCCTGCCTTTCAGTAGTGAGAGCCCTGCTGTGTGCTATGGAAATTATGCAAGCCAGCCACCATGGCCAGGCTTGATTCTACGTGTCAATTGAATTGATAAGCTGAAAGGCAGATTCTTCTATAAGAGCTGTTATATCAGTATGGCTACAGCTCAAGCTGGGTGCCTCTGAAGCGGGACCTCAAACAGAGAAATCGCTAAACAACTATTCCCTTGCACTCCAAAGTCCCCACCTTTCATGTGACAGATGGGACCTTCGGTAGTATTTGAGTCTGGCATCTTCCCATCCCTCACTGGGTACCTTCACTGTCTCTAAGAAGTGGTTTCCTTTCTTATCTCTGAGGGTGCAGCTTCTGTTAATGAATGCAGCTTCCTTGTATTCTGGCTTGAATACATGGGCTCTGGGGTTTCTTGGTGTACTTGACTGGGTAAAAGTTCATCATATCTGAGTGAAAATTCACAGCTTGTGGCCTAAGGTTTCAGCAAATTTGGCTACTACTGGTGCACAAGTTCTGCTAAAGGAGCTGCATAGAAGTAGATACCAAATCACACAGTGTGTGCCAGCTCAGCAGGTGACTCCACCAGCTGCCACCCTACCATCGTGACACTGGCCAGTCTGCAATCTGCCACCAGAACAGCACCCAGCTCTCTGCTCCAAGCCTTGAAAATCCTTGATGTGACTGCTGAAAACGTTTTGGAAAGCCTCTGCCTTGCAGCGGGGCAGTGCTGCACCGTGCTGCTAGTGTGGGGTAGCCGGCAGATACTGCTCTGGTTTCCATGGTAACTCTCTTCTGTGCATTTATAGTCTCTCACTTACAGCCTTCATTAGATTTAACATTCAAAGAGACATTGATTAAAACATGACATTCGTAGCACACTGAAAAACCCATTTTGTACAAAACCCTATTACATGGCATAGACAAACTGGTTGAGGGCCAAATTAGTTAATAGAAATTTCAGATGACATTGGAACAGACAACAAAAGGATGAATTTGTGTAAAGTTAAATGTTTAAATGTGTCTCTCGAACTTAGTGATGCAGACTGGGGCAATGTGGTACATGGGTATACCAGGGATGTCTCACACAAAATATGTCTACGGAATGCAAATCTAACCTGAGGTGACCTAATTTAAATATTTCTCAATAGTGAACTTAAAAAGTATTGAGGCACTACCAAACCAAGATGTTCGCTTTGACAGGGATGCAGCAGGAGGACAACAGGAGTCACCTTCCCCTCCCTAGTTCCCATCCCTCTACCAGCGGGATCTTGCTGGAGGCTAGAACTTGAATATGGTGCTCTGTGATGGAAACAGCAGTGCAGAAAGGCTCTAAGCTGCCACCTGTGATCCCTCCACCCCCTGAAAATGTCTTTGACCACCAGTTGCTGTCCCAGGATTTTCTACCCTTCATTTTCAGTACTATAATATGGGAATTATCTTCCTTTCTCACTCTTATCTTTGGGCTGAAGATCCCTACTGCAGACTCTGCTCCACAGCAGAACTTGACTAGGGAGGGGAAGAAGGGCAGCAGAGACCTCACAGAGGTAAGAGTGCCCCAGTGTGGGAGGGGGACAGAGATGTGCATCAGAAACTCGGGGTGGTCAGGTAGCACAGGAGGAACACGATTAGCATCAAGAGCAGCACAAGTGAAACAGTAACTAATAAAACGTGAGGGGGTGATTGAACACACACTCAGAACAGCAGAACTAGCGTGGTTTCAGTGCACTGCTCATTGCCAGTTCAACCTCCTAATGAGGCTCATTTCCATCTACCTCCTGCTTCTGCCTCATTCGACACCTAAGTACAGGAAAGAAATACCTGGATTTCATGGAAACCGGCTCCCACCCAAGGTGATGCATTTGCAAACCCTTTCAAACAGAACAGAGTCATAGGGCTGCATGGACACCCTATGTTGGACACTGCTGTTCCTCAACTCTTTTAAACCTTACTTCTGGACAACCCCTTTGAAATGATGCCAAGGATCATCTAGTACAGTGTTGCCATGATGGTTTTCATTTATATCCAAATAAAATTCAGCTGCCCTGGAAAAAACTACAGTGACATTTTTTGTCCTCCATTTTGTTTTCCTGCTTGCATGCCTGGAAATATATATATGTGTGCATTTATATTCAAGTTTTGTTTATAGTTAAACAATTTAAACTTGTATTTATATTTGTTTTGAAGTTTTTTCAAAACAATTGTGAAACCACCTTGTGATTTCTTACAGATCACCAAATGCTTCACAGATCACAGTCTGAGAAATATTCATCTACATTTGGTGTCTGTATTGGGAGGAGATGAATTGCACCTTAGGGCTATCTGTACGCTAAGAAATTAAACATGGCCAGGAAGCAGTGCTAGGCACTGGGATTCAAGTATCCTTACAAAAAAAATAGCTATAGCTTTACCAGATAACTATTGGGCACAGCTCAGAGGTCGGCACATGTGAGGAGCCATTCCCAACACAACTTTTCTGCGTGACCTCTCTGCTTAGGAGGGTGAGAGAAACTGCAGGCAGACACTCAGTCAAAATAACACATTTTGGCCTCAATGCAAGAGAATAAATGTGATACCATTTGTTTTACTCATATATTTTAGTTGATGCAGTAGACACTTAAATGGGGTCAGATGTAATACAGACAGTCTCTCCTTTGTATCAAAAGGTGTCACCACATTTCATCCTGTCACCTGTCACTACAGAATCAGAATATTTTCTAATAGCTCAGTAGAAGTGATAAGAGTCTCCACCAGATTTCATGGTCTCCAGGCTCAAACTGCTTGGCATAGTGTTTTCATTAGGCATTGCTTTCCTTTTAAGGAGTTTAATTAGGCATTTATTTAATGATAATAAATATTGCTGAAAGGTGTACCAGGAAAGCCAGTATCACTTTTATGAAAATTAATTTGGTTTGATTTCATATCTCCAGAAATCAATTTAACAGTCCAAGCTAGTGATTTAGGCTTTTGCTTTACTTATGGACCACGATAGCCTCCTCCAGAGGGTGATTCCTCCCAGAAAAAGTAGACATTTGAGAGATGTAGAATTACTCCAGGGAGGATTTACATACACTTCTTGTGGTCATAAAAAGACATGAGACCAAGTTTTCAGGTGAAATATATTTCAATCATATACGATACATTTTGAACAAAATAATGAAAAAGATTTTCAGAAAGGAAATGAATAACTGAAACAGAACAGACTATTTAGGAAGGCAAAACTATCAATGCTAGAGTGATTTCCCTCACACCTTGCTTTGAACTAAGGTAAAAACTGTGCAGTTTTATCTCCACAGCAATGAAAGATAAACTTACATAAAAGATTGAGAAACAATGGGTTTGAATCTTGACTGTGCTTCAGCATTCTACATAAAAAGTTTGCATTTGTATCCTTCTATACTTTGTCTGCTTCATTCTTTCAAGCATTAGTTGTTTACAGAAAGGAATCTGTCTACGGATTTGTCCAGTGAACAGCGCAATAGTGTCTCCATGGTCAGTTCTTCCTCAAGGTACTATCACAGATGGTAAGAAATAAATAATAACCAGTGTCTTTTCTCTCTCTTTTTTGCCCATCTAACAATGCAGTCACTCCTTAACTTGGATTTTTCACCAGAAGGATTTTCTGTGATCATGCAAGACACGTGGGGAAAAAAAGTTTGTAACTCAGTACTTGGTCAGATTTCTATCTGTTCCCAAATCACTGCTTTATATCTTGAATAAATCTCATTTGTCACCTTTATTTTGCAGTTGGGCAGAAAATGAGATTTAGCCAGCTGCCAGATTAGCCCTGTGTGTAGCATGAACATAGTTCAAGAGCTCTTATCAAGTTTTGGAGCAGATTATCTCAGAAAGTTCAAATGGTTGCCATGAATTGCACTGCAGCTGTATTCTCCCAGAATACAAAGAACTCACAAGTTATAGTACAAACTAACACATGATTTTTCTTGTTAAAGAAAATCCCACTTTCTGTTGATATTTTCCAATGGAGCTGAATGAGGAAAAGAAAACAGGACTTGGGCAGATGGTGGGGACAGGCTGAATGCTGCTTATTCTGCTTCAGAACATCTAGCAGACTAACTGCCAGAAGCAGCGCTCACTGAAAAAATAGAGTTTCTGTGCTATTTTTCAAACCTTAGAATTCTTGAGCTTGTCTGTGAAAATGCCCAAACACAGGCTACACCTCAAGCCATTGCAAGCCCTCTCACCCACAGCTAGACTCGGTGGCTGGAGGCTGGGCTGCCTTGTGGTGGAGAAGGGGAGCGGATACCACCACGGCCAAGAACAGGTGCTCCCATTGGCAGGGGACAGATCCAAAGAGGTGCCAAGGGCCCTGTTGAGTTCAGGGGGAGTCAAGGTCTTTCAGCACCTCAGCTGATCAAGTCCTAGGAATTCACAGCCTTTATTCTGCACATCACCCAAAAGCAGTTGGTCTTGTTCCTTTCCGCATGAGCGAGCTCTGCTCCAGCCGGGAGCATTCTGAAAAAGGCCTCAGCTGGGAAGTACTGACTCTCTGCTATTGCAATGAATGTCACTGGTGGGAAATCATTGTTCTAGGAGTCTGTAAGCCATGTCCCTCCATTATATCTGGTTTGAATATATTAGAATAAATTTAGGAAGCAATTAATTTCAGCAGTAGACAGTACAACACAGACAATAAACAATAACACTCCACTTTTCAGACACAGCAATTGTATTCAAAAACTGAAGTGAAACTTGAGGATTTCCAGTTCTAGTAGTGCTGTTTCCATTTCCACAGACCAGCCCATGGGTGTGAAGGTGATGGACATGCTGTGTTGAACCCAGCACACGACTTCTCCCTCAGTTTTTTTCTGAACTCAATTGCTTTTTTTTCTTTTGGCCTTTCCACTCTTTCTTTGATGCCTGCTGGAGGCTTTCAGTGAGGTACTTGACCTCCCTTTGAGGGTCCAGGTATACTTTATTTCCTGTGCAGCTGGTGCCAATGCTGCTTCATGGACCACTTGACAGGAGAAATCCTGAGAGCCAGACAGTTGGCACCATCTTTGCCAAAACCTAAAAATGTTGCTGTCTCAAACTTTTAAGCCCCTGTCTGGAGGCTTACAAATCCTCCACCCTTGCCCAGACTGTGACAGCACGTGTAACAGCATGCAGCATGCTTAACTGTGCTGAAGAGTGAAGGGGCAAACTCTTTCCAGGGAAGTGTGCCATGGATGCAAGAGGCCATGCACAATATACTTTCCTTGAAGCAACTTGAAGTTACCAGTAACATTTGTGTCTGAACTATTTTTCCATATGGTTGCTAGGAGAGAAGATTTACTTTAAGAGATTTGGGAAAAGTAAATGTTGTTTTTCTGTTTATTTCAGCCTGTTTACTTCCTGAATTTGGCAGCATTTTCTCTATAGTCAGCAGAGTAGTTTCCTAAGTCCTGGCAGAAATATTTTACCCTATTGTCTGTTTGAGTTTTTCACACAGAAACAGGAAAGAGAATATTTCTTTTTTAAAAGTTTTTCAAAGCCCGTGAAATGCAAACAATAAATTATTGTTGTTATTCTTGTCCTTCCTCCTCTCCATCCTTTATCTTATTACATTTTTATCACAGTACATTTGCAGACTTTGTCTACATTTTATCCTTCATGCTGATATAACTGTCTAGGTGAAGCCATGCTGGTATAATCCTCAGTGTAAACAGTTTTGCTCTGCTTTAAGCATAGCTTTTCAATTTAACTTAAACCTCTTCTTTAGAGGTATAAACAGACCAAAAAATCTACTCTGATATTGGATTAAGATTGATCAGTTTGAGGTTTATTTGTATCCTACTCTCAAAACCTTTTGCATGTAGACCAGACCATATCTGAAGCTCTTTTGAGAGAAATTGTGCAAGATTATACCACGTTCTTTGGGCAAGTCTAAGCTTGCCTTTGTCCACTTCCAGACTAAGAAGAAACTATCTGACCTTATTATGTGACGTTTAACCCAAGTTAATAACCCTTGTTGAGGCCCAGCTCTTAATTTGTTATAAGTGTGGAAGCAAATATGTCTTTTTGTTATTCCACTCTGAGTAGACACAATGGATGAATGCTCTTCACAGTATAAAATGTAGACCTACCTAAAATATCTTTTATTGTATCATAGGCTGCTATAACAATCCTTTATGTGTTCTTTAAGGAAGCATCATCAGACCAGACAACTCTATTAGCTAGGATAGATAGCAGAAGATTCTGATGTCTAGCAGTAATTTATAGCTACAGCTCTGTGGATGATGGCCAAGTAGAACTCATGGACAAAAAGTACAGTGCTGTACCTGGTTTGAGTTCAGCGCATGGGGGATGCTTCTGACTTCTTGGATTTGCTATGCTGAAGTGCATCAAGTAAATCCAGCATCAAATACGACAGACCTGATGCTTTTGAAGTAGCTAATGCTGTAATTCATGCTGCACAGAGCTGCTTGTGGGATGCTGGCAACTTTGGATAACTGAGTGAAACATATCAGCTCTGACTTCTGTCCACTCTGCACTCTTACTTCACTCAAGTGTAAATCATAGAATATCCTGAGTTGGAAGGGACCCAAAAGGATCACTGGGTCCAACTCCTGGCCCTGCACAGGACACCCCCATCATTACACCATGTGCCTGAGAGCGTTGTACAAATGCTTCTTAAACTCTGTCAGGCTGGTGCTGTGACCACTTCCCTGGCAAGCCTGTTCCAGTGCCCAACCACCCTTTGGGGGGAAGAACCTTATCCTAATGAAAATATAAACATAAAACCAGATTTGTTGACCAGATTCACCAGCAAACTGTGCCTACCTTGTGCTGTTCTGGAATAAAACTGTGTGGCACACACCCATGAATACTGAGGTACAGCTCTGTGAAGTGGTGAAAAAGGATCCATAAAAAAATGGAGAACTCTTTTGTATCCTAGTAATATTAATTCCTCATCTCTTTCTCTTTGGTAACTTCTTAAGCTACCATATATTTTTCGCTCTTTTTTCTGCAAGTGGCAGGGCACTGTGTCAGTAACTACGTAGCAGTTAACAATAGGTCTCCTTGTCAGACCTGCAAGGAATAGCTACAGATTATGTTCTGCCTGCTGCAAACCTTCTTAATGCTAATGTCTTACCTCTGGCTTTGCTTTGACACCCCTGTTAGAGTGGGACAACACCTTTTGCAAAAGAAGTGGACCACTGAAAATATTCCAAACATTAAAGATGGGAACATTTTTAATTCTCCTCACTCAAGCTTAGCAGTGATTTGAATACATAAATTAAAATGTATTCGAGATCACAGTTTCTCTGCATGTAACGAAGACTGGAAATTGAAACACAAACAGTGCCTAGCTGTAAAGATTTATATTCATATATATCCTATACTTCATAATCTTTATATGTGTATGTCTAAATAAATGTGTGTGTGTATGGTTGGTAGCCAGAGATGAACCTGGCTTTTGTAGTTGGGCTTGGAGATGGCTGGATAACTCAATGTGTGTTAATTCAATGGCTAGTTAATGATTAATTCAATGACTAATTCAATGGCTAATTCAATGGCTAGTTCAATGGCTGGTTAATTCAATGCGTACTGTACTTCTACAAAAGGTCTTTTCTCTGACAGTGCTATCCTGCTAATGTGCAGACTATTTAACCTTGATGCCTTAGAAGAAATATGTCCTTGAGTGGATTCCTTGTCCTGTGCAGAGCAAAGGAAGCATTTTTTGGTTAATTCAAGACTGTTTCCTCAGCTGGGATTTAGCAAACAGCTACATTCACCCCAAGCCTGGGTGACTAACCCAGTTTTCAACCTATATATTGTATTGTACTGTATGTCAGGAGAATTCTCATTCAGATATCTGCTTTTGCTTTCATTGATAGGAAACTTACATTAATTTCAACAAGACTGGATTCTAGTTTCAGTCCTGTGTTATAATTAAAATGAGAATAAAACAGCTTTCCTTTTCATATCTGTGACAAACTTTTCTTGGCTTATGACCTGGCATGCCATATTTTGGACCTTGAAACAAAACTAGTGATCATTTTTTTTATAATGGACTATCTATTAGGGAATAGAGATATGATGGATTTTAGGCACCAATGGTGTGGAGAGGTAATAACCTTTAATTAGATTTCCCTTTGTTCACCTCAGGTCTAATGAAGCAGCAAATTCACAGTTCAGTAGCAAATGAGAGCTAATCAAAAGGAAAATATTAATTTGTTTAACTTGTGCTCATGTCTTTTTCAGATTAAAATCTTTTATTATTATTGTTTTATTTTCACTTCTTTCACAGGAAGAATACATCTTGTAGATAAAAACACCCCTAAACAAGTATTCAGAACTGGCAGCCTGCTAAAAGTTTCAGACTGAGAAAACCTCATATAAAATCTTGAACCTTGTTTGGATGTCAGTTTCTCAGAAAAAAGCAAAGGCTCATTACCTTCTCCCAATATATATCAACTGTTGGATTCCCATAAGAGAGCTGGTTTGTGTGCCATCTCCAGTGCAAGGTGAGGGAACACCACTTCCATAGTCAGGTGTAATCTCTGCATGTAGGAGCCCAGCAGAGAGAAAGTGTAGGTGGCACTGTTAGAAAGTCATCACCTTTTTCTCCAGGAAAATCAACCTTCCTGCATCCTGGAAACATCCAGATGCTTTTAATGCCCTCTGATGATATCAACAAGCCTACAAGAGCACTGCATACAGTGCTCAAACCATTCTGGAGATTTCTTGGCATTCAGATGGCACTAAATTGAGCTGCAAACCAATCTTTTCCCTGTTCTGAGACTGCCCCTAACTATACCTGCATATTTGGATGAAGGCATTTCATGACTTTGCACATCTTTCAGCAACCTGTTCTTTCAATTACTGATTCTTACTAAATATACCCATTCAGCTTCTCTGTAAGAAGTGATAAAAATGTATAATAATAGAATATTCTTATGTAGAGCATCAATTTACCTAATAGCTAAAATAGCTAAAATATGCATTAATTTTCAACTCTAGGATGCTGTACTTAACTTTCTTGATGTTTGGCAAATAGCCTGCCAAACTCTGTGTGTGCAAAACCATGGTAAATCACATCAAATGTGCAGAGTTTATGAAGGTACAGCTGAAACCAGAATCTAGTCCTTTATATATAAGTAATGTTATTAAAAAAAAAATCCCATAGAAACTGCTTTCTAGCTCAAAATATCGATTGTAGAGTAATGAAAGATTCAGGGTGTAATAGAAATGAATGGGAAGAAAACAGAGAACAATAGAAAGTGGTAGTTGTCTTACAGGAGCTGCTTTCGAAGTATCTCCTACTATGTGCATCACCAGTGCAAATTGTTGCTTTGAGCCAGCTCTGAAGACTTTTAAGTGATGACTGTATATTTTCTGAGCTCCATAGGTATCTTTGAGCATAAATATTCTCTTCTTGGCTCATTAGGCTTAGTTCCTGACTGGGGAAAAATATTCAGTGATGGCATAATTTAAATACTGTAGGCTGTAGAGCTTCAAAAAAAGAATTCATTCACAGTAGATGACACAGATTTGTAACCTTTCTTATGCCCTTTTTATGGAAATGAAATGCAAGACTGACTGACTTAAAATAATTAACAGTAGAAAATGAGGGTTGATTTCCAGTTAAGAATGTCGTGCTTCAATTCTGCTTTTTTTTTTTTTTTTTGCTCTGGGGTTTGTTTTTTTTTTTAATTTGTTTTTTTCTTCTTTTATTTGATTTGTTTTTTGTTGTTTAGTTGTTGTTGTTGTTTTTGTTGGGGATTTTTTCTCTTTTTGTGTTTTGTTTTGGGGGGTTTGGGGTTTTTTTTACTATTTTAGGACCTCCTAGATTCACATTTCTATTGCTATCACCAATATGAGTTTGAGCAGACCATACCAGTTTCAAATACTAGTTAAGCTAATTCTTGAGGAAAAAAAAAGCTTAAGATAATACATATACCACAAAGAAATTTCTTGCTCCAACAACAGTAGTTGGTTTGTTTTCATGTCAGAATCTAAAAATAAACACTCACCACTCCCACCACCTCACCACCCTCTGCCAAACACAGAGCTTTTTCAGTTGCATTTTATGTCCTTTAGGCAGGTTTTTCTTCTTTTTTTTTTCGCAAGAAACTAGTGAAGCAGTATGTTGAAACAATATGTTTGTAGATAGTAACTTCCCATTGCTATAACCTGCCTGACCCAAGGAGGAGGATGAGCAAGGCAGAGTTCCTGAGACACAAAAAAGACACTTGAGTGGTGTAATGCAAAATGGAGTCCATAGCTAATGCTCTTACATCTCTTTTGCACAATGGAGCCACAATTCATACTGTGGTGAACATAAAAACTTGAATAAACAGAATCCACCTTATTTTTAAAATGCTCAAGCATACTGTAAGGCCAAAGTGAACCCTAAAGTGTGGTGGCTGGCAGGCCCATGGCACCAGCAAACAGAAGACTTCCTTTGAGAAAGGTGCCCTAGGTAGAAAATCTCTCCCTAGGTCACGGTGACCAAAAGGCCTCTCCCAGGGCACCCTGTTCTGTTTTGTAAATGTTCCCCAGTTCTGTTTCTCCGATTGGCCCGTTGGCCTCCCTGCCCCTTTTTCCCTTATATGTTAAGGCCCCAGAAAGTTCTCCCTTTCCCGCTCTCCCCTTGGCCCTTGTCTCCTCCCTCCATGTTTTCCTATTGGCTCCTACCTCGCCTGTGCTCCGCCCCTGCTCCCTCAGGCCATTGGCCCTGGCTCTCTGCCTCTATCCTCACCATATAAAACTCCGGACCCTCCCATTGTTCTTGTCTTCGTTCATGGATTTCTTCACGCATGTGGCTACAATAAACCCTCCCGTGGAGCCTCACATGAAGGCACTTCCCAGCCTCT
This sequence comes from Falcunculus frontatus, assembly GCA_013398115.1. NCBI lineage: Eukaryota > Metazoa > Chordata > Aves > Passeriformes > Falcunculus > Falcunculus frontatus. The sequence continues at coordinate 2,475,878 of VZRV01005576.1, read as the reverse complement.
TTTGTTGTTGGTTTGCTTTAGGATTTATCCGTGTGCGTGCATGGCTGTGTGTGAGTGCTGTGGCCTCACCGGAGCGGCTTCCCTGGAGATGCTTTTGGGAAGGTCGTGGCACTTTACCATCTACACCCGCTGCGACAGTAAAGGTAATGAGCAGAGGCTGCCTCATCCTGTACATATGCATAAATGTAAAAGTAATTTTGGGGACAGGCAGTGTTGTTCTTTACCAACTTTAGATTAGACTGGAGTATAACAATTTATTTCATTATTCTGCCCAGCAGAAGAGGAACCAGTGAAGACAGGAAAAGCTGGTGACGGAGGGCTACATACGCCCATCATGAGCGCTGTCCTGCACCCAGGTTCTTCTGTGGAATGCCTTTTCCCCATCCACAAAGCCCGTTTCAGTAATCCCCCTCACCATCAGTACTCCATCAGAGCAGCAGTGCAAAAACACAACCTCCCTATAAATAGCACTGCTAGCACATCTTACTGTAGATGATAACAAAATCATTTAGTCCTAGACAAGGAATTACACTGGACTGATTTTCCTGGCTCGTACACACAAATCACACCCTTTCCCCCTAGATCTGACACAAAACTGCTTTGAAACAGCAGTATGACTTGGAAGCATTAGCTGCTTTATCAACTGAACCTCACTTTGTCACACCTCCAGCTTTGCAATAGGATCATCATACCAGGCACTGTCATAACAAGTAGAGTTTGAAATGTGAGGTTTCTACTAGGCCAGGTGCGTAGCTGAAGAGATGTTTGCCCTGGAGACAAATCTGAAGAAGGAAAGAGAAAAAGTCAATAAAGAAGATCAATTCTCTTACGAATAAGCAATTTAAAAAATAATTTATTAATTAATGCAATGAAAAATTCATTTTTAAATCTGGTTGTTTCTTATTTCAACCTATTTTATGATTAGAAAGGTAAAAATAGTAATTATATGGATATTTCATTTCCTACCTAAAAATATGCAGCTTATGTCAATCATCCATGTCTGCTTAACTCTTGATAGTGCAAGCCATGTCTGACAGCCATTTGTATCCAAGCTGTCTTTATTTGCAATTCCACATACACTGTCATGGAATTCGCTAAGCCGCAGAATTTCCAGATTTAATTTTCAGCAATTAAAGACACAGGCTTTACCTGAACCTACTTAGGTTCTGAATTTAAAAGGTAGTGTCTCTTATAGGAGACACCATAAATAGTTGATTCCATCAGTACAATCTTTTTGCTTAGAAACCTCATGTTCTAATCCTGGCCTGGTGTGACCCCAGCTTGCTTGCACATTTTCAGAACACCATCCACAGAGTTTAGCACTGGCACAGGGGCCACTATAAAATGCTGTCAGACTCTTTCTAGAGAGTGATTCACACAACTAGGTGTTATATTAGCCTGCATCAAAAAGCAGTTTGTGGTGGTAGTAACTACACAAATAACATTTTTCCTGAAAAAAACCCCATTATAGCAGTTTCTACAAATTAAGCTGCAAGGAAAAGCTCTTGGTGTGTTCATTTCACGAAACCTGCTCCCCCTGAAAGGACACTGATCATGTCTCCCCAAACCAAGGTGCATGTTTCCATGTAAGCTCTTACCATATCAAAAGTAGATCATGCTACATAAACACAGATCATGTGCTCAGCCATTGATTTAAATTACAGGAGTTACAGAGATATAACTCAGTTTACAAGAGAAATGCCTTTGCTTTCATAATCACTAACGTTGTGACTCAACTATCCACTTTTTAAAGAATACAGAAAAGACAAAAAAAAAAACCAAAACCACAAACTGCACATTTGAGGCACCAGGAAATGATTTGCCTCATAAAATATTTAATCTCCACACATCAAAGTATTACATGCATGCATTGCACTCCTTGTCTTCTCCAGTCATTTACACTCTGCTAAAACAGACCTTTAGAAAATAACTAACCTCTGTTATCCAGCTACAGGCACTTCACTAATCATGAAAGAAGAAAGTTCACTAAACTTGAAATTATTGAGCCCAGGAGTGATAGATGTGACAGGAAGTTTATTAAAGACCAAGAACAAAATTTCCTTCACTTGGCTGCAATGCAGATCTCTTACCTGTGGTAAAAATTGTCACGACGTTTGTATGATGTGGAGATGCTTTGCCTTTTAATGTCCTAGTGACATCAGCAGGAATCTCATGAATACAACTTAACCATGACACGAGTTTCAAGTTGGAAAAATTAATACTATTTCTTTTGAGTGAGTCTCAGGTGAGTAAGAAAAGCAATACAATGCATGCTATCCCCTTGCAATTTTAACTATTTTGTAGTGGCAAGCTTTATGTAATGAATAACATCTCAGTCTTTCCAATGGACGCTTTTGTATTGCATTATGTTTACTTGGGTAATGCAAAGAAATCCCATCTGCAGCATTATTCACACTTGGATTCTTGCTCTATGGCTTGGCATATATTTTGGAATAGATGCATTTCCGTTCCTCTGCTGCTTGTTAACAACTTCATTGGAGAAAACTGTTTTCACTAGATTTGTCCTTTGCAGAGACAGGTCTACCTGTCACAATAAGGTTTCTTTGGCTTCATTTAGTGTGAGGAGTTCAGTCTTTAACTATGGAGCTGCCACTGCTTTGTTCTCAAGATCCAGCTTTATTATTTCTTTTCCTAATACAAGTAGTCATTTGCAGGCTAACAGCTTATGAAATCTTTTTCCTATACTTAGTTTATCTTTCTACTTTTACTCTCCCTAGAATGGTCTACGCACCTCCAGGTCTGATAGAAGAAAGCCAGTAATATTTCTTTGTGTCACCGTTTGATTACAAAATACTTGGAAAGCATTGTAATAATACAAAAAATAAATTTAGGAACCTAAATAAGTTGAAGGTAATAAAAGCAAAGAGGACAAAAGATTATTTGACACATTCAAAGTCAGCTGATGTTTTATAAAGCAGTGTTGTTATTCTGATCAGGAATATACTTTTTAAAAAAAAATTCATATTTTTTTCATTCACCTGTTATTTGTGGGTAAAACGTGATAAGGAGTCTGCTAGTGGTCATATTTCTGATCTTCAGAACTTCATTCTCACAGATTGACGGATAAGAATTTGCTGACAGGTACTTGACTTTAATAATGTCCGTAGCCCACCCTACAGTTTATCTAGTGTGAAGATTGCTGCCTGTCTGAATTCATTCCCAACTAGCTCCACAATATTCTGTGCTCTGCAGTTATGATAAAGCAGAAGAGATACCTAATTTCCCCTTCTTCTTTCCCTCCACAGCTGTCCTATCTATATAAAAATGATGACCCAGCTGCAGTCTTCACATGTTGTGACCAGCAATGCTGGTAGAAAGAAAATCCAGAGCATGGAAACTATTGGCAGAGGGAACAATTTGTTTTGTAATATGGCCAATTTACTGACAGTTTTTGGATTAGGAATCTGTTTATGAATATCTGGGTATAGCTGCCTGCTAGATGGAAACTAAAAATAATTACTTTAAGGGTGAGGACAGAATTTGCAAATATTTCTCTTTGACATCTCTGGTCTCGGATCCTACTCTAGCCAAATGGGGACTGTCAATCAGTGTTTGAAAAGAACCAGAAAACAGAGGAGTTAAAACAATTCCTTTTTTCTCTTCTGAAAAGCAGGATCATAGCTGGCTAAATAAGGTCTATACTGGAGGAGAGGGGAGCGGAAGGGGGAGCATGTGCTTGTGTTGTAATGTGACTCCTTACTCATCAGATGGCACCCATCATCATCACAACCACAGCCTTTCAGTGTGCTGGAATAAACTAATTATCTCACTGACAGCTCAGGTTTTAATCCCCCTTTCTAAGCATTTGTCATGAGCCTTGGTCAGCCAGTTTTTAAAGATTGCCATGAATTATATATTTCTCTTTTTAAGACTGCCTAAATAAGGACAATTACAATGCCCTGGAATGGGTTTCAATAAACACATTTGTGCTTGCTGCTGCTGCCAGACAATCTGAATAGGACAAAGCTTTTTACAGTGCTGATTGTAAATTAGAGTTCTAATATTCAGTTCTTCTGGAGCTGAAGACTATTCAATCCCCAGGACAATATGCAGGGAGAGATCCTTCTCATGCTTTCAATCAAGGGAGCCACGCTTTTAAAAGGGTTAGATGCTGGACCCACTGAATTTATTGACTTCAGTAAAGCAAATCCAAATTCACATTTCCTTTAATTCTACCAGTCTCGGTGTGCATTACATACACTTATTGGACAGCAAATGAAAGCCAGGCTTCATCCCCTATATTGCTGGGCACTTAACTGGGACGTTGTCAAGACCCTGCCTACCCTTCACCTATTCTCAGAAAAAGCAGGGGATATTTGTCCCTCAGAGACTTAGGCATATGGCACAAAGGGCAGAACTAAAGGGTAAGATAAAGGCAGATTTTTTTTTCCTAAGAGGGGAAAGCAGCCAAGTAGTGAAATTTATTGAGGAATGCAATACACTTGATGGTGTGATGACTGTGGTATTATACAGTAGTCCTTAATATTGCACTCATCAGCATGATGCAGGGCCTTTCTTAAAGAAAAAAATCCCATACAGAAATAGCTGTTAGAAACAGCTAAAAATCCTTCATTTTGCAGTCTCTGCTCACAGCACACTGTTCTATAAAGTCTTTACAAATCAGTGAGTCAGTCTTCTGTATGGTGTGCATTGATATTTAATATATAGCTTCAGGAAATATTTTTAGAAAAAAAGCACTATTTTGCTCTCTTCTTCATGTTGTTTAATAAATTAACAGCTTGAGCCAGATTCATCACTGGTAAAATTTTCTTCACTTCAGCTGCATTAAATGGAGCTACAGCACACAGGAATTGGCTTAGGGGCTTTATATTTTAGATCTTCAACAATCTTTCCACATAGCATATGCTTTCCATGTGTTTTACACCCATTTTTGGACACCTGGAAGGATAAACAAATAGTACAAACAAGTTGCAGGTACAGGCAATGTACGACATAAAAGTTATACTAGTTATTTGGGCACTACTTCCAATAACTCATCAATAGTCAGAAACAAAGGCTGTTCAGTATTTATGAACTAATTTTGCGTTACTGTTTCAGTGATAAAAGTACCATTGTTTTTCTGGTTGCCTACACAAGCAACCTATGTGACACTAAGTACTTTACGTGAAAATATATTCTAGTATATAAAAGCAGTAACAGTTGAAAAGAAGCAAATAGCATAACATTCCTTTCCATTCTAACAGTTTTTTCAGGTTGGAACAGTTTCTTCCTATTCACGTCTCAGCTGTTGTCAAGGGTGAGAGCACTTTCCATTCAGCGTCAGGTAACAAGAACGTATTTACATGTTTTTATCAGTCAGCTTTGACAAACAGGCTGTTTTATGGTATTTTCTTCAGTCCTTGAATATTATTATGAGTCTTTTCTATACTGCTTCCAATTGTTTACTATCTCTTTTGAAAATATGAACATCAAAAGTATGTCTACATTATTTTTTTTCCTGAGCAGAAAATAAATGTTTGGGTAGTTAAATCCAATGAGCAGGGTCACTTGAAGAGGAAAAATCAATTCCCTGCCTATATCCTTTGGTTGTCTATCCATATATCTTTCTAGAATTTCATGTTTAACTGTATGTTAGTTATGGTTTATAAATCCATAACCTGCTTTCTGTTATATGACTCTCCCTGTGCTCCATATCCTTCCCCACTTTGAATGTCCACTTCAAATTCCCTGCTCCCATATAATTTTATGCTTATTATTACTCATTATTTTTTGTTTTTCATTTTTGTACTGAATGTAAGCTGCGTAGGATTATTGATGGGCCAAGGGAGGATACGAGGCTTGAGGAGAGTCTAGGGCTGGAAGCGACATTCAGTTTATCATTCTACATGAAGAGTTAATGCAGTAGAGATCAGGAAAAGCAGTAGCTGTGAGGATGTATTTGTTAGAAGCGGTGATCACAGGGAAATACATGTTTCACTTCATGTGCACTGAATTTGATTGTCAGATGAGTATGCATTAAAAGATGTCAGAGAGAGGAGGCAGAACACTGATTTGCACAGAAAGGTTGTATCTGCACTAATATATAGTGCAGACCCAGGCACAGGTTTCATCCCTGGAATTCATCCACCCACACTGTCAGAACACTCAGCAGTCCCTGCCAGTGTTCTGACCTTGTCACTACTCCAGAAAAAAGCCTGGGAACTAGCAAAGGTCTAGCAAAGGTCGGGGACCACTCCCAAAGGGCAAATTGGGTGAAACCATCCTGGCGTGAAAGTAAGGAAAATCTAACCCTATGGAAATGGCCAGGCCATGATAGTTGCCCTCAAAGTGAGAGAGTGGCTAGGGGTTTTTTTGGTACTGATGTAGCCAGGTAATCATGTCTGGAGTAGACTGGTATGTTTTTGAACACAGAGAACTCATAAGACATTTAACAGACAACAGAATCGCTGTGTCAGTGAGAGAACCCAAAGATGCAATGCAGAGGGATCAGAGAAACTGAAGAAAAAAGATGAAAAAGTCTTCAGAGATCTTCAAAATGACTACTTGGCACTAGAAACAATTTGGCATGGGCCAGCTTCCTTAGAAGTTTCTGTTTCTGACTGTACTTCTCACCTCAGTAGTTTGCAGGGCACCTTTTGTTATATTTTTTTTGAAACCTCATTGATAGTGAGTTTACCACTTTTTAAGGCATTGATGAAAATGCTGAAAAAAATTATATCTAATGCAGGAATACAGACACCTGCATGAGGATTCTGTATTGACATCTATTTTTCTGATCTGTCAGTTAGCCATCTCTTAATCTCTTATGCTTTACCGTTAGTGTACTGTGCTGTATTTTGAATAGTACTGTGAGGTAATATGAAGTCATTCACCCTACGGGAGTCCAAATAGAGCTACACAACGATTTTCTGAAACAGTCATAATCTTGTCAAAGTATCACACCAAATTCTTTGAGAAAAATCTAATTTTCAGAAAATGATCTTGATCAGTTACGCTCCTCACTCTTCACTCCTTTCTAGCTGAATCACGTGTGAGTCTTCTCTCACCCTCTCTCCTAGGACTTGTACCACATGATCCAGCCTGTGATTACTCCAGTATTCCTGTTTCCCTTTAATGAATAGTGGTACTACACAAATACTGTAGCAGTTTCATGAAGTTGTCACATTTTCTCTGGAAATTACAAGTAAATAACATCAGGTGAGGCATAGAAGAAACCAAATCTTTAAGGATTCTGATGTTAGAAAATTATTTTAGAAATACTATATGTAGAAGATGTTTATTCAGATAATTTTTATATCCAGTTGGCTGGTGGATGGATTATGATACAAACTCATATATCACTCCAAATTCAGAACCCACCCCCAATATATATATTCAGAAATTCTGTATTTTCCTTATAATTAATGCTTGGATCGTGTCCAACTGCTTCATCATTAGAAATTCCAATTCTTTCTGCTTTTCATCTGGGTTCCTAGCATTAGTATGCAGATCTTTGACTCCTCGTTTTCCTTACCAAATATCAATTTAGTCTGTTCACATCTCCTTCAGTTTGATTGTACACTGTATTTGCATCCAAGTGAGGAGATTTGATCCTCTAGCTGTGACTCACATAGCATCCTATTTTTACAGCTCTCTCTCTAATTGGAAAATAGCCCAATGCTCTGCTAAAATAAAACTTTTACTGCACAAACAAAGTTTTCTGCCTCTTCCCTGTCCTTGATCAGTTTCCAAAGTCCCAACAGCCATCCATTGTACTTTCTATAGATTAAAAACCTTGACATAATCCACTGTCAAAACCACATGAAAAGTGTAGAATTATTAGAAAGGCAAGTAAGTAATGGTTGGAAGCAAAAGACAGGACTAGCTGAGCTTCAAATGTAAATATTTAAATAGGAGCTTTAACTCATATTCATTACAGAGTTAGATTGTATGCAGAGCATCTGAACAGAAATATGTGCACTCTAATTGGGACATACCAGAACTACATTGCTTTTTCATGCTTAAGCATTGTGCCAGGTAAGCAGAAAGTACTACTGCCTCCTTTTCTGCCTTTATTTTGGTTAGTAGAAATTTTGACATTGTCCTAAATGGGAAATGGAGCAGGGTTATATCCTAATACATGGTTCTCCTCCGGGCTTCAGAGCGTTATGGCCACGACCCAGCTCATTCAGCTTCTTGCAGCTGGGAGAAAATTGTAAAGAAGCATTTCTCCTACACAAAAAAAAGGAAGGGGATGGCTGCTGAACGTGCTACGCTGATGTGACATCCCCAGTATCTGAAAATGTCCTGAAAATGTTTTCAGGAATCTGATATGAGGTGCCAGCAAAACTGGCTCTGCTGGCAGTTAAGTGTTTATAATTGACAAAGGTCAGCTAGACTGCATGATTTTCAGTGAAGGAAGAGTAAAACTCAATATATATATTAATAGTGTTCAAAAGTTATAGCACATTTAAAATCCATTAGCAAAAATGATCTTTCCAGATAATTTCAACAGGCATAAACTGTAAGTACATACTTTTAAGAGAATTTGTGTTTTCAAGCTGTCTTAATGTTACAAAATTTAAAAAAAGCTGTAATTGTTGGGGGGCAGGGAGGGTGCTGATACACTGCAGATTGTGTACTGTCAGTGTCCCTGAAGGCAAAGTTGTTTCATAAACTTTAGCATCTTTAGGACTTTTTCCCCCACATACAAATGCCAGGGACATCAAAGCAAGATATTGTAAAGGTGACAGATGTGATGTTATCTGAATTGCTAGAAAATTGTGTTAGGAATGTACAAATCTTTACAAGATACAGCTGTCTCATCTTTACATTGCTATATTTTTGTATGAATTGTTAGGATATAAGATGATAATAAGCACTTACTAGTTTAAAATCTAATCTGAACACAGTATCTTGATCCTGAAAGCTAGGTGGATGTCTCATCAAATTTCCTTTGCTTTTTGTTCCAAAGTTCTTGAAATGAGAGCATTGGAATGAGAGAATATTGTGATGTGTTGAACATCTGATCACAGCAGATTACCTAATGCTAACAGAAGCAGAAAACAGGGGGTTCTTTTCCTGTTTTGGGGGCTTTTCAACACTTGTATTGTATTGTGCTTAGGGGCAAGAATGAATCATGTTTGGAAAAGGGCACTCATCTTTTCCTTAAATTATACCCGTGCTACCCACTGCCTTTTCTCCTCCCCCACATTTTAGGAATACCCATGATGATCTCAATAGTCATTTTGCAGCAAAAAATTTCTGCAAAGGACCAGAATCACTCACAGCCACACAAATCTACTCCCAGCACTGGACAGCAGGGTGAGTGCAAGCATTTGGCATGTAAACAAAACCTCTCTGTTTATACACATATTGTAAGTATTAGGTGCTAGTGAGTTGTTCCTAGCAGAAGTAAAACATCCGGATACTATTATATGTGGGGAAAAAAAGGGTTGATGGCTTATTTGGAATTAATGTTCACTCTTTTTTCTCATCTATACAAGAGAATGCAAATCTTCTGTAGCCGGGTACAGGTTGCTAAGACTGTTTCGAAGCTGTAAGAAAGATCACACAGCTTCACAAATGCAAGAAAAGGCAGCCATGAAAGTCCATTGACCAAACACACCTGAGTTAGGCTGCGTATTGTGTAGCACAGAAATACATTCCTATGCACGGTCAGAATATGAATGTTGTCTTTGAAATGTGTGGAGAAATTTGGGCACCCACCTGAACTTTGGAAGTATCACCTTTGTCTTAAAAATGGCAGTTGAGTGAGATCATAAAATAATTCTTCAGACACTTTGAACACACAATTAACTAAAACATCCAGCACTTGCACTCACATTCTTGTCTTACGCGGCTTGTACTGGCTACTGTGAAAGAAAGGCTGTTGAGTGATCCAGAAAGACATTGAGCACCTTGTCTTAAGAAACAGAGAAAATGGTCTTTATTAATAATGGATTAAGCGCCCAAAGTTTATCAATTGGAATATCTCTAGAGTCAGACAGAAAACAAAAGCCAAGAAAGAAATAACAAAGACATTTTAAAAATTCTTAGGAAGTAAAGCTTCTATCTACTAGCTTCTGTTGGCCTAGAATGCAGTGTCAAAATGTGTTTCTATTGTAACTTATTATCTATATTCATCTACATAACTTATAATTTGAAAAGGCTATAAAAAGAAACAGATTGCATGCCTTTTCACCATCATTTTATTTGGATGAAGCTATCCTGTTTCTACTACATTTTAAGTGACCCTTTTTTTTTAACTTGTCACCGCCATCAACATTTCAGAATAATTACCTCAGTGACTTCAGTGGCTCTTTATTGCTAAAACAGAGGTAAAATGCAGTTGTCTTCGACACAGAGATGGCCATACACCTTCCAAAGAAATGTCTGCTGAGAATGTCCAGACCAATCTGTACAGTAGCTCCAACAGCAGCCAGCAAGTTCAGAATAAAACCAGGCAAGACAGCTGGAAACCAGCCAGGTGGCAGTCCTAATTCACACATAAGCAGCAGCTCTTACATTTAATAAACCCGCATAGCTCCATGGCACTGTGCCGAGATACATTAGCTGAAAGCCCACATAGCCATTTTTTTCAGTGCTAACTCTCTTTTTCATGTCTGCTGCCTTCCCAAAAAGCATATGCAGCGTCCACCAGCTTGACAGACACACTCCTCTTCCATAAGCAGAGCGGCTGTGCTTGTTCCAGAGCAATGCCCAGCATTCCCGGTGGGATCACCCGGCTTCTCCACACTGTAATGACGGCTTTCGTAGTTCTGCAGTGCTCCACTGCTCTCTGAGGGAATAACCATTCAGGAACTAGTGCTTCTAATATCAAACTCAACCACAGATTAGGCAACTAAACCTTTTTTCAAAGTGGCCTCAGACTTCTAATTTATGTTCAAAAAAGCTGAAATACTGTAGTTAAAATGGAAATTACTGCTCAAGGTCATCACAGACTAAATAAGCCATAGAAAATGGCACAAATAATACAATAAGATCATATGCAAATCTCTGATTTGGATTTCTCCTGGACTAAGAATACAGGAGTTTTATGTGATTTCTATTGCCTTCCAGTATTCTGCTCAGATGCATCTTACACCTTCATTTGTCTCCTGTTTTCTCCTATTGCTGCTCCCGAAAATTCCACAGCAATGGAGAAAAAAAATAAACCAAATTATTTTATGAACAACTATAGCATTGAATAATCATTTTCAAAATTATTTTCTTGATATTAGCAAAAACCTGTCTGAAAGGCTGAGAAGCATAATGGTATAACAGTACAGCAGATGGTAGTTCATACTTTGTAAAGGTACCTTTCATGGCCACACCATGTTTATTTACATAGACAAGCAGAAATGTAGGTTAGAAGAATAATGACAATTTGTTCTGTCTGTGGCAGGAAATAGTAATGAAACAATTTGCCAGGAGACAATTACAGGGCTGATGGTAAGTGTCTTCTTGTTGTGTTAGAGAAGAGATAAGAAAACAAGACATACATTTTATGCATTTTTTCTAAGCATTCTTCACATTCCTCTACCTGTTACTGACAGTGGCTTTAGTAGCTAACCAGCGTTCCTTTAAGGAGCAAACAGATGGCTGGCATTTAAAAATCTCCCCCCTTCTGTGTTTGGATCAGGACCAGATTCAGTGCTGACACTGTGAGTTATATGTTGAGTGGAAAGAATACAGTGGTCAACAGGATGAGGGAAACAGAGAGAATGCTTTCTAATAATACCATTTCTTCTCAGTCTTTTCTGACTGTTCTTTAAGTAGTCACAATGTTTGACATGAGAAGTTGTTATGTGATGATAGTGAGCTTAAATTTTCTTATCACTAAAGTGGCATGGCTCTGGGAAATGTCCCTTACATTGGTCTTGCTTTCTTGGAAGATCAAAAAAACGTATGAGAGTATGCCATGCTAAACTTACGTATAGTAGCATTGTACCTTGTGACTAACCCAATCATTGTTTCTACTTTTACTCCCAGGGCAAAACACTGCTATTCATTCGTCATCCCTGTGCACATGGTTACTGACACCAAGAAATAGCACTAGTATATAGTAAAAACACGTGTATGATTTATCAGTGACATTGTAATCAGTGAAAAGAGTGTGGGGACACACGCTTTCAGTTTGGATTGGCTAAAATTACACATTTAAATGCTGCTTCAAGACATAACCACTGTCCTCACTTCCCTCTTTTAATCTACCTGAGCTGAAGTCCACACTCGCAAGGGAGTACTGGTGTATGGATCTACTGGATGAAAATGCTCCAATCACACCTCAGTTTGTCCTTTTGAGAATGCTGTAACAAATCAGGAGAAATACATTTATTGTAAAGTAAGCAACTACTTCTGCCATCCCTTTGGACAGCAATGATGGGCTGATACCAAAGATCTGGGGTCCATTCCTTTCTCTAGCACTTGTCTGGTATGTTGAAGAGCCACAGAGATCAGACCAGACACTTTCTCTTGTCTGTCCTTCTGAAGAGGTACTAGACTGAAGGACCCCAAATATTGTGCATGTTTTCTACACTGGCTGCTTATTACTCTACTGAGATCAAAAGAGACATTTATTTTGTCTGCTTTTCTTTTTTTTCCTTCTGTTTTTGTTTCTTGTGTCCCCTCATTCTTCTATTCTGGGATGAAATGAGCTCTGTACGGACTGTTTTGAGATTTCAAGCTACTTCAGACAATTAACCTAAAGCCAAGTTCTAGGGCTGCAATACATTTCAAATGAAGCAATAATTTTACATAAGTGCAGACCAACTCGATCTACCTACAGCCTTGGTTCTAGCCTAAGACATTTATTCCATTGGTACAAGCCAGCTTGTGTCCAGAGGGTGTTACATTTGCTGATCCTGTGACTATGCGTAAAGTAAAAAACCATCTGGGATAGATTTGTGCTTGTAAGATCAATAACATAAACTTTAGCATTTCTTTAGGTTGAGTGAAGATGTGATGGATGAAAAATACTCTATTTTAACACCTGGACTCACCAAGGGATGTTTTCAGGTGTCTGATTGATGACCTTTATGAATCAAAGACATACATACAGTTACATAAAGTTAAATGGCTCAACTATCATCTTTAACATTGCTCATTTTAAAAATACATGTAGGTGTGCATCTACCTACGTGACAAATATAGTTAGGAAATCACCATCTCTTCTGGCTCTTCTGGCATGACACTTTGCATACCAAAGTTCAGATGAATACATAACAAAACATCATAAAATTCTGCATGCTCTATTGAATAAGATGCACTAATATGACAGGTATGCTAACACTCCTATTAGAATGATTATTTGTTTGCAAGTGCAATGATTTTTTAATTGCTGTATTGGTTCACATCAATCTGAAACAGAAAAGATTGTTGTTAAAAGACTCAAAACGATTTTAGCATCATGTATGTTTTACAATACAGCCTTGGACTCACTCCTCTTGTCCTTATTCAGACAAGTTGCTACTGTAATCAAAATAGCTTAAATAAAATATTACAAAATCAGACCCCAAATGTTGGTTCATTTTATGAGAAAAAGTGAATAAAAAGTCTTGAGCACCATAAAATATGGACTAGCTATGCAAGTAGTACTAATGACTTTGAAGAAAGCCTTTTAGTCTCCCAAGTAAATATATAATTAGGCAGTTTTTATTTACTCAGGAGATAAGAACAGGTTGAAGAAACTGTTAAGGCTCTTGGGTAACTTTGACAAACTTTTTTGTCTACTGCCTGTCTACCTTGGAAATAGCTTTTTATGTAGGGAAAGGCAGTACATAACAGCAACTGCAGCTGCAGTGGTATGTTGATGAAAAGGTAACCTGAAAGGTTTTTTGATCTGACAAAATCTCACCTAAACCTGATATGCCCTGATTTAATAATTGCTGTACATGTGATCTTATGGTTCTTTTTGTTATTCACAGGCTACTACTTTCCAAGACATGTAGATAATACAGACTAACATGGCATCTGAGAATGCTGACATCTTGATGGAGAAATGATACAAATATTTTTGGCCCCAGGCATAACGTCTTCAAATAGTATGACCATCTCCCATTCTCTGGATGGTTTTCAGTAGCATATTTAGGCAATCCATTACTTGACAACATTCCTAATCCAATTAGTTCTTCAATAACGTGTTCTACAGTTACCCATCAATATTGTATCTGGTGACTTCCCAGGGACAATAAAAACTGTTAGCAAGGTCCTTGGTGTTTATCAGGAAATATCTAACAGTACCCAAGTGTTCCCAGAAGTGAAAGAGGAGAGCATAGATTCTCTGGAGATTGAAACACAGAAATGTTCATTGGGGTGCAAATCACAGGAGAGAATTGAAATGCTTAAGCTGTTGTTTATTAGTAGATGTTCTCAATGTTTAAAACAAAGACAGGAATTAAAAATAACAATAGTAAAAGAGGAAAAAAGTTATAAAATAAGGATAGGTTTTTTTTCCTCATTACTTCTAAATGTTTCTAAAGATAATTTATGTTTCTAACTCACAAATTATACTTAGAAAACTGCACTTACTTGATTCAGTAGACTGTAACTGCATATGCAGCTGTTGAAAACGGAATTGTTTATTCTATTGCTGTACTTTCCTGGCTGTGACCAGATGCAACCAGCTGTTAACCAGTTGCTTCTCTCTGCTCCTCCCCTGGCAACGTGGTGATCAACAAGCACTACAAAATGCTTATAGCTAACTAGAAGTAGGAAACAGTTTAGATATTTACCTCCAATCCAATGATCCAGTGAGGCAGTATTTATTTAAGATCATGAATCTGTCCATAGATCGATTATAGTATGATTAAATTTGTATTTAAAGTTATATTATGCTTAATAATAAGCTTAAACGTGCTCAACTAAGCATCTGTAAAATCAAAACACAGGCGAAAGATACAGACAGCATGTTTTGGTGTATGTGCTGGTCTTGCAGTAAATGCTTTAGGATATGACCAAAACCACTCAAGGCACTGATTACATTCCCACAGATAATTGAATATTTGTTCCTCTGCTCTCTCCCATATGGCACACAACAATTTCCCTGGCCCATATTTAATATGCACCCCATTTAAACACTGGGTTATTATGGGCTCCTCCTAAGTTTCAATACCATAATGGCACCTCAGAACTTTACAAAGGGTAGTGAATTTATCTCACACCCCTTCTGTGAACAGGAATTATCATTCCCTCTTTCTATGGAAGAATGACAGAACAATAAAAACACCGTTAATTCTAGATGTCCAGTTTGTAACCTAAGCACCCTCTTTTTTATAATAATTTACCTAGTACAAGTACAGACCCCAATTAGATCTGTAGTGCTTAGCATTTTTTTAAGTCTAGGCCCAAAAACATTGGGGCTACTTGAAAATAAAGAACATGAAATTCCTCCCTAGCTTTGAAATATGTTTAAAAGTGACTTGCTAAGCAGGAGGAGTACTGGTATAAAATTAATTTTTTACAGGGCATTTTCTTATTTACTTGATCTTGAGATCTTTCTTTCTCTTCCAGCAATATTCTGCCGCTTTTGACTTTCTAATCAATTTATAAAGTGTAAAATGTTATTCAGAATGATTTTGGAGGAGGACATCCTTCGCTCTGGAACTCTAGAGTAAAAACTGGATGTGTTGCCATCAAGATAGACCATGACATAAACAGGTAAAAGCTGAACTCAGAATGCACAGTTATTTTGAAATGTGAAGTTTCCTTGTAAAGTCGATGTTTCTGTAAGATGGATTTTTAGGCATAACAAGAGATCAAATCCTGAATTATCATTCAACACTGACACTGACATAGTTTATCACTTGGAGGAACTGAAATAACTACTAATAAAAGATGTGCATGCCAGCAGAATAATGGATTCTGGACCAACTGGGGAACTCCAAAGGTAATTCTACATGGCCCCGCTTCAGTTCACACTTCATGGTGAGGTTACTTGCTTTTGCAAATTAAACTTAGATATCAACCCAAAACATCTGTGCTAATTGTGTTATTACCAATTTGTGAAAGAATAATGAACAGAAGGCCTTTTCTACAAATTACAAATATGGATTTCAAAGAAAGAAACTTGTGTTGTCTTTCAAGCCAAAACTAGTTTGGCTTGAAACTTCATTGACTAGCAATGAAGAAGGTTGACTGTTTGCAATACTTCATTATTTCAAACCAACCAAAAAGCATAGCAAATCCCTCCTTCCTGAACAAGCTCATTCGGAAGCGTGCCAAACCCCATGAATGTTCATCTACGTGAGGCTAGGAAAGCAGACCTGGTATTTGCTGTATTCATACCAAGATCCAGAACTGAACATACCTTAATGGTCTGCTACAAATGCACAGGAAGCAGATAGTTCTCATTTTTTATCTCTTTACAGCTTAACTTGGCCAACCATAAAATCTTATTGAGAGGAAATGGTATGCTCCATGTGCAAGAGGCTTCTGGTCTCCTCTGGAATGACATACCCAACCATAATGGTAGGGAAGTCTCTCTAATTGCTAGAATCACATATTTTTCTGCTTGTGCCAGAATTTTTCATGCAATATCAACTGAACAAATTCTGTGTCAGCAACACGTAGATAGAGAGCAGCTGTAACCTTTCCTCTATTAATGTCTGACTTCCTCATTATTATCGGCACTTTAATAAAATCCATTGCTAGGTAAAGAACAGAAAACTGAACCTCAGGAAGACAGGAGGTATAACGATAAAAGGCATTTAATGTCAATGAAAAACATTTCAAAAGTTTTTAGCTAAGATAGAGGGGCTTTAATGATAATTTACACTTTCAATTAACCATTAAATCTGCAGCATGAATAATGCTTGCTAACATCCCAGATTGGACAAGATAATATTTTTTCAGATTATTATGAGCTTTCTCAGTAATTTCATTTCTTGTCATAAAACCAATCATCCCAGGAGGTTTTTTGTGGTTTTGGTTGGTTGGTTGGCTAGTTTGGGTGGTTTTTTGACTTGGCTTCTTTTTTCTTCTTTTTTTTTTTTAAATGATCATGGACATCTAAAAGTTTAGAAGTAGTAATTGCGATGTGGCAATGCTTGTGCCACATCTGTATCATCATTAGCTGCTTTCATTTAGACTGCACTTTCAAAACTCATTTGCAATGAGCAAGGGATCTGCATGGCTCTCCAGACCGGCTCCTACAGAATAATCTCAGTCCTACAGAATAGCTTGTAAAGCCATAGACTCTTTTTTTTTTTTTAATACAAGACAATCTATATTCTAGGATTCCATTACCTGGGTGTAATGAATACTTTGGATTCAGAATGGGTTTAGCAAATACACTCTTACACAGTAAATTCTCTCAACAAGGACAACACTTATTCCATAGGAAATTCCATTCTGTTAGAATTTCCATGGAAAATGGACTGAACGTGGTCAAGCTTATTTAGTAAGTAACTTCTCTGTATTCTTATCAGTGTTTTTTGAAATGTCATCTATAGTATAAAAGTAAACCAAAATATGTATGAAAAAATAAACATAGCCTTAAACCTTACCAAAACAAGATATTTAATTGTATGTGAATTTTCTCAGTGTAGAATTTCAGTTTCCAAACCCAGTCAAAAGCCATTTCAGAGACTGAAAAGGTTGTATCTCAGAACTTTGCTTATCATAGTATTACAAACTTTCACAGGTTTATGGAATTTCATAGTACTTTGTAATCTGATTAAAATTCCTGCTTCTGACAACTTGTCGCTACTTGAAAAATCTTAATTCTCAATCTCCCAATGATGACAAAAAACTCAGAAAGTGACCCCAAAGAATGAAATCAGTGGGCAAAGAAAAAGTAACCTCAAGTATATTTTAATGGTTTTAGGATATCTCAGGACTGTGTTGGGACTTGATTCATATTTAAATGGCTGGCACCACCAATAGTGATATTCCTTTGCATTGCAGTTAGGTTAACTGCCTTCATCTCCATCCCACTTTCCAATGGCTAAGCACAGTGTTACTTTTCTACATCTGGCATTTTTAAGCCTCATTTCTGAAGCAATTCTTTGTTTTCTAAAGCAAGTGCTTTTTCTAAAGATTCAGAAGCTACATTATTAATTTCCCAACTTCTTAGTATGTTCATAAAGAAAGACTTCTATATGTCTGCAAATACTGATACAAGAAAAGGCCCCGAAACATGATAATGATACCTAATAAAATATAAAAGCAAAGCTTTGCTTTCCTGTTGCTTTGCATACATAGTAATAAAACTACTTCCCTAGAAGGATATAAAGTTAACATCTCTTTCCAAATTGCTTCAGCACTTGTGCTCATAAATGGTATGGTATTAAGCCTAAAGCAACATAAACATTATTTTATGGCATAGTATGCCCTTAGTATGGAAATACTGTGTGCTGTTCAAGAAAGAGGCTCTGTAAAACCCTTTCGAAGGCTATGGTCCCACTTGATTGATGAGTTAGAAGATCACAGTGAGCATTGTCACATTCAAAAAGTCAGGGCTGATAAGCCTGCAGGACACAGAATTAATCCTCAGGAGGAAGAACAAAAAGCTAACAGAGCCATACTGAAATGCAAAAGGCAAGAAGCAGCTGGCTTTAAATTAATACCTATTTAAATGGTGTAGATGGAAACAGGCCAACTTTTAAAGTGATTTAGAGGAATTCTATTTTTACCATATCATTGTAATTACTGAATTTTGTGAATTACTTCTGTACTTTTTAAAACTCCATTAGGCATATCTCTTTAAGAGAAAAGTAACCATAGATGAGTTTTTCAGCACAGTGTATCATACTGCAGTTGTATTTCAGGGTGGGATGCCACCATTATGAAGCTTATAAGCTATAAAGCTCTACAAGGTACTTGTGAAAAAGAGGTAGCACTCTTAATAGAGGAGGAATTTCAATTTGAATGTACCGAGAGTGCAACTCAAAAAGAGTGCTGTGGTTAATGATTGCAGAGTCACTACAGAGTAATGGAACTGTGTTCCCTCCTGAAGTGCCTTTCTTACCCTTCCTCTCAAGGGACGAAGGAGGCAGGGTCCCAGCTGTATAGGATGCATAAGAATGGCCACAGTAAAGCCATTCTAAATTGGTTTCCAACTTCAGCTTCAAACTATTCAAGGGGTAGTCAGTGTTGCATAACTCACATGGTTATCCTAGAAATGAAACAACCACAGTTGTTATTCAGATGAATCTCACTGATATCCTTTCACATTTGCACTCCTTTGCTTGGGATTGCTCACCTAAGCATATTGTTCTGCCAAAACCCACACTGCCTCACCCATGGTTTGCATGCACATTCTTTCAGTATTTGAACTAATGGCTCTTCACCAGAGAACATGCTGGATAAGACAAATTAGCCAAACTCCAAATAATTACTACTTCTTTGAATGGCAGTAATTCTTAGAAATTCCATCTGATATTAACATCACATTCCACTGTGCATTTTACAGACACACTGAAGTTTAGGACAGTACTGGAGAATCACCTGAATTCAGTGAAAGTGAGACAGAAGGAATGAGTAATTTGATCAAGGCTACACAACAAAGCTCTGGCAAAATTTTCAGGAGAGGCCAAATATCCTAATAGAGGGTTTAAACATTAGAGCATGAACTTTAACTGACACTCATAAAAATGCAAAAGAAAACCCCAACAAACAAAAAACCCCAAAAACTTTCAGACACAATAATTAAAGGAAAAAAAATCTTTTTAGAATAAAGATAAGTGTTTTCTTTTCTAGTGACAGAACCCAGAATCCTTTTAACTAATTTGTTAAGGAAATATGCCACAGTGGAATTTAGTATGACTGATTAAACTATGTTAATACATTTTCCAGCTTTGGGTCTCCAGTCCCATTGCCCCATATATGACCTTTCTAACTCAGGAATTATGTTACTTGTTCTACAAACAAGCATCCATCCATGCCAAAGGATATCATGGTTGAACAGAAATTATTTGAAGTGCAAGCACAAAACAAAGAGCACATGACATTCTGAAGCACATGTATTTGTGTGCATTTGCTGAATATACTATATGCAATGGTATTTCTGCCACTATATAAAGTCATGATGTAAAGTGAGTTTTAGAAGATTGATCCCTCTCATTTTGCATAAGTATAACCTGTAAATTAATCCCATGCAAAGCTGCTGTGTAGGGGAAAACAGCAGTTGGGAAAATAATTTGTCTTTATAAATCACTGGTATGGAAGACTCAGGGTGTTACTTCTCACTGTTATTTCTTCTCAAATATATCTCACTACCACAAAACCACATATACATGACAAAGGTATACACATTCTGCTTGGTAGTGTATTCATGACTTTCCTTGGAACTGTTACTAATGGTCTGACCAAGATCTGTTCGTTGGGGGGTGGTAGGCTGAACATCTGATTTGAAAGTATCAGCAATCCTCCAAGCCACGCCTTTCTTCTTCAGGCAGACAGTTGTAAACTCCAATTCAGAGTGTACAGGACAGAAGTAGTAGCAACAGACTGGAAAATTAGTCTATGCATCTGCATTGTGAATCTTTTTACCAGATTCAAGCCTCAGCTACTAACCCAGAAAAACATTAAGTACATAAGATAGTTAAACTTGCAAATGAGAGCGGGACGAAGCAATCTTTGGATCCACAGGTGGTGATACAGTTTTTCTTGAAAAAATAATATAATTCCAATTGAAGCCTGCCCAATCTTGCTCAACTTTATATGGCTTTACTAATAAGATACATCAAGAAAGACGTATTTTTCTTTTCAGTGTCCTATTAGCTCATTCCTTTGTCATCCCTTGATCACTTGGTCCTGCCTTTCATTCACAAAATTGTGTGAAACTGTAGCACCACAGCAAGAAGGCCGCAAGCTGCCTTTGGTATCCAACAAAACTAAGAAAATGGAGCTGTCTTACCACCATCTCTTGAACCCCTGTGGGAGCAGTTGTGTCAATTACCAAAACTTAAGAGGAAATTATTCCCATTCTCACTTGTTTTAGGGTCCCTTTAAGGCTAGAGCAATGTGAGCTGACTCAGTGTAAATAAGGCTCATTAAGTTTAATGCTGATGATGTCTGGCCAGTGTTAGTGCAAGGAAGGTTTTGCTTGCCCTTTCACTACTATTTCTACTGCAGCACCTTCTGTTTCCTTCCTGAGACTAAAGCAATTTTTAGCTATTTAATGGAAAACAGTGCAACCTTAACCTAGATTGGGAAGCAAGGAGCATGAAATAGCTGCTGTCCCATTCTTTCTCATTCTAATTGCTAAAGGCAAATTATTTTGAAGGGGGGGGAAATCTGCTTTTTTTTCCCTATCACAATATTTTGCATTACATCACACAAACTGTTCTGAAAAAAAGTGCAGAATTTCTACTGTGAACTGTCTGTGGTAACAAGAGGGGTTTTTCATTCAAAATGTAAATGCTGGTAGTATCAACATCTGGAGGACTGTAGCCTTAGGTACCATTACAAGAAGCAAGAGATTTAGACAGGATATATTCAATTTTGCTTTAATGGTATGATGCTCTGCCAAGATAATCTTCTAAGCTTTGACATATTTTATTTTGAAAAATGTTATCATCAGGTGCAAGGATATTCCTCTTCACTAAGGAGTTTTGTAGCAGTGTATCTGATGGCATAATTACTATGTGACTACATATTTCATTAACAGCTTTCCTGACCTGAATAAACAAGCAACAAACATTCTTCTGATGACAACCTCATATACCAGTGGAATTAAATAACAACAAAAGTAAAGGACTCAGATTCTCACTAATGGCTTTGCAAGAGAATTATTTTCCATCGGCATGCTGAACTTTAAATCCATTGCTCCTAATTAAAGCAAGTCAGCCGCTGAAAAGCTTCTTATGCCAAGCCTCTCTGCCTTCAGCCTTACTCAGATTCTCTTCTCAAGACCTCACACCATTCCAAAGTCTTCAGTTTTGCCACGCCTCGCTTCCCACTTTGATTATAAAAAAACTAGTTGTGGCCTCTTGCTGTGACTGCCATGATGTTATGTGTGGCACCTTTCTCCAAAACTGTCATTATGCACACTCCTATGGACTGCTCAAAACTTGCTGACACTGCTTAGGATTCTCTGTCCATCTTTGTCCGCTTGGTTCAGCTGAAGCTTTGAACTGACTCCAGAAAACAGCTAGAAGTGAGGACATACTCCCTTGTGTACCCTGCATGAGGCTCTAATGGCAGAAATAAAAAGATCATGTCTGGGAAAAGTGAACTTATAATATAGCCTTATGTGTTTGCCTTATGAGGCTTTAATCACCACACAGACATTTCCATGAAGGGAGAAAAGGAGGATGTAAAATTCAAGTAGAATTATAGGAAGCATACAGCTCACCCAATGCCAAAACCTCCAAAGGCAAAACGTAATCACAAGGGTGACCTAGGTACTTCTAAATTCAGTTCTGCAGTGCTTCACTACTAGACATCCTCAAATTAGGATGTATGCTGCTGAACACTTCTACTTAGGGGCAAACATCTACTTCCAAAGAGACCTGAAACCATTTTCCTTAGAGCTTTGGAGCTCTCTGTCCCCGAGAGCTTATAGCACAGGAGATACTTCAAGTAAATAATGCTGTGATGATTATGAAAAAAGTTCTTAGCTGGTTTAAGTCAGTAGAAGTTTACCAAAGTCAACCGGCTAAAAGTCAACTGCAAAGATGTGAATTAAAATTTTAGAGTCATGTTCAAG
Source organism: Falcunculus frontatus (assembly GCA_013398115.1). Lineage (NCBI taxonomy): Eukaryota > Metazoa > Chordata > Aves > Passeriformes > Falcunculus > Falcunculus frontatus. Next base: position 2,453,263 of record VZRV01005576.1, on the reverse strand, counting down.
TAGCAATGTTTTATAATAAATCCATCAGAAATATTAATAAATCCCATTTTTTTCTTGGACTAAGGAAAAATTGGACATTTCACTGATAAATACTTTGCACCGCCTCTGCACCCCACCCAGTCCTGCATACTCTCAGCAGCAGCTATTCCTGGGATGTCACTCCAAAACCTGCTTTTCAACAACTCAGACACTCTCTTGGGTCATCTATGCCTCCATAATCCACATGCACCACAGATGTAAGAAGGCATACCTTTTATATCTAATTCACTTGTACTTTTTCATTGTAGCATTAACGTACCACAAGTATTTCCCAGAAGTATTTGTCATTATAGCACAGGGCTCAATTCATTCACTGAAGGAAAGGTTTGTAGAGCTCCTGGAAGTGGCCAGCTTCAGATAACGAGACCATTGGATTAAATATAGGTTTAGACTTCTTTTTTTAATCTTTCCCTTTATCTCTATCCAAATCCTCACTCCCTTTTGGCTGCTGTCACTGCAGCACTTCAGATTCTGGCACAGAACTAGTAAAGGAGGTATTTCAAGAGATGGTAAATCAAGTTATTCAACGCCTTTCCTGGCTTACTTTCTCAGAGGTTAAATATGTTTTCAAACCAGGAAAAGAAGCGAAAGTTCTTTCAAGTCTCACATCTCACAAGGCAAGACAAGCAGAAGGGGGTTTTCCAATATTCACCACTAATGACATGCAAGCCTCAGAAGAGCTTTATTCCTTCTCTGAGCCACAGGATATGCACAAAGGCTTACTCATTATCTTTTCATGTCATCTCCAAAATGACAGATACAGGGCTATCAGCATAATGGGACATGGAATGTACACATACATCATGTTTCATTCTCCACCCTTACTTTTAACTCCAATTCCTAAGCCAGCTCCAGGAAAAAATGCCAGCACTTATGTGCATATGAAAACTCTCTTTATGTTAATTTCATGAGAACAAGCTTGCACAAATAACACAGTCTTAATATGTAGTTACTCTCTGTATATAATAATATTCCAGTTCCAAAGAGGATGAAACATGTATTTTTGTAAATATATTGAAAAGCCTTGTATCCATATTACAGCCATCAAGCAAATATCTGCAATGACACAATTCACAGACCAAGTAGAAATATCATTGCATCTCAGAAGCAGCTGCAGAAACTGAGTAGACATTTTTATAACCTTGTTAAGCAGTGACATATCTTTCTCTATAATTATCCTGACCTCAGTTCAAATCCAAAAGTAATGCAATCAAAATAATATAGCAAAATGTATATGCAACCATCCCGATAGCTGGCCAAGCCAGACTCAGCTGTTTGTCAAAATACTGATCACCACCTCAGCATTTCACTGTGCATGCCAAATGCAGCTTTCATTTTTTACAGTAGTTGCTGACCAACGGTCAGCACTTATTTCCAAACATGATGATACTCTATGAGAAGCTGTTTCAACTGCTATTTATATGCTTCATTAACTACTTTTGAAGGTTAAAGCAAGATATGGGTGGGAAGGAAAGGGAAAAAAGTAGTATCATCACTACAAATATTAGGTTACTTGTACAAATTAGTCTTAAGGAAAGCTTGTGAAAGTGGTGCTTTAGCCAAACAAAAGCAACCACAACCAATACAGACCAGCTGGAGATACCTCTATCGTAGGACATAAGATTAAATTATATAATGAGCATTAATCATAAGGCATTATTCATCTCACCCTCAAGCAGACATCTAAAGAAATTTAAATGGATTGTGGCAAGTGCTCTCCACTGACTAGAAAGGCAGCCTATAATAACTACTACAGATGAACATCTCTGCACTGTAGTCATCCCTTAAGGTGAAATGAATTCCTCTGTCTCATTCCAACATTTAGCCGTACTTTCTATGTCATAGAACAATTCCACCTTCACTGCAGAGTACTGTTCTCCCATTATATTAGTAGAAACATACTACAAACCAAAAATCTAGTCATTTTTCACTGGCTGAGTTACCAACATGTGATATTCCTGAAGTTCTCAAAACACTTCACAGAGGTGTCAGTTATCACTACCCCATTTTACAAGTGAGGAAAAATGAAAGTGAACATGAAAGTTAACATGACCTTGAGCATGATCTGCTACAGCTCCAAAGGTTAAACTAAAACTAGAACTTTTTCATCCTGTATTTCATCCTACCTTAGAATTATGATCATCTACCATTAGTCCAACTCTACTGCACGCTCTTCAACAAAGTCATAGGCATGAAAGGTGAGTATAAATATTAACAAGAAAAATAAAACAGACAGTGAATTATATTAAATATTTATTTTAACAGTTTAAGACAAATACTCTCCCTATTTACACATGGTGCATCCACACAGCATGCTAGAACATGATGCAGTTGCCTGGCTGGCATTGGTTAAGTGTCAGAATGATGCACTACAGAAGTTTCAAAATTATGCTGAGCCCAGATTATTAGCCTTGTGAAGGGGGAAAACTTACTATCCTGAGCAGTGGGTCAAACAAATACAGTTTATATATCTTTTGGTACTTGAGCTATCAACAGTGAAATGTGTTTGCAGGTTTATCACCCTAGTTCAATCTAGGTGAACTGGAGATGGTCTTCATGCTCTGCTGCCCCATGTAGGCACATCCTAAATCCTCTGTAGAAGGAAATAACTAATATAATATTGAGATCATCCTTTAAAAAAGAAAAATATTATAGACAAGTATTAAACTTTTTTTTTTAAATTTCTGAAAAATATAAACAGTTTTAAAATTTACTGTAGGGTAAGTTGGAGTATAAAACCACACCAGTGCACGCGCACACACACACACACACACGTGTACATCAACACATACACAGACACATGCTTCTGCATAAATACAGCACTCCACTCCCACTGATGCTGACCTATATCCACTTTGCAGTTACTTGTAAATACATTAACTACCAAAGCGTGGTCTTTTTTTAATTGCTTAGAAAAGAAACATTCCGGTAATATTTTTTCCAGAGGAGGTAAAAACTGAGTCCTCAACACCATGACACACTGCAAGGATGATGCCTTCCAACCTTGCATCTGTCCTGCTGGCCTGCCAAGAATAAGTCTTTACCAGCAGTCTGAAACCCTGGCACACAAATGTGATTTTCTGCACTGATTAATGCTGATCTAGCTGCCTGCACCCAGAATACAAGTCAAAGGAGCAGGAATCCCAGCACAGTACTAGTATGTTTGAGGCAATGATCTTGCCAAAATTTAACATACTGTTATGTAACTCTGGAAATGATGCAGTGAAAAGTGTTGTTAGAAGACCTGGGTAATTTCAGAATAGAAACAAAACACCATAAGTTTTCACAATTATTTTCATTCTTTAATATAAATTTCATCTCTTTTGAAATAATGTACATTTCTGTATTCCTTTGCTAATATGGCCCATCTATTCTAAACTCTGATATTAGATTGAATTACATTTGTGGATATCAAGAACATTTCAGTTCTGTTAAATAGAAATTGTTTTTAGCAGTGAAATTATGTCACTGGAAAACAAATACCTGCATTACCAGAAAGCCTCAGTACCGTAATAGCTCATAAATATTAGATTACTGATGAAAAAACATTTAACATGTGATGTCTGATCACATGAACACAGCTTTGCACTACCAAAGCAGGATTACAGTTTTGCATGTTCCACTTAACAGTAAAACAAGGAAGTCTCTCCTATACAATGATCAAAAGTGAAATTAACATCCAAAAAGTATAACAGGGTAAACAGCACTAAGTATAGGTTTTTCAGTTTTCTCAGTTGTAAGTCAAACAGCAATGCTTTTAAACTCTTTTAATTAAGGGGTGCTAGGACATTCTGATTTTAACTGCTTCCTCTGCATTGATATTTCAAATTACCTAAATAGAAATTATTTTATAAAATAAATAATTTTGTTAAAGGCTAAGGGAAAACAAGTGAGCAATTTAAAAGGATTTTTTAAATCATACTTTATAATATCATTCAGTCAAAACTCCATGTAACCTTTTCTTCTCTCTGTCATACCCTCTTTGGGATGGCTACAAGACTAACATGCTGCCCTGTCTCCTGTCTTGTACTGTCTTTTTTTCAACTTCACCTTTTGCCACATACAGTCTGTAACCTGTCAAACCATTTTACAATAATTACATACAATGATCAGAACAAGACACTTCTTCAGCCTCCTATTGATCATGGCTCACTTCAAAGCAATTTTCTGACTTACAAACTGTGTTTCATACAAAACCCTCTTGCCTGGAAAAACATACAAATATATCAAACATATGAATAGATCACAGAAGTTACTGAAACAAATGCAAACCTGGCTCTGTTGAGTCTGGTTTCTCATCTCTAACAATCATTTGTTTTACCAGGAGGCAAACACCTTTTTCAAGGCTTGGGTATCCATGATTTGGCAAGGAAACAGCAGGAGAGTTTCACAGAAGCCCATGGGGATTAGCTCAAGTGACATAAAGGAGATAGCCAGCTCTCTCGGTAGATTATGAAAGACATGCAGAAAAGGAGAAAATGGTAAGACATCCAAAGATTGTGGCATAGCCCTTCATATATTTCTGCTTACAACCAGAGATACAACAATAATTTTTGACATAAATAAACAAAACTTCGACCTGCAAATTTACTAAAGCAGGGATGGTAATAATAATAAAACCATCAAAACTCCGCAAAGGCCTTTAATGTGTCTGAAGATACTTTCATCACTGCAATAAGTGTTAAGCATTTCCTTTGCTGTGAACAGTCTTTACAACAAAGCTTTGAAGAATGTCCCATGGGTTATCAGTAAAGGCTCTATACATTGCATATAAAATAAGAACCAACTAAACAATCCAGAAAACTACTTTTAAGTTGTGGCCCGGGATTACAGTTGGAATCACGAAGGACAGATCTGTTACTGGTCTCATCTGGCACAGTCCCAGTGGAAGGAAGCCATCTCAATTGACACCAGCTGAGAGTATAGTTTGATGCATCCCCTTATTCACTCTCTAAAGTCCATATTTTTCTTTTTTTCCCTTTTATGTTCTAGTCACCAACACCATTCTAGCCAGTCACTAATAGTCCTTAAAGGCTAATCTTCCTGTTAGCTTGCATTTGAAAATTAATCTCAGATGTAGGAAATTAAAGCCTTCCTCTCAAACATAAAGCAGATTCCAACTGAAAACTATAGAATTCAGGTTTCAAGCCCCTCTCCAAGGATGTCTTTCTCTATTGGTAACATTTGGAGATGTTTGAAAGGAGCTAATGAGGACAGGTTTATGTGACTGGTTATAATTTTACCTTCCCAACTGCACATTTCACATTTGTCTAAGTGAATTATCTGGTAAAATATTTCATTATAATGAATAGTTTAAAAAGCTTTGCAACCAGAGAACCATTTTGAGCCAAAGTTTCAAAAACAGTCAGAAAAGAGAGCTTGCATAAAAATGCACAATTGGCTAACTGCTCTAAAAAAAAGTTAAAATATTTAAGCACATATAAATACAAAATGTTGTAATGCTTCAAACACCTAAATGATTGAATATATGATGGCAAAGCAGAGGGGTACAGGTAGAAAAGGAACTGGGTAAGAATGGGGAACAAACCATATAAGTAGCCATTTTACAAGCCATGTGAACAACCTCAAAGATCTTCCAGTGTTCAGTGACCAACTTTTCCTGCTGTGGCGTTAAAAAGATTTTAGCTAAACTAAGCTTTTCAGATAATTAAACTAATTAAGAACAAGTCTTCCTGATGAAGTGGCATTGTGGCTTTCCCATGGACCACTGTGAGGCGAAAATCTTATTGATGAAGCTGTGAGACCTCACCAATCCTCTTCCCACCTGCTTATTACCTGTAGCGGGTCAAGAGAAGCAGGAAACTGCCCTTCAGTGTAGTTTTCTCCATGCTTATAAACCGCAAAATATGAGTCTCCTAGACTTTATCAAATTAATTTTCCAAAGAGTTCTTCCCTGGCTTTAACAGACAGTGGAGTAGGTATTGACCAAAGAGGCCCAAACCCTTGACTTTCAAAGAAAAACTGAAGACCAGTGATGAGATTATTTATAAAGACATCTAACCCTGCAAGAGATCTGACATATTTTTTGTGGCTGAAGGACACAGCAAAAATTTGCATCACTGATCCCCTCAGAATTACTGGTAGATGGCAATTAACTGTTTATTTGTAGTATGGTAATACAGATCAGTGTCTTGTCGTGCTGAACGCATATTACATTCTCCGTAATTTTAAAAAAAACCCAAAAAACCAAGAAGTAGAAAAGCAGCAACTGTACTGAACTACTTTTGTTAACTTTTTTCAGAAGTTGAAAAATTATTCTAACAAAAACCAAGTTTATCGTTGCTCTCATATCCATAAGACCAGGTAAATAGAGTATTGGAAGACTTTCCTATGATCAAGGAGAGTTGGGTTAGAGAAAGGTTAGTCTACCATTAGCAAATTTGCAGATGATACCAAGTTGGGCGAGAGTGTCAATCTGCTGGAGGGTAGAAAGGCTCTGCAGGGCGACTTGGACAGGCTGGATCCATGGGCCAGGACACGCAGCGTGAGGTTCTTTCTACGAGGCCCAGTGCCAGGTCCTGGACTTTGGTCACAACAACCCCTGCAGTGCTACAGGCTGGGGCAGAGTGACTGGAAAGGGGCCAACAGGAAAAGGATCTGGAAGTGTTGGTCAACAGCAGCTGAACATGAGCCAGAGTGTGCCCAGGTGGTCAAGAAGGCCAATGGCATCTTGGCTTGGACCGGAATAGTGTGGCCAGCAAGACCATGGCAGTGATTGTTCCTCTGTACTGGGTACTGGTGAGGCCACACCTTGAGTGCTGTATTTAGTTCTGGACTCCTCAATTCAGGAAGGACCTTGAGGGGCTGGAGCAGATCCAGGGAAGGGCAACGGAGATGGTGAAGGGTCTGAAGCACATGTCCTAGGAGGGGTGGCTGAGGGAGCTGGGGCTGTTTAGCCTGGAGAAAAGGAGGCTCAGAGCAGACCTTATTGCTCTCTACAACTGCCTGAAGGGAGCTTGTAGCCAGGTAGAGGTTGGCCTCTTCTCCCAGGCAACTGCTGTTAAGAAGACATAGTCTTAAGCTACACCAGGAGAGGTTTAGGTTGGACATTAGGAAGAAATTCTTCATGGAAAGGGTGATTAGATATTGGAATGGACTGCCGAGGAGGTGGTGGAATCACCATCCCTGGAAGTGTTAAAGTGATACTTTGGCACTCAGTGCCATGGTCTGGTTGACATGGTGGTGTTTGGTCACAGGTTGGACTCAACCATCTCAGAGGTCTCTTCTAATCTAACTGATTCTGTGATTCTAGGTACACAGCCTCGTTGTGAAGCATGTCACTTAGTGGTCTTACCTGCAACTTTTTGAAGTTATTTTTGTTTTGTTTTGCTTTAGAATACAGTGGTTAGATAACCAATGCTTAGATGTTTATCTAGCCATATATAGGGTTTGAAAATCTGTTGCAAACAGGATGTTTTCATGAGAAAGTGCTATCAGCTTCTGTCAAATCTAGAAAATATGTTTCTAGGCTTTCTGGTTTTAATGAAAATCTTCCAATGCCCCCTGAGCAGCTACAAAGGAAGCTGAGGGTGAAGACTAGTACACAAACACTGGTCTGACCAACCAGTTTTGAAGAAATATACACAAAAAGCGCAGAAGGAAAAAAACCTCTTTTTCTTCTCACCACCTTTTGAAAGATGGTTTCGGATATATCTAGGAACACTTAAAGATGGAGCATTCAGCCACCTTTACCACTAGATAAATCCAGTATCTCCTCTGTTTTTAGCAGCCACAGTACTATTCTATTATCAGACTATTTTCCTTATGAATCATATGGCTTCAAAATTAGTTTTAATTAAATAGAATTAGCCCTCTGATTGCTAGGTAGTCCTTAAAGTGCTTTTGGATGCACAGGTGAGATTGGATAGAGACCTCTGTGGTGACTGTAAGTGAAATAACTCAAGTTTTTCAATGTCTTGGCCATGTGAAACATTATACAAGCACTAGGTATTTGTGGCTGGTAATCGAGAGTTTTTATGTCACAAGAACATCTGTATTCTTTGCAGACCTTTGTGACATCCAAAGGCCTTTGTGGCTCTGCACTATATTCTCATCTTAATGAATGATGCCGATGCACTCTGGAAGAACTTGTGGAAAAGCACTTGCTACCTCAGACTGTTACAATCAATTTACTGGGGAAATCTGCTTCTGCTTCCACACGTGACACTGGGCAAGTCCCTAAGCTTGTCTCACCTGAATGAGGGTAAGATTGGCAAGAGAATTAGTTTAGATTACACACCCTCAGCAACTACACAGCAGGGAGCAGCACAACTGCCCAGAAAGTTTACTGAACATACGCAGGAATAAATCTGCTGCTCTAAATCTGGCAGCTTTTGTAACTGTTATGTTAACTTTAATACTTACCTCCAAATACTTGATCCACCTGAAAATTTTACTACTGCTGTCTAACAGGAAGTGTATTAGGTCTTTGTTTAAGAAAAAAAAAAAGTCTATGAGTGTTCATACCTATGTTCTTTCTAGTCCTACACAGAGAGTTTCACATGTAGCTTCTACTGGTTGATAACAGAACAGGGGTAAATCGTTCCAATTCTGTCACACTTTTGCCAAGTGCACCCAGAACACTGGGGTATTGGCCACTTTCCCTGTGCCCTAATTAATTGGACCCTTTATAAAAATGTTTTACAGTGTAACATGGAGACGAGAATACATACATTACTTCTGACAAGTAAAGAAAACTCAGAAATGCACTGAAGTTTGGGCACCTCTGAGGAAGACAACTGCACACATATCAAGTAATAGTACGGTTTCTTTTGATCTTCTCAATAGTTGCAGGCTGTGAGGGTGAAAGAGAGGTGCATGTGGCCAGAGAAATTTGCCTCACACAGCATTTCTTAATGAATCAATTACAATAAGTGGGAAGATGGACAGTAGCCCTGGTATGTACATCCAAGCTCTCAGCACAGGGCTTTCCCAGGCTTGTGGCTAGGCCACACTGAAAACCACTGGATCCACTTAGACTCTTACCACTGTATGAGCAAAAGCATCCTTCAGACTTTTATATATTTTTTAACACATATTTTTTCCACTTTTCCAGATAACAAGTTCTTACAATGTCTTGATATACTTACTACACAACTGGTTTATATTGGGGCCCACTTCTACTATCAGCACACCTTAATCCCCAAGTTTTTCCAGTGAAACAACATAATAACAAATTTACAGTAACTACTAGTAATTTCAGATTTTCATTTGCCTTGGGGCTTCTTGATACATATCATTTCAGGAACAGACGAGATCAGAGAAAGAAAAGTAAATGTTGATAAAGAGTCTAAGGTAAGTGTCAGTCAAAACATCACAAAGATTTGTGCAGTCCTTCCAAAGCTTTCCATGTCTTTCTCAACTGTAGAAGACGAAGCAATAGGTCTGGGGTTTTAACAAGTCTTTTTACCTAAACGGAGTTATTGCTCATACACAGTAATGTTTCTCAGTGTACTGTTTTCCATTTCCTGTTTGTGGGGGGGTTTGTTTTTTGTTGTTTGATGTTTTTTGGCAATGAAAGTTACTTTAAAAGATTGGTCTTATTAATGTTCTCATCCCCGGGTACTACAAAAGATATCACATGCCACAGTAGAACTTCCCTAGAAGTTGATGGCTTTATTCCCATGCACATACATGTGGAAGAATAAGAAAGGGAGTTGAGGAAATATAGGTGAAAATTATAATGAATTAACAGGAAATAAGGTAGCAGCCCATATCCATTTATAAGGTATGGACATAATATTTGCATATATAAAAACGTCAGAGGAAAGATAGAAGACAAAAATAATTAAAGGAGAAAATTGTACATAATTGTTTCAATCCACAAAAGGTCATCGATTGATGAGTATAAATAAATTGTTCATACATTCTGTGAGCCGCATACTAACTGTTCATGTCTCCTCACAAGCTGCAACCTGCTTAAGGTTACTGAAATGTGAGGGGAAAAAAAATCCCAACCACCTACACTTTTTTTTTGTCCAGCTAAATCATCCAAAAAGAAATTAATAAATCTCTGTGCTTTCGTAAGACTTCACATCTTCAAAGTACCGAGCGCACATTTGCTAATCCATGAATTCCCCTGTCTTGCATCCGAAGTGACAGTAGAGGAATGGGGTCCAAATCACCACAGTTCAGGCAAACTTGGCCTCAAACGCTCGGCCAGCTCGATGCCACAGGGGCTGGCAGCGACCCCGACAGCAGCAGGTCCAGCGCCCCTCTGCTTTATGGTGCCCGCCCTTCCACACCTCCCTCCAGCCAAGCTGTGACTCAGAGCAGGGTATCTAAAGGTCACCTTCAGCACTCCCGCATGAATCGTGTTCACTTGGAAGGTCCGATACAGAGGGTTCACCTTCCAGGTGCCTTTTTTGCTCTCAGCCAGGACCAATCGGAGGCTCCTGAGCAAAACTGCAACCAGCCACCTCCTTGGTGAGGGGAAGGCAAGCAGGGGCGAGCTGGGAGAGCAGAGCCTGACAGCAGCTCATGGCTTGGCTGGGGCCATCGCAGAGCAGGTGTCACCACCAGTGAGCCAGCCCCGCAGCCATCCCGGCCCCGCAGCTGCCCGCGGTGCCCAGCTGTGCAGCCTCGGACACCGCCGGCTGCAGGACACCGCCGGCACCCCGACGGCTCTCAAGGCCGCCTCAGAGCACTGAAGGACTGCTGGAGCCTCCAGGTTTTGGGCAGTGAAGCGTGACATGGATGCGAGGGGGGATCACCACACGGGACAGGCAGGACCTTCCTGCCCAAAACTGCCGGAGGGGACGAGGTGAAGGGACACATGGCACATCCCTGCTTCACTCAAGGTTTATTCCGCTCTTTCGCGAGCAGCCTCCCCCTCCTCAGTCGCTTCCATCGACGCCCAGCTCTCTCCCCCACCACCATGCCCGCCGGGTTTGAAGAGCCCGCGCTCGCCCCCACTGGGGCGGGACAGGGAGGCGGCCCCACCGCCACCTCACACAAAGCGGCCGCCCGCCGCCACCGGCCTGCTGCGAGCGACGCCCCAGCCCCCGCCTCAACCTGCAGCCTATGAGCAAGGAGGCACCGCCCCGAGCGGCGGCGGGATCGGGATCGGACCCGCGCCCGCCGCCGCGCACCGCCGAGGAGAGCGTCGTGCTCCCGTCCCGTCCCGGCGTGTCCCGTCCCGTCCCGTCCCGCGGCCCCGCGCCGCGGGAAAGAAGGCGAGAGAGCGGTGGGTGCCGCCGCCGGGCAATGCGCGGGGGCGCCGGGAGCGCCGCCGCTGCGCCGCGCGGCCGCAAGGTGTCGCCGTCGGCAGCGGAACGCGGGCGCG
>VZRV01005576.1:2423177-2438855 GCA_013398115.1 Falcunculus frontatus | reverse complement strand
CTGCGGCGGGGCCGGAGCCTTCACCGGGCAGCACCTCCGGCCCGGAGGGGCTGCGTGGTGCTGGGGAGTCGCCGGGCCCCCTGATAGTCTCCTGCCGCCTGGAGGCACGGGATTGGGGGAGGGGGGCAGCGCGGCTGCCACTGCCCCCCTGGGCGCACGGTTTATGGGGAATGACCGTGTGCGTGTCCTGTTGGGTGCTATCCGGGCAGGCTGGAGGCAGGCTAGTGACCCTTTAGAGCAGCGCTTGTACTGACACCGAGTCCAGCGTGCCCCAGACATCCCCTGTGCGTGCACGCAGAGAAGTCCACTTGGGCTGAACCGCAGTTTGGCGTGTGTAGATGAGCTGGTCCCTATGACCACCGCCACAAACTTGGTGATCCGTCCCGGGTTTCAGAGCCTGCTGTCCCTTTAATGTCTGGTTTGACAGCTTTGGGTGAGGAAGCACTTCCAACAGCTGTCTTCTTGGCAGTGCACCAAGCGCCGGCTTAAAGGGTCCCCGGCTGGAGCAGCTTCACCTTCTGCCTCAGAACAAACCCAGCGATTGTTTCGTTTTACGGCTGCTTTTCTACCAAGCAGGGGCTGTGTTGTGGCTCTGTATTTGCCTTTTGTGCCGCAGCTCGACGATTCCATTCAAACGACATACATTCTGTCTAAAAATTTTTTCAGCCTCTGTGATTATGTGGGCGGTAGCCCCATTTTGATTGAAAATTAGATCCGTTTTAAAAAAACCATCTCATTAAACTTATTAAGCTTTTAGAAATCCCTGTTCTTTGCTCATTTCATGTGTATTACATACTTTTACAGATCTGTATCTGACTGCAGGTGGTGGGCACACCCTGTTTTTGCCATCAGTTATTTCATTACTGCTTTTACCGGATGTATTTTGTCAATTAATACTGATACTTGGTCAGAGTATTTTCAGTGAGAATAACGTCTGTTTTATTTTCTGTCCTTTATTACCAGAAGATGATGATGAAGAGGAGGAAGAAGATGAAGAAGAAGAAATAGATGTTGTTACAGTGGAGAAAAGACGCTCCTCCACCAACAAGTCTGTTACCACCCTTACTATTACAGTGCGTCCTAAAAATACCACTTTTTCATCAGTCAGGACACAGCAGAATGGACTGATTTTAAAGCGTTGCGCCCCAATTCACCAGCAGCATAATTATGCCGCTCCTTCTCCATTTGTGGAGACTGAAGAGGCTCCACCGCAGAAAAAGTTAAAAATTGAGGTGCCCCGTCCAGTAAAACCCACAATCCAACCAAAGCCTAAGAGTTCAAGTCCCCGAAACTCTGATTCAGAGGACAGTGAACGCCGACGCAACCATAACATCCTGGAGCGTCAACGACGTAATGATCTACGGTCAAGTTTCCTCACATTAAGGGACCATGTTCCAGAACTGGTTCAAAATGAGAAAGCTGCAAAAGTTGTGATCTTGAAAAAAGCCACTGAATATGTTCGTTCTCTTCAGGCAGAGGAACAGAAGTTACTGCTAGAAAAGGAAAAATTGCAAGCCAGACAGGAGCAGTTGCTAAAGAAAATGGATTACAAGCGGACTTGCTAAAGTTTTTTTTGTTTTGGTTTTTTATTTGGCTGACCAGGACAGTCATTGCCACTTTGCACATTTTTGATTCTTTATAAAAACTTGTGTTTTTTGACGTTAAGAATGTTGGTTTTAATTTCAATCCAGTCCCTGAAGTAATTGACAGACTATATTATCCGGGTACGGAGCAAATGGATGTTCTTGCAAGGAGTTTATTGCAAGACTACCAAACAACAATAGACTGCCTTTGTTTTTTCTTCTTAAGAACTGTAGATGGTGGGGATTTTTTTTTTTTTTAAAGTGTTGTGAGCATTTGGAGCTGCTGATGACATCTAGTTGAGTTTTAAAATGTTCATTCCTAAGTTTTATGGTGCTTATGTTCTAACAGATGTTACTTTAGGGGTTGGCATTTTGTACCTCTGTGGGAATTTCTGTAAATACCATCTACACACTTGCCTTTTGTACATGTCTTGGGTTATGAGAGGTGGCTTTTGCTACCAGTATTAGACTGGAAGTTCATACCTAAGTACTGTAATACCTCAATGTTTGAGGAGCATGTTTTTGTATACAAATATATTGTTAATCTCTGTTATGTACTGTACTAATTCTTACATTGCCTGTATACTTTAGTATGATGCTGATACATAACTAAATTTGATACTTATATTTTCGTATGAAAATGAGTTGTGAAAGTTTTGAGTAGATATTACTTTATCACTTTTTTGAACTAAGAAACTTTTGTAAAGAAATTTACTATATATGCCTTTTCCTAGCCTGTTTCTTCCAGTTAATGTATTTGTTAATGTTTGGTGCATAGAACTGGGTAACTGCAAAGTTCTGTGTTTAATTTCTTCCAATGATGTACATTTAGTGCTGCGTCTTATAGCACTTTGAAATACCTCATGTTTATGAAAATAAATAGCAATTACATGATGTGCCATTTACTATTTTTCTTTCAAATAAAATCTCTAACTTTGCAATGTTGGTGAAATAGAAAAAGCATGGTCCCACATACCCTGGGCACTTTAACTCTCAGATTATAGGTACTGACAAAGGTCACTTTGTCACACTTTACAAAGGCCAGCTGAGCAGGACATTTCCATTTCTGGTTAAAAAATAATTGTAGTAAGAAGTATTTTCCTGTTATGTCATAGTTGGGTTGTCAGGATTATCCCAGGAGACCAGATGAACCACAATTAATAGAATGACTCCTGTGTCATGCAAAGACTCCTCGAATATCCACTGTACCCAGAGAATTGTGAGGGATTGGGAACATGGCTAGCAAACTTGTGCTAAGGGACTGGCCTCTGTGAGACACAGGTGAAGTAAATGATGGAGGTAGACATACCAAAGCACAGAAAATTAAATAGTTTTAGTAAACAAAGATCTTAAAAGCTTAAAGCTGTCCATCATTGCATCAGAGAATTAATGTTCTTGTTTGTAGTTGAAGGTCCTATTTGTTACCACTTGTGTTAAGTTAGTAAAATCGAAAATCTCAGGGAAGATACAGTGCCATGAAGCATGCATCAGATGAACATGGGACTTGGTTGTCTCAAGAGGGGGCATTTGGTGTGACAGGAGCAAGATGTTCAACTCTGTGAAATCTGTTTGGTCATTGTATTAAAGACTGTGAGACCAGGTAGTTGTTTTATTTCTAGTCTGTACAGGTATTTTTGACATTGTCTTTCCTCACACTGAATCTGAAAAAGAAGATACTAATTAATGACCAAATGGCCAGTAAGTAATTTCAGGATCCACTTGCAAGAAGCTCGTCTGGGACATCTGCCCCTGCTTCAGCCACAAAAGAAGTAGCTTGTTTGGTGATGGAGGTACAGAAACTCAGTATTTGCCATGAGGTAACAAGAAGAGCAGCGTGGGGGCAAAAGAGCCCCCACAGAATGGATGTGCCAAATGTCCATCCTTACAGATCGCTGATGCATTCATAACCTGTATGTTCTTGGGCCCCAGGCAGCTTCTGTACCATGACCACCAACTATGAAGCTCAGTGCAGTAAATCCAGATCTTCAACAGGCACAAATTGGTGTAACACTGTGGACTCAGCTAGGCCTATGCAAGCGTTTGAAGAAATGGCCTGAATAGACTTAAGATCTAAATTCAGACTCGACCACAGGTGTGCCATACATGGAATCTTTTTTTTTTGGTTCCCTTGAGATGTTTCTTCCACTTTCCAACTACAGTGATAAAACAGTAAAAGACAGCCTAGGCAGAGACAATTGGTATGGACAATCACAGGGTGCATTTTATTTTACTAGCTGAAACAATTTTTAACCCCCTTTTTTTCAGCAATTTCTGTTGAACTCCTGTTGTACTGTTTTCAAACAAGGTACAAGTTAAACGACTCTTCTTGGAAAGTCCCTTCCCCTTCTTCCCCTTCACGTTCCTGGAGAACTTTGGTCCAAATCCTCCACTCAGAGCAAACTCTGGATCAGTTCAGGTTGGTCAAGGTCGTGCAACCAAGGCTTGAATATCTTAAAGGGTTGAGATTCCTCAGCCTCTTTGGACAACACGTGTTTTTTGACTACCACAACTGATACAAATTTTCATGCTATCTGGAATTTTCCTTGTTGCAGCCCTTGTCCACTGCCTCCTGTCTTTTTGCGTTTAACCTCCTGGAAGAGTCTGGTTCCACCTTGCCTGTAACCTCCCATTAGGGAGTTGAAGACAGCAATTACTTCTTTATTTTCTTGAGACAACCTAGTTCTGTCTTGTATTGTGGTAACCAAGAATTCAGGGTGTAATAAAGGTGTCAAATACTCAGATTTGTTTGGATATTCAACACAAATCCCATCTGAAAGCCTCTATTTCTCACTGTATAACGTGGGAGTCTTGGTCTGATTCCTTAGAATTCAGTGATAAACATCCAGCTGATGTCCATGGAGACAGAATCTGGCCCCATAATGCTCCCATATATTGTACTGTTTGCTGCTCTGTGCTGTACTAGCAGTACTTTGGCATTGTCTTTTTTTTTCTTCTTTTAAATAACTTTAAGGAGTTAATAGGTTTGTTTTCATATCGCTGCTGTAGGCAAGGACAAATATTTCTGGATAAAAGAATCTCAGTTGTAGGATGTTAATAAAGTTACAGTTGTTAAATAGAAGATTTCTTTTGTATTTACATGATAAAAAGAATTGAGAGTTATAGGAAAGATAGCTTTTGAAAAGAAGAAGTAAGCAATTAATTATGCAATATTTTCTGAAGAATCAGTACAGTAGCCAGAAAGCTACATAGAGAAGGACACAGAAACATAGCCACAGCCATAACAAAAGATCCTTTTGCAAGTGTATCTAGAGTGGGGAGTCCACAAGGACTCAGTAAAATAATTAATTGAGACATTATTGCCTTTTTCTTTTTTTTTTTTTTTTTTTAAATACATACCTACATTTGCATAACAAATGCAAACATATCTGTCTGGAGAATCAGATGTGGCAAGCACCTAATAGTTGCTTATTACAAAGCAGATATTGCTGATTCCTGAAGGGAAAACTGAATTTAGTTGATCTCAGTCTTACTGTATCTGCTATAAAAATTCCCAAGTTCTTTTTCATACAAAACAGAATTTGCTGATGGTGGTTTTCTCCAAAATCACATATCCCAGAGGATGCTCTCCTTCCCCCTTTCTGTTTATTTTTTTAAAAATACCACTAAGAACACAAGGGACTTGTAACACCAAAATGAAATGATTCCTCCATAAACTAGTGTAAGTAAAACACCAGTGAGAGACCTTAAAAAGGTGAAAAGTGTTAATGGTGTCATTACCACTCAGTCACCTGTTGCCATGAATGCTAAGGAAAGTGCATTTCTCAAACCCCAAGCTGCTGTTATAGCAACTTATCACCAGGTCTTGGCAGGACTCCTTGAGAGATCATGAAGTATATAATTTACAGTTTGCTCCTGGGAAGTATACTGATAAACCAAGCTAGAATAAAATTACTCCAAATGGGTGACATTCTTAAGCTTGAATTCCCTTGCTTCTGGCTGGTTTAAATCAGAAGATGTAATTTTATTTAAAATATTCATTTTGAGATAGTTAATGAATTTTTAATGCACAATTGCCAAATGATACGTGATCTATACCTGGGTTACTTTCTTCTCCTTGTGTCCATTTCCTGTTTCCCTTTCCTGTTCCCTGTCTCTTCTCTGAGGAACCCAAAGCCATCAAACTTAAAGGGATTTGAGGTGTCACAGCAACTCCTTTAAATTAAGCAGGGATTTCATTAGAAACAGCAGATACACAGCACTCCTAGAAATCTTGGAGGAAAGCAATGGTGCAAAATGTGGAAGAGCAGCTGATGGTAGAGCCAACGTGATGGGTTTTGCTTCAGCACTTCTGGCCGCTCCTGGAGCATTGACAAGCCTGAATTCAGAGCCCGTAGTCTGTGCCAAGACAAGCTTTCAATTCTGCTGGACTACCTGTCCAGTTTGCTACCCTACAGTAGTTTTTTGCTGCCTATCTGCTTGTTCTGACCCCACAATGAGGCTTGGCCACAGTAAAGCAGGTGTTTTGCTGCTGGGTTGTATGACGTGATAATTCATACTGCCTGCAGATCTGGGATTCTCATCCAGCTTTGTGCCTTTACTGGCCAGATCCTTCTCTCAATGAGATTATTGATATTTTTGAACAACAGTCAACCCAGAGAAGATAAAATGAATTCTTGATGTCCAAACCATGGAGATTCCTTGTATGTGTGCTGTATGTATAGATTAAGATACATGCTGTGTGCACACTAGGGATTCCGTAAGTGTAGATCCACGAGCCCTGCTAAATAAAGCCTAGGGTATATTTTAACTGAGTAAGTTCTAAGGCTGTCCACTTGGCCCTTTGAAGAAGAAGCAAAGACATTTTGTTTCCTGTATTTATGATCATAGTATCACGCACCTAAATAATGCAGAAATTAAAAAAAAAAAGTACCTACAGTGTAATTATAATTAATGGAAAGTATTTTTAAAGTCCATGGTAAAATGGATGGGTGTGTAGACTTATCAGACTTAAAATTTACTGGACTTAAAACTGAATTATGAACTATTTGTTATTGATTGTTACATTTCTTATGCATAATCATTGTTAGGCTCCACTTATGCTATTACAGCTGCTCTATTTGTGAGCTATATCATTTGCCATCATGTAGTGTTTCCATCTGATATTATTTAGGTAAGTGGAGACATTTTCATTTTATGGTAAAATAAGATTATTTAATTTTTTTTATTCTGTGCTCCCAATTTCCCAACCTCATTCATCTGCTTTAAGTGTTTTCTGCTTTCTATCTGCTTTCTATCTTCTATACTGCATGCATTTAGGGAGAGGAACTGTCTTCTATGTTATCTGTCTGAAGCCGAGGTTAGATTGTCTCTGTGAGTGGATGTATCAATCATAAAACTACAAGAAGAGTCCTGTTGTCTAACAGCTACATATAGCTTAGTTTTATATTAGGGGTAGGATGAGTCATCTTGTCTACATCTGTCTAGTTTCACCTTCTAATCTACAAGCTTTACAAGCATTACAGTGTTTTAAGCACCTAGCTGCTTAGCTTCCTAATTCTCCTTATGTAGTCAGCAGAGAGATGCAGGCTCCTACCAGAGCACAGTCCAGAGCATCTGCATTGGGCTTTACCTGGAACGGGCCCAAGCACGGCTCTGTACCTTGAGGAAAGAGTGATTACAGCATGCAAGGGGTGGTTATGGGAACTGTGTTAAGGGCTGCTTTATTGCTGCTGGGTACCATCAAGTTACTTGATCTGTAGCTGATCTTACTTAGCATATGAAATTTAGAGCAATGATTTGGAGAAAACTGCAGGCTAATAGATTTGTTACTTAGAATAAAACAGTGCATGAATGTAGGATATATAGTTAATTTAATTGGCGCAGTCATTTTAGTTACAATTAAATAAAATATTTCAATGGCACTTATCTCCATTTTGCTTCCTAACACCATCAAAAATAAATACATAGTGTTTTAGCATTCAATGATTTCGCTTCCTCACAGAACAAATCCGTATAATTAGAATATTATTTGGATGGGTATTTTTAGTATCTGTATACAAAGAGCATTTTTCTTCTGTAATACATGGCAATTACATTTAGGCAAAATCTTGCTTCTTCAGTATGATATAGACTTAATAAAAAGTACATTGTAATTACCATTGTAATCAATTTAATTCAATATCTAATTAATATTGCAATTTATGGTATAGGAGATGAAGGAACTATCTAATATCATACACACAGTTCAATGTTGGCTAGTACCTACAAATCCTCATAAAACATTTTTGAAAACACTTAGTAATTTCTTCTTTTCAATTCCTAAAATCAGTGTTAAAATATCCCTGAAATATTGTTATGAGTTTGCTTTTTAGTAGAGAAATTATCTCTGTCTTATAGAATTGTCATTAGATTTGGCACTCTATTCTTTCTGAAGCAATTTGGCATTTCATTTTTTTTGAAGCAAATGTTCAGAAAGGAACAATGTCACAGAAAGGAAATCGCGCTGTTTTAGTGCTCAGTCACCCTCAGAATTTGGTCCTATAGAGCTAGAAGATAATACTTAGATGACTAAATAATTTGCTGAAATGAGAGTGGTGACATATAAAAACCTCTCCCTGAAAGTGATTTTTTATTTTTAAAGAGATATTTAGAGGCTCATGCTTGATATTTTTCCTCTACATGAAATTTGGAGCACGTTTGGTTGATCCCCTTAGAACTGCATGTACTCTTAATTAAGAGTTAGAAAATTCTTAGTAAAACAAAATGTAAGAGGAAAGCAAACATACTCAGTTTTATCTAGAAACCTGGTCATCAAAAATATACTGTAAGCTGTGGTTCTGAGAGCTTCCTGTTTCTCATTTTCTCCTACAATTGTTAGTTTTGGTCATGGTTCCAAGGCAAGAATCGTCAGTCACATCCTCAGTAATTATGATTGCAAACATTTCTCTAAAAGCTCTACTTCAGGCCAAACAAGCCTGGGTAAACCACAATCCCAATGTATTATTTCTCAGGTGTACAAGATAATACTGGTTGTGAAGTGTTGTGTTGTCAAGCCGTATCTTTATGAATGCTTCCTTCAAACATATGCTGCAAATTGAAGCTATGTAAAGGTGTAAAATACTTAAATAATTTTTATTATCTTCAGCCTTTAAACATTCTTATGCTGGTCTGATTAACTGTCTTTTCTTTCGCTTCCTTTAGCTAAGTAGCCTTGCAAGAGGCAAGAGGGATTCATCTGACCAAATATAAACTCCTTTTAGTCAATAAAGAAAAGCTGTCTTTTTAGTGCACAATTAATTTTATTGTTAAATGACTATTTAAAATGACACAAATTAATCTCACCCTGGAAGTGCTCATTTTTGGTGTGGATTATGGAGAAGCCTTGATACAGGAACCAACACTGCAGATGTCTAATGTGGGGTTTGGTTTAAGATACCTAAATCTGGATGTCTGTAGATATCTAACTGAAAGCTTGATATCTAGGTGCTGCTATAGTCAGTGAAGTCTGGATAAGGATTCAGTGTGGAAGTCTGTTTTAGGGTGAACTGGATTAGTTCTTGAGGTTCAGTTCTCTGTACTGATCAGCTCTCCATTGCCTATAAAAGGTACTCCAGGTATATAGTGAACATATAAACACCTATGAATTAATACCTAATTTCAGTGCCTTAAACTACAAGTCCAAATACTCCCGTCTTTCACTCATTTCATTTCACTTATACATTTTAAAGGTTTTTCTTGAACTAGCCAAGTAATCTTAAACCCAGTTCTGTCTAGTTCATCTTTTCTGCAACACTGAATATACTTTTTGCTTTGGTTGTCTATAATAGTATCTCCGTATCTTTAGCATCTCTGGATTCCTTTCATCCTCTCACAAGCACTGTTTATCACCAATATATAGCAATATTCATCATTGCCAGAAAATTGCTTGCATTACTGATAAAATTCCCTAAAACATCTCTCACGTTACCATATTGCATGGTGGGCAGGACCTTATTTTCTCCTTCTCACACCTACACAAAGCTCATTTACAGGGCATGTTGATACATTTCAGATGGTGATAAACTGACAACATTCTAAATTAAATTCAATGATAGCACATATCATTTTTCTAAATTTATTTATAAAAACCAAACAAACATGAGAAGAGAAAAAGATAAAGTAGATGAACATTTAGAAAAATCACTAGTAACTTTTACATCTAGATTTATTATTGGATCTCTGATAGTTTGAACTATTTCAGTGTTTCCCTGTTCTTGTTTCTACAACCTTACTCCAGTAGTTTTTATATTTCTTTGCTCCTTTAAAAAATAATTTCACAGCTTCTGTGGTCTTCAATAACTATTCTATACTGCCCAATGCCTATTCCTCCTTTCATTCAAACACTTAAATGAGTCACACCTTTTTTCATGCTTTACAGTCTCACCTCTCCTACTAGTCCCAATTATGTCTCAATGTAATTTTTTTATTTAATTCTAAAATACAGAGTCCCATTCTGTGAACACTTGCTGGATGGCTGTAAGTCTGTTGACTTCAGTTGGAGTTTATAAAGTTAGAAGTTCAGACCTTCCAAGACTTTAAAATGAAAATTGTAGGTATGCCAAGTTAAATGGTGCTGTATTTTACATTCTTTCCCATTCACTATTAACCTAGGAGCAGTTAAGTTACCATGAACTCCTTTGATATAGAAAATCATACATTTCTTTTCTGCTTCTGGTGTTGACTATATGCAATAAGCTGGAAGCTTTAGTTAAATGAGTATGAATGAAAATAAATACCTATTAGAAGCAGTCAGGAGTAAGGCCTTTGGCCATCTATCCTACTGGAAGTGTTTAAAATTTACATTAAAAAACCCCATGTAAATGGGTTTTTTTCACTGTTAGTAAAAAATGATGATAAACAAATATTGAATGGCTTGTTTATTTATCAGAATTCTTTAATTTTGAAATTTCAGGAATCAGTCTAGTAGCAAGTGTCAGAGTAAATAGATACTTTCTATACTGATGTGTGCCACTTACACAGCTGTAAAAGGATGCCCTCAGTCTACAGCGTGTGCGTTATCACTTCCACCCCCAGACAGGAGATCCAAGCTCACTTCACGAGAAAAGTCCTTTATTTTTCTTTCATTTGCTGGGGAGTAATGGCCCAAGAAGGGATTTTATTTGTGCATTTGTTCTGGTTGCCCAGAAAACTAAGTGCACTAAAGCAAGGTAGCACCTTGGGAGTCACGGGCATTAGGACAGATTATGTCAGCTGAGGAGCCAGACTTGAAATAAATTGAGAAACTTGATTATAACTGTGCCATTGTATATCTGGAAAAGTATTAGAAGTCCTTCCATG
Organism: Falcunculus frontatus; assembly: GCA_013398115.1. NCBI lineage: Eukaryota > Metazoa > Chordata > Aves > Passeriformes > Falcunculus > Falcunculus frontatus. Next base: position 2,427,975 of record VZRV01005576.1, on the reverse strand, counting down.
TTTTATTGTGACCGCATGTAGATTTGATTGTTAATGCCTTAAACCTCCTTAGTCGAGATCTTAGTTTTAAAAATTGTTATTGAACATCTTTGCCCGAAGTATTTTTATATTTGATATACCACAAGTGTCACCTACATTTCAGCAAATACGCACTGTGATTAAAGGGTATAATCTCTCAAGAGAGGTTTATAATCATTTTAATTAGTCTGGACTTAATAAAAAGACTTAAGGGATTTAATAAAAGGGCATTAAGAGATTGCCAAAGGGTTAAATATATATATTTTTATAAGAAAAATTGTAAAGCTTCTGTGGCTTTGAGGTGGGAAGGTGGGAAGACTTAGTGGGAAAAGAGAAGGAGGTGAGCAAAAGTCAAGATGAGGATTAGTGTCAATTAAACTTCCCTTTGAACCTCCTAACTTGCATATGCAGAACCTGACACAGCTGAAAATATTTGCAATTTCCTGGGCCACACAGACCCCGAGAGGTTGCTGTACAGCTCAGTGACCTACAGGAAACTGCAAGGGAGAGAAAGAAAGGTATAAACCCAGCCAATTTCTTCTAGCTCAGTGCTAAGACATCTTAGCTCTAGTCCAGGGGAGAAGATTTGAGTGAATGAGGGAATTTTGGGAGTCAGTATATTAATTTCTCAGACCCCAAATATTTTGTTTGGTTTTGATCTACCTTGGATCAAAATTAAACAAATTCTCTGTCTTAATCCCTGTCCTCTGCTCTTAAGTTTCAGGTTAGCATAGAATTCAGTGCTTTTCTAGTCTAGGATATAATAAATGTAATAAGAGATGAGAAGATGAAAGCGAACCAACAGTCTCCAGACAAGAAATTCTATACCTCTTACAAAACAAGGCAAAATGCAACATGCGAACACCTAGAATATTGGCTCACTTCACCCTTATACTGAATTAAATCTCAAGCCTTATCCAGAGAGATAAGGTGGAGATCTAAATGTAGATACCTGAACATAAACCAGCATGAGTTCTCTTGAAGGTTTTGTTGGCTGGAAATCAAATGAGTTGCTTAGATTTTCCAGTTGGGGTTAGCACACATTTCTAATGTGTTTTCCATTTCCTAACACTACAGTCTTTCAATGCTGGGATAAATCTTTTCTCCTGGTTGTGGGCATTCCTGTAAGCCTCAGGGATAGACATTCTGCACCAGGAAGCACAGAGGAGTGCCTTGGGGCTAATAAAGCCTGTTTTCCTCTGTATAGAATTCTGGATAGGAACAGACTTCTTGAACAATTTCACACGACCACGTACACAATCCACATCTAGTAACGCTTTTCTCTTCCCTCTGTCCCCAGAGACTACACCTCTCATGTGCAGAGAAACCTGCTGTTGGCGTCAGCATTCAGAAATGAAGATTAAAACACAAGAATGCAAGAGAAGCAAATCTGTGCCCACCTTTATCAATGAAAATATCACTAAAGTTTCAGGTAAATGTGGCAATGGAACAGTATTAAAAAAAAAAACCAATGCCAGCATCTGTTCATATATACCTGTGCATATCTCTGCTTTCTTACTTCCCACCTCTTTATTTGTGAGTGAAAGCTACAGAAATTTGGCCAGAGGCACTCAGCTCCTCCTATATTCTGTAAAACGCATGGGGATGTTCTTTAAGTCTACACTAAACAAATTACAAGTTTGAGAAAGACATTTTCTCTAGCATGAAGGCATGAGGAGAGCTGAAAAAATATGTATGTTTAGCTCATGATCTGTTCATTGATCGAAGCATAATTGTTTCCTTACTTTTTTGAGATGTGCTAAAAATGCAAAGCAATAGCCATTTAAAAATTATTTTTGGCAAGCAGTGACTTGAGATGGCAAGAAAAATGGAACAGCAGAAAAACTTGTATATTTTAGATAAGTGGTATACTTAACCAGTTCTTGTAGCAGAAAAGATATAAAATGGAATTTTGAGAATTTTGAGCAGGTCCATGCAACCACACTAGCTTTGTTCTGAATTCCATGAGGTTGTAATTCAAACAAACACTACCAAGCAAAACATATGTATTATTCTGTTAATGAATGAAACCTAGAGGGTTTTAATGCTTCTGTGGAAAGAAATTGATTCACCGCAGACTAATTCAAGACGTTGTTTCTGCTCTTGGCAGAAACAAACATGCCAACAAATAAATGCCTAGGCATCTAACCTGCAAAACAAAGCAATTTGTTTGTTTGCTTGCTTGTTTTTAATGCTGAGAGCTTCTCATAAATAGTAAACCCAGCTTTTGATTTTTCTTTTCCTTTGGCTAAGAGTTAAGAGCCTTTACAGTGGAAATATAACATATGAATTGTAAACCTTCTGAGGAAGGAACTGTGTTTTCCTTTATTGTGGACACCAGTCAGCTCTACTGAGTTTCCATGTCTCAGAAAAGGTCCTCCAGGTCTGTCTAAATTGCAAAAACATGTTAAAATTTCAGTCATATCTATACATGGACAGGTTAAAGCAGTGGGGGCCTCATGCACTGCAAGCATTTCGTATCAGCTATCTCCAGGCCCCTTGTCTGTCTTGGTTGCTGGCCGAGGATGGGGCTGTGGCACAGCCAGTGCCCATCTAACTGTTGGCTGGTATGGTTCCACCCTCCCTGGCAGTCAGGAGTCAGATTGGTTTAAATTGCTGTGCAACCACAGCTTAAATTATCTAACCTGGGTTAGGTAACTCAGGTTGAGAACACACCTTCCTTTGTGGTGTGTTTCAGCATGACTTTCATGTTGGTTTTATGTTTCCCACTAAAACAGAGATTGGTATGGAAAGTGAATGTACTCAGAGGAACACTACTGAGTTCCACCAGAGATTTAGCCTTTGGCTACAACAGGCACAGCCCCAAGTCCTGAGAAAATTCCATATACTCCCTGTGACTCATTTCTGCATACCTTGCCCAGGCAAAGCTTCCACTTAATAGGATATTTTTAAAAAGGGCCAGACTAGCAGTTACACAGGATATAGCTGTCAGATTGTCAGATCAAGAAAAGTCAGTTGGCTTTGGGGGGGGGGAGTCAGGAGGTACTACACAGTGTTTTCATAGCACAGGCAGTGGAAAATGTCCCTTGTAATAGTATTAGGGTTTAAAAAAAAGGTGTGTAAAAATGCATGGGACTTATTTTTAGTGGTTTTCATCTTTCTTGTCCTGCTTTGTATAAAGCACTTAAGCCCATGCTGTATGTTAAATACCTAGGCAGTACTATGAACTTAAATTTCATTTCATTACATTTAAGCACACGCTTAAATGATTTGCTGGACTGAATCCAGAATGCTTGCTGAATCAAACTGAAATACAGCTATGTCTGTTCTTCCTCCTTAAACAAACAAGCACTAAATGAAATACAATAAAATAACATTCCCAGAGAAATCCTGTGCCACAGAAAGAACTGCTGCATTGTTGTGTCAGTAATTTGCCTAATGTTCAGTATCTGCACTGTTCATACAAGTGTAATGCAGCAGTAATTAGGTAAACATTACAATTTTATCCTCATGTCATACTGGGCATAGTTTTGTAGAGGAAGAAAGAAAAATGTAAAAGGAAAAGAAAAAAGTAAGAAAACAAAAGCTGGAAATGTCATTCCAAGTTGCTTGAGTCAAGCTCATGAATGATATTGCAGTCTTGACAGCAGCACTGGAATCTTGAAAAAATCTGGATTCGCTTCCCTCAGTGCACAATATGCAATCCAGGACATGCAAAGCAAGACTCAGCTCACAGAGATACAGATGCTTCATCAAGGCTAGTGAGTTAATGTCTATTTCTAGCATAAACTATAAAATTAGAATAATGCTTGTTATTAGACACTACAAGGGAAATGTGTTGATTTTTTCAAACATGCTGAAAAAATCCTGTTTCCTATTCTAAGTAGAACCTAGTGAGTATATTTGGGTTTTATTGTGCTTTGTTACTAGGAGCATTACATGTAAAAGATTGACAAATGAACCAAGGTAAGAGAGTGGAAAGACTGTAAAAGAAGGAATAACAATTGGACAATAACAAAAATAATACCAAGTACCTGTGAACCAACCAGTCAAACAGCAAGAATATTTTCTACTTTACTGGACTGTGAATCAGGACCTAAATTGCAGTGAGCTGTTTCTTTGGGGAAGGCAGTTTTATTATTTTTCTGCATTTTATTTTGGGCAATGCAGTGCAGGATTTACCAAAATTTTTCATGTGTACACGACCCCACCCAAGATGAGCAACGTTTTTAGGGCCTTTCACATTAGACTCTAGTAAATCTGTGATGTTGAACTGTCTGCATGGGAGTCATAAGTTTTTCCATGGATAAGCTTCCTTGGTATTTTGGACTGCCAAATGCTCCACATGTTCTGGTCCCTGCTACGCTGAGGTGGACAGGTAAGGTAGAAGGACCAAATGACTTGTGCAGAGCTACTGAAGAATTAGATATCATGGCTTCAAAGTAGAAGTTTTTTGTTCCCAATCCTGTGCCCAAACTTTCCCTCATGTTGCTTTCTTCTGCAATTTTCTTTCAAAGAAACAAAATAGCTTTAAAAACCTTCTTCAGACTATGACCCACCCTGAATTTTCTGCACTACACTTGCAAGTTTTCCAGTAGTCTCTTGAGTTGCTGTCCTGGATTGAAGGACAGGTGTCTGTTAAGGAAGGCAGGAACCTCCCTTGCAATAGAAGATGCAACCCCCTTCCCTCCAAATTATTATAATTTTGAAATTAAGGGGCTTTCAGGCAAAGATATGAGGAATAGGAATAACAGTTCTTTACTAATAGATAGATAGATAGATAGATAGATAGATAGATAGATAGATAGATAGATAGATA
>VZRV01005576.1:2376865-2423022 GCA_013398115.1 Falcunculus frontatus | reverse complement strand
GCTTGCGGCAGTGGTGAGGGAACGGCGGGGGCAGGGCAGCCTCGGCCCGGCTCCCTGTGAGGCAGGGGAAGGCGGGCTTGGGATCCTCGGGCTTTTCAGTAGAGGGAAAAGCAGCAGAAGGCAGAAGCCTGCAGCGGCAGCGAATCCCCTTCACCACGAGGGCAGCTCCTCACCTCCCTGAAATGCCAGGGGAAAACAGGAAACCGGGGGCTGGACCCAGTCCCTTTTTGCCAGTTTAAATCTCGCGGTGATTTCACCCTACACGAGGAAAAACCGAAGGCAAAAAGGACAACCAGCTGGACTCCACCCGCTATGGCTGAGTCCCTCAGTAATTGTATGGGGAAATTCTTTAAGAGAAAAACAAAGGAGAACTAAAACCCCAACAGTTGCTCAGCAGAGATGTGAAGCCCACATGTATTTCCATGGACTCAGCCCTGGATACAATAGTCTTCTTGTCTAGGTGTAAAGAGCATGATTGGGCCTTGACAGAAAGGTCTGGTTCATACACTTTCAGAAATGCAAGATTTTTTGGTTTGCTTTGAACTTATTAATCCCATTTATTTTTTTCTCTCTTTTGGTATTGTTGTTATTGTACTCTAAATAATTAGACCAGCAGAAATTAAGAATGTAATTAGAAAAATTAGACAGGGAAAGACCAACTGAGCCTGTCCCAGTTCCCACCAAAGCCCTATTGATTTAGCCTTTGGATCTGTCAGATTATGTATGGGCTAGCAAGGGAAAGAGGCCCAGGGCACTGGCAGTGGCAGTGGCCTGTGATTGTCCCCACAGTTACACAGCCAGAATATATCCTGGCAGGGTTTTGATGATGACAGTGGTCTGGGACAGCTGGGGGTTAGCATGGGATGGAGAGCACTCTGAGTAAGGAGGCTGGAGGTGGCCACCCTGTGCTGGAAGGTAAGGGGATGTAGCTGCAGCAATGCAAACAGCTGTGCATAACCACATGTGAAGCACCATGCCAGGCTAGTTTTGGACTTAGACCCAGAGGCAGCCCACTGAAACTACTGTAATAAATATTACCAATAATTTTTCATGCCCTAATGGACAAAGGGTCTTTCAACTTCAGTCTTTAAGATACATTTACAGCAACGAGACCCACCCAAATTTAGAAGTCTTCTAACAGAGCTTTTGTTTTTATAACAAGTAAATTAATTAATTGCAGCTCATACTCATATGTGGTGCCAAGAAGAGTTTTTCCATCAAAGAATGTCTTCTGCTGTCCTGGTATTTGGACATTTACTGGTTCCAACTGACATACAGAGCCAGGTATGAAATCCAGCCTCCAGTTTTGCCTTTCAGCTCTGATCTCGCCCCTGCACTGCTCTGGAACTGTCTTCCTCATTCCTTTTGGTTCTTCTATGCAACGGGAATGCAGGCAGACAAGGCTGTAACAGCTTACCTGCTTCCTTTCCTTTTCTTAGAATCAGGTCTCAGATACAAAATGCACATATAGGCAATGAATTACTCGCTCAACTGGAAGATTCCGTGTGGTGACGTGGTACATGTACAGTATCTCTTAATTAGAACCTCTCTGCACACAGTGAACTTTCTTCAGTTCAGAACATTCCAAAGAGCGTCACTACATTTTATAAATCATGATCATAATAAATATTCATTGCACATATATTATATCAAACTCAAAAGCTCTAGCTCTCATTTGGATCTCCATAGGACCACATATGTCATATTACCAATAGAGATGACATACCTGGCATTTGGAGATATTTTTCTTAATTACTTCCCCCCATGCCTTAGGGTAAGCTCATGTCATTTTGCATACACACATACACACACTCCTGCAGAAGAGGGGCAGACAATTCCATATGGTCCTTTATCATCAGACAAGGACATTTGTACTTTGTGACACACAATTCCTTTAGAGACACTTGGTAAGTCAATATAATTATACAAGGACACAGATTTCTGCTGGGGAACCAATTCCTAAGAGGTTTTGAGGAAAGCATGAATGTTTCTTGGTTGTGCAATAAGGATCAATTGCTCCTAAAAGTTGTGAGATATTCCACAGAGATCTTGTACAAGAAGAGACATTGGTCCCAAAGGCATAATTTTGCATGGAGAAAGGGCTGTGTTGTAAGAATCTGTGTTTTCTGACAATTCTGTAGCTGATAGGGGCAGAAGACATGACTATATTCCAAGGAAGTGCTGTTTTTCCCTGTAAAGTTTCCCTGAAGTCTGGACTTGCTGTCTGAATGACAAGTGGAGTTTGTCACCAGGGTGAAATGACGTAGGAAAATATTTCAGCTTGGTGGGAAAATGCTTCAGTAAATTAGTGTTGGACTTAATCGGAGAGGATGGGGTATTTTATTTGCATATAGAGACTGCTGCTGTATTTTTCCAAGTTTATGACTGTGTCCACTCCACTTATAAAGATTTCCTTGTTTGTGCACAGCTGCAGAGGTCTTACAAGTGGGAGAAATTTTTTCAGCTGAAGTGCATGTAAGAGAGGCTGCCTTGTTTTCCCCAGGTGAGCAACCTCAAGACAGCTCAGTTACCTGTCAGGAAGGTTTTGAGGTGTGTTGAAGCCATGCCTTTATTTTTGGTAACCTGTGGGGAGAATGGTTACATTTGAAAGCAGAATCAAGCTGTAGGGTGGACATTTGGGTGTGAAACAGAGAGAACTGCCCCCAGATGGGGATGGAACTCCCTCCATCTCCCAGAGTGATAAGGTACAAACTGAAGTCTAATCTCTAACACAAAAACCCAGGCAAGTGTTGGAAGCACCATCTGTGGAAGTGTTCATAAAACGTGGCGCTTGGGGATGTGGTTTAGTGGTGAACACAGTGGTGCCGGGTCAAGAGTTGGATTCGATGCTCTTAGAGATCTTCTCCAGCCGTAATGATTCTATGGTTCTATGGTGATGGAGGTCTACAATTGTGGCAGGAGAGACTCAACAAATGCCCATTTATATCCAGTTCCCAATTTTTTAACACAAACCTTTACTGTCAAACCTGCCCCTCCGCCTGTGGAGGCAGGACCAAAATGGAGCCCCGGACACGTGGATGGCGAGAGGGCGGACGGTGCCTGGACGGGTGCTGTGGGATATAACACGCTTTTCTATGCCTTTTTGTGAATTTTAGGGTGTACATTTTTTGTGGGGGGAGGTGAGGGGCGGGCAGGGAGCACCGCAGAGCCCCGCTGCAGGCCGGCCGCCGGCTGCGTTTCCAGCCCATTGTGGCGCCGTTGCCGCGGCGACGGGAGCAGCTGCCGAAGGCCTTGGCTGCGGCCCCGGGCAGCGCCCGCCCCGCCCGTGGCACGGCCGCGGCTGCGGGCCGTGTTTGCCAACACACGGCCCCGGCCCGGAGCCTGCCCGCAGTCCGCTCGGGGCCGGCCGGCGCATCCAGGGACGCTCCCCGCGGGAAGCCACCCGCACACGCGTGCCCATGGACACGCCGAGTGACTCTTGCCTTCATCGCTCCTGGCACCCGGGGCTCCCCCGGATGGGTCCACCGCTGTCAGCAGGGACAGTGGCGCTGGAGCGTCCCGCTGCCGCCACAGTGTTTAATGCGCGCTTTCCCTCGCAGGTTGTTGCTCTTGCAAATTTACGGCAGATTTGCTGCTGGGGCTGACCTTTCTTCCTCCGTCCGGGGTAATGAATGTTGCTATTTAAACGCTCTTCCTCCACAGCCCCTGTGCTTCAGGTTTTCAAAGAGTAGCAGAGTACCCAGGGGAAGCCCTTTGTTGCCGGGCTGTGAAACCTGAATATGGGCTCTCCTCTTGGAAGCTTGAAAGGCAGAAAATAACAGCTGACAATAGATTTATAGAGTGTAACTTTGCCTAAATCATGTCACAGAGATAGAAAATATGGATCAGATCCTGGGCTGGTGTAAATCAGTATAATGCCATGGAGCAAAATGCAGACCAGCATCCATCCAGCAAGAGAAAGGAGTGGACAAAATGTCAGAGAAGTTTCCTGCTTGGCAGCATGTAATCACTTAAATTAAACTACACAAAATACAGGAATATTAGTTAAAATGCCTTGGAATCTTTACGTATACACAACTACTTTAGGATCAATATATTTCTTATTCCTTATTATACATATATATGTATTCCTTCTCAATTTGAATGGCCAGCTTCAGGAATATAAGACCTTCTTGTTTAAAGTGGGTATATTAACACCTAATTATCAGTACCATATCATGGAGCTAGTCCCTAGATAGCCTACTTTTCAGAAATAGTATGTTGTAAATGGGTCAAAAATATAAAATAAGGAATTACACAGTTAAATACATATCCTATTGAATTTCAGTCTTCAGTAATGTGTCTCATGAAAAATTCATATTCATATTATTAATCCCATTTCTCTATTCCTAAACTGATAGAGAAGTATAGTAATTTTTTTGTAACTAATCAGTTATACCAAGCAACATTCCAAGAAAGAATCAAAAGGTTGCACTAACATTTTTTAAAAGTTTTAAGATTTCAAGTAAAAAGTTATTAAACATTTCTGAAACGTGACAAGCATAATAATAGGAGATAGTTAGAAAACTGAAAACCTGGATTAATTTCCACTCTCTGTTCTGTATCCCCATTCCTCTCTCTCTTATTGCAGGGAAACATGTATTGGTTTAGTTGTGGATGTGAATTCAAATGAATCTAGGGTCACGTGTTTATCACCTTAGTCTGGAGGTACCCTCAGTACTATTCAGAGGCCAGACAGACCATTAGACAAGATGATACACACTATTTCAAATACTATTAGTCAATTAACATTTGCTTGATTACAACAAACTCACCGTACAGAAATACCTCAACAGGCTCCAAGTGCAGGAAGATTTTGATGTCACACTCAAGGTTGCATTATCCCACTAAAAATTCAAATCCAGTCTTTATTTTGCAATGCTATAGAATAAAGCAATGTGTGTACATTTTGCAGATGGGGTCCTAAATACCTACAAGATTAATTACATCAGTTTTAGCAGGAAGTTGATTTTCTATGATTTCTCCTAAATCATGCAGTAGTCGTGGAATCATTGAATTATTTAGGTCAGAAAGAACATTTAAGGTCAATGAGACCAACCATTAACCCATCACTGCCAAGTCCACCACTAGACCATGTCCCCATGTGCCACATCAACACCATATTTTAAATACTTCCAGCGATGGTGACTCAACCACTTCCCTGGGCTGCCTGTTCCAATGCTTGACAAGCCTTTCTTTCCTTGGAGAAATTTTCTCTAAACTTCCCCTGGCACATCTTGAGATTGTTTTCTCTTGTACTATTACTTGTTACCTGGGAGAAGAAATTGACCCCCAACTGGCTACACCCTCGTTTCAGGTGGTTGTAGAGAGTGAAAAGGTATCCCCTGAGCCTCCTTTTCTCCAGACTAAAGACCCTCAACTCCCTCCGTTGCTCCTTGTAGTAATTGTGCTCCAGACCCTACACCAGCTCCATTGCCCTTCTCAGGACACACTCCGGCTCCTCAATGTCTTTCTTTTCATGAAGGGCCTAAAATTGAACACAGAGTTTGAGGCTCAGCCTCACCAGTGGTGAGTACTGGGGGATGATCCCTTTTCTAATCCTGCTGGCCGAACTATTTCTAATGGAAATAGTTAATTAAAATTTGCTTAACTACAACAACTTCTCACTGTACAGCAATATCCCAGCAGGCTCCTGGTGAGTCAGTGGACTGAGCAGCACAGGGCAGTGCTGGATAAGGATAGATCTAAACAGCAGAAAGCTTTTGAGATGGATCTTTACCATCATTTGGATCTGCATTTCTAGAGCTCCAGTGTATGTTTAGGGACTCAGAAGACAAAAACTGAAGCAAAAATAAAGCAAAAGAAAACAACTAGTTTCATGCCCAAAAGAGTTCACAGTCTTCTAAAATTTCAAGTATTTTAACAGCAGGACTGTTGCTGGATGCAGGGGAGATGTTATCTGTCCACTATCTTAAGAAATCTCTGCAATACTTCTGAGAAATGACACAAAAGAAAATAGACACTTTTAAGGAAATGAGGCCTTAGTCTGAAATTTTCTTGTTTTGCTTGCTTTACGTTCTTTTGTTTAATAAACTTTGATCCCAGAAGAAGCTGAACAAATAGTGATGGACGTATATGTTAAAGGAGCAGCCTGGAAGCTCTCAATATAATGTGCATGCCAGGAATATTGTCAGGCCCCCATTGACAGAGTCTTTGATTCAGGGCATTTACATCCTAAATACCAGAGGACCTGTGTCATTTAACAACTTGGAAGGGTTGGTGTTGAACTGCTAACGTACAAGCAAATGAAGAAACTGATAACATTTCAGTCAAGTGACAAAACTCAGAAAACATCTGTCAAATTGAAAAAAAAACCAGAAAACTATTGCTTGGGGGTTTTTTCTTCTTTTTTTTTTTCTTTTTTTTTTAGTCAAAACCTCTGCTCAAATTAAAAGTTTTAAGCAAAATAAAGAAAAGGGAAAAGTTTTTTCTATATTATATTTTAGCTTTTCTGTGGTTTGGGTTTTTTTTTAAGTTGAACATTGACATTTGCAATAAAAGTCTTTGTTTCAGTAAAAACAATTCCTATTTTCCCACTCATCATCTTGTGTGAATGTCACCAGCAGGCCTGAAACCTGTGTATGTGTTCATTAGCCAAAAGTGAAGCCAGGCTGGCTGCTGGTAACACACAGTGCCTCTAATTCTAGCATATTGCATATTGCTGTCTCTGTTTCTGATGCATGCTGTTGACATCTCAGCTAGCACAGTGCAACGGGAGCTGTTCTAGCTGCCTTTGCCAGACCCCTTCTGATTTTGTTTTGCCACTGTCCCCTTATAATCCTTGTCCTCATCTCTCCCAGAGCAAAGTTTCTTGATAAGCTGGAGGGGAAAGTAGCCTAAAGTTCATAGTGAAGCAAAGAGGGGCATGACTATGTACTGGGGTACCATGCATAGCCTTGCAACTTCTCTGTTGGCCATTTTATATAGATTTTCACGTGGAATTAGGTATGTCTGCAGTTGTATTTAACATTGAATAAAAACAGCTTTTATAATTCCACTATACACCTTACTTAATTTTTCAAGGAAACTGTTAATTGTAGGATGAACTTGAGAAACTGCTACTGGAAAATTTAATTTCTTCACCAGCTGAAATCTACACTTTCATTGTATTAGCAATGATTTGTGATGAAAGAGGAAATCTGCATGTAGCACCTCTTAAAATCATCAAAAAATGGGGGTTTGAAGTAAGAAACATTCATCTCATTGTTAGATTAAAATATGAAAACTCCGTTTCCTCTTCTTAATTATTTCCTTCTCATCAAAACCTAAATATTGACGAAAACAAGCATTCGTTTCAACATTGCTAATAAATGCCTCAGATTTTAATTTTCAAAGTTTCTAAGCTAAATGTAATTAGATTTTTAAAATGAGAAAATAAAGCAAACACAAGTATATAAGAACAGTTTTGATTAAAAAAAATGAAAGATTTCATGTAACCCAAGACCAAATTTGGGAGGGAAGGGGATTCTCTTTTGTTTATTCTGTCAGGAAAATGAGCACACTCCACTCTATTCACAGGTTGGCCACTGTACATAATCCATTTCACCCTTTTTCTACTTAGGATTTTGTTCTAGGACTGGTCTCTCCACTAGACATTTGGATGCCCTGTGAGTTCTATGAACTGAGTGACTTTGTGCAAGTCTCAATACTGGAGTGGGGTTTGAGGCCAAATTTGCCATCCCTCTGCATTGCTTGTTTACATGAACTCCTTCAGTTCAGTTGTGGAATAATCCAGCTAACACTCCTGGCAGGCTGGTGGACTTCCATCACTCTGAATCTCTTTTTCCTGCCCACACTTCTTGCTGTTTCTGGGTCTGGCATGATCACAGGGTTTTAGGTATCTGTGTAAGAAAGCATTCATAAAACTTCTCCTGTCCACTTTTTGATTTTCTAGGAAGGGCTATGCAGACAAGATGCAGGCTGTGGGATTTCAGGGCATGTTTTCCTAGACATGGTGGTTTTGATCTTAGATAATCTTAGATAAAAAGTGAAAAGGAGCAGTATGGGCTCTGACTTACGAAGAATACAACATTTAAGTTGCTGGGTGGCCATTAGTTGGCATGGTTGGAGTGGATCCTGGGAGAGTAAAGAAAACAGGATCCTTCCCTAGTCTGTTAGTAGCCTTCATTTCCCTTCTTATGCCATTTTCCTAGCCAGGAGCCTGAGTTCCATGAGCAGTGTTCCCTGGTAAAGCTTAGAACAACAACTCTCTCTGGTTGCTACCATTAAAGTAGAAATCATGCCATGGTATCTTCATGGCTTCTCTTAACTGTAGAAGATGGGCCAAATTTGCTCATGAAATATAATCAAGCTTCCTCCATTTAATATCCTGCCATATCCTTGAGGCTGGAGCTCGCCATGATACAGACTGTTGAATACTCAATAACATCTCAGCTAAGGCTGTCGAGGTATTACCATTTTGAACGAATTTCAGCACCCATCCAAAGTCCATATGCAGAGTTAGGAAAACTGCTTCCAAACTGGACTGATTTAAGCATGAACTGATTGGATGTTTGACTTGGTAAAGAAGGATGTGAAACTTGTAACTTCAGACACTAACTTGCATTTGGATGTGAAAAAATGCTTCCACAATGAAGTAAAAGAAACTTAGAACTATGAAACAGAGAGGTGCTGAGCAAAAGAACAATAGCTTGATTAAAAAAAAAAAATTAAATAAAATATTACTCCAAACAGATGCCAATATAATCTGTAAAACTGAATACATTGTATTGTTTGTGTAAATAGAAAGGAACAAGCACAGGGAAAAAGCTTTCATGGTAATTTGTGAAAAAATGTGTGTTAACTAATCTTGAAGCAGAACCTTTTAAAATCTCTTTAACACTGCTCCTTAGAGCAAACACTCCTTTCTGAAACAAAACCAAAACAAACACACAAACAAAAAAGAAAAAAAAAAGACTGGAGATAGGTTCATAATATTTTTGTTTTGAATGGACCCCAGACCTGCATAGCTACTTTTTAATGGTATCATAGTAAACAATTCATACATTAAATAATTTCAATATGCATATGGAACTAGAACAGTTGATCTGTGCTGCTTAGAGGAGTTCAGCCATAAAGTGAACTTTTTCAACAGTCATTAGAAAGTAATTCCTTGGTTCCTTTGTTCTATGCTAAAGAATAATCTGGAGAATAAAAATCCCCATTTTCTGGTTTTTTTTCTTTTTTTCCTTTTTCTTCTCTCTGATAGGTATTCTACATGTTGGGTATCAGCTTTAGTGGTGTAGGAAGAATGCTGCTAGCCTCTCCAAAATTCCTTCTTTGTAGATGCTGGATAGTGCTGGATAGTCATGTGGTAATTTATCTTTGGGAAGCAGAGCGAGGCTGATGCAGGAGCAGAGCAGGCGCAGGATGTGACCCATGTTTCACACTCTGTGTCCTTGCTCTAGAAGGACTTAGCTGCAATGGGCTTTTCTCCCACACCTGCAGCAGCTCCAGGAGGCAAGCTGATGCAGCAGGATGGCAGCCAAAGAGGCTTTAGCTCCATGCAGCTTCTCTGCTACCAGAGCAACAGGACATACAGACGTTAATATAGTCCAGTCTAGTCAGGCAGTTGTGGAACAGAGCTTGTTAGGCCTTGATGTGCCTTTTACGGTCACATTGCACAACCACTACCGAGATCTGGGTTTATAAAATTGAGTAACCTTGCCTGGACCTTGTTAAAAGACTTGTGTAATTTATATTCCACTTTGTTCTATTCTATTCGTGTCATCGTATCCTGTCCTTTTTTACACCATGGCAATCAGTGGTGTCATTGCTTGTTTTATTGTAATGTTTTTCCTTCACAAAACAAAAAGAGACATATTCATTCCCCACCCTCCCTCAAAATATCTCCTTGCGAAAAAGTGAAATGAATAGAAAAAACTGTCTACGGTAGTCTCCCCAAGACTGCAAGAACCCTGGATATGACTGAACTCACAAATTCATGTCATGAGAGACTTCAGATTTAGTCTTGACACATGGATGAAGGTGTGTTTGATAACAGCAACAACAACAATTAAAGTATATATTATAACATGATCTGGTATTATTTTTAATTTGGAAGGTAGTCAAACTGATTCTGTGAAGCCGTTTTATCTCTCCTTCCCTTTGCACTGCACTACTAAAACCACCAAATGTGGAGTATTATGTTGGTTTGGGGTGGATTTTTTCTTTTGTGTGGGGAATTTTTTGTGCTTCTAGAACAAAACTTCCTATAGAAACTTCTGAAGGACTAATTCTCCATTGAAACCGAGCATTTGAAACCCTCTTGTAAGCCTAACAGGTGAACCAACGCTTGTAAGCCCTGGGTCTTTTAAGAGAAGCTTCTTCTTCAGTGTTTGAGTCGCTGGTGAATAGCTCACTGCAGCTCTGTTTATATAGACATATGGTGAGAAGAACACTAATACAGTTGTCTGTGCACAACTGTAACAAACAATCTGCTTATTGTGTATTTTTTTAGGCAACACTTCATGCTGTCTAACAGGTGGCCCCAAGTTACAATAGGCACACTGTCGGGATTGAACAAACCCCATTTACACGAGAGCCTTGACTGGAGATAGTGACTAAGACAGCCTGCAAAATCAACCTTAGAACATGATTGTTTAAAACACTGTAAATGCCACGAGCCTCCAGTGAATATGAGCCCTGCCTTTTACATCCTCCTGTTGCCCTCAATCTATCTCAAGGCCAGTAGAGTTAATTCCTCGCAATGAATGAATGTCAAGCAACATTTAAGAATCTCTCACATAAGTCTCATGTTTATGGATATAATGCAGCATGATTTCTGTAAAAATTGAAGTTATTTTCATTTTAACTTGTATTTCAGGTTTTCAGTTTGTTAGGAACATGGTTTTATGTTTTTAAATGTTGTACAGTACACCTATTTCAGAGCATATTGAGGTACAAGGTTTGTCCATGTTCACTGTAAAAAAGGATAAGGTAAATCATTCAGCTTTTTCTCTAAAGATAAACTTCTACCACATTGCTCATTTCATTCTCTTTTCTGATCTTTTCTTCAGAAATTTCCTTCTCATTCACTGTTTTTAGTTGCTAAAATTTTCCTTTTTGGATGTGCAGTCCTGGAACATTATAATTTCACTAGTTCTGGAAGAATTTGATGTTTATGGTTGTGGTTTGTCTTCTTTTAAAAATATTTTATTTTTATTTTTATTTTTTATTCTGTAGAATTCCCCTGGTGAAGAGGGAGATTGTCAGGACAGGATTTCTTTGAAGTTTCTTTGGCTCTCTTTTTGACACAGTACTTGATTCAGCTGTCGTTGATTTTATAGGAGTGGGTCAAGTCCCATGTGAAAATCATGAATGGAAGTGGGATGGTAAATGGACAGTCCTATCAACCCTGTAAAGCTGGCACAAATGATCACGTTTGCATAGTAAAGTGGGCAGGAATTTATATAACATGCAGAAAAGTACCAATATTCCCAGACTTTGCTATAACTCTATTAACCTCAGTTACGTGTATATTCCAAGAAAATCTTCTAGGGTGTCTTGGAAGCCCATGATGAGACATAGGCACCCCTAGAAGGGAATTCACCTCATACCAAGGCATGCCATCTCTCCTTTGACAAAAAGGATTTCCAAGTTGATTAATGCCTAACTTCTACTGGCTGCAGTAAGATAAGACCAATGCCACCCATTTCAACAGAATGTCTGAAAATACTATTTTTTTTTTTTTTGGCCAGTGGGACTAGTGAAGGGATCATTCCCCTGTACTTGCTAGTCGTGAGACTTCACCCAGAATCCTGTGTTGAATTTTGAACCTCTCAGTACAAAAAGGACATTGGGGGGCTGGAATGTGTCCAGAGAAGGGCAGTGGAGCTGGGAAAGGGTCTGGAGCACAAGTCCTGTGAGGAGCGGCTGAGGGAGCTGGGGCTTGTTTAGCTGGGATAAAAGGAGGCTCAGGTGAGACCTTATCACTCTCTACAGCTGCCTGAAAGGAGGCTGTAGCCAGGTGGGGGTTCAGGCTCTTCTCCCAAATAGCGAGTGACAGGACAAGAAGAAACCGCTTCGGCATGTGTCAGGGAAGATTTAGATTGGATATTAGGAAAAATTTATTCATGGAAAGGGTTGTCAAGCATTGGGACAGGCTGCCCAGGGAAGTGGTTGGCACTATCCCGGGACTTATATAAGAGATGTGTAGATGTGGCACTTAGGGACATGGTTTTGTGGTGGACTTAGCAGTGGTAGGTTAATGGTTGGACCTGATGATCTGAAAACTCCTCTCCTCCCTGAGTGGAGAGGAGTGATGATCTGAAAACTCCTCTCCTCCCTCTATAAGCATAGTTTTGAAATGATGTCTTCCCTCAAAAGGTGTTTTCCTTCAGTTCTCTGAGGTGCTGTGTGCTTTCTGAATTGCTTGAGTTCAGCAAGACTTGACTATAATGACTTTCATGACTTTTTCATTAAAGGAATGAAGCATCTTGATGACCTGGATCAAAAATTATTCAATCAAGATTTGGATGTGTTTCACCCTTCTGGTGAGATACTGGCTTTCATCTTATGATGATCAGTTCCAAAGGTTACTTGCTGTAAGTGTTCCCCTTTTTTTTTTCCTTCAGCTTTTTCTTCCCACTCCCATCCCTTTTGCAAAATGTGGGAGAATTTTGATGCACACCCATGTTTTCTCATCAGACAATATCTGGATGGGATTACATAGAGGCTGAACCAAACCTCACAAAGTCAGTGGAAAAATTCCAGGGGTTTCAGTGTATTTGAGTGAAGCTGCTACTAGGCTAATTCATGAGGATACCTTGCTTAGTTTAAAAGAAGAATCACCTTAGGCATCCTGTCTGGAGCACTTCAAATAATTTGCTGGGAAAGTCTGAAGTAACCTAACTCTATTGAATAGTATATTGTACACATGCACAGCTTGCAGAGTTAGGGCACAGGACAAGCTAAAACTTCATTAATGGTCAGGTTTTGAACTCTTACAGACTATAGACAATTTAAGAATAGAATTCTGCAGTCAAACCCAAGGGGCAAGACTTCATTTGCCTTCTTACACTGACTCAGTTTTTTGTGATATTCCCCATAAAGGGTGTCTGAGATGGTGGATTGAAATGGAAAATGGAACCATAAAAAGGAATATTCTCACATTAAGTGTTTGTGTTTGTATGCTTGAATGCTTGGATGATTGAAAAAGTGCATTTCCTAGAACCTGGGCAGACTTTCTAAACACCCCTATGGTTGCATGGAATAAGATCTAAAGTTCATCAAGGCCAGGATCCTGTCTTTAGCAATGGCCAATATCAGGTGAATATCTGATCCCAATATCCCTGTCCCAATATTATGTCCTTGCCAGCCTCTAGCAGGTTGAGATTGTCTACTAAGTCTGAAATGAAATGGTCCTCCAGCAGATATGTAGATTGATAGATAGATAGGGTTATACTGAGTTATCTAAAACAGTTGTATTCAGATCCTTCTGGTTACCACTGATCTCTAATGCATAAAATATCATTCTTTGATTTCCTTACATCAAGAAAGAGAACAAAATAAATGCATTTAAAGATCAATCCTTATTCCATTCCTGTTGGTTATATCTATTCTAATGAACTAACAGATGCCAGAGCCATTACTGAAGCTCAATAATTTATTCTGACAAACATTCCCTGGCACAACTTTGATCAAGGCAAATCAGCAGTGAACTCCCAGGCAAAGTTCAGGAGTCTGAACAGGCCAGGGACCACTCCCAAAATATAGTTTGGATGTGGCTATCACATTCTGGAAATTAAAAAAGTTTAATGGCATAATCCTGACCAGACCACACTAGTTGGCCTCTGGGCCAAGGAACAAGCCTTGCCAAGGTGTAATTTATCGGTAGGGATGTTCCCAGTCGTTTCCTGCATCAGCGTGTGCTGTAATGTGAGTTTGCATGATCTGAAAAAATGTTTCCTTGGCTTCAGAGTATAAATATTACAAGAATCACAACTGAGGTTTTTGAGGTTTTTTATTTCTCCCGGTGCCATTATAACTTTTTTCCCTTCCCAGGAACAGTAAAAATACAATCATGGCAAAAAGATGAGATGTTTATTTAGGACAGTTTATATAAATTTTCATCTTTTCAGTTAACAAAAAAAGGCTACTTTCCTTTGTAATGGTCTACTTAATGTGATCTAATAATCTGGGTGCAACAGTATCTTTTACACAGAATTAATTTTTTTACTGTGATGAACCTCAATCCAGCATTTAAAAACTAATTTCTCTAATACCAGCAACTTCCAATGATTAAATGAGAAAAATGAATGTGCTTTTCAGTATGGCCTTGTGCATTTCCATATAGGGGCAACACTGCAAAGCTGACGGATCTCCACAGGTGACACTTCCAGCCTTTGCACGAGAGAGTGCTTAGCTCAGGTGCCTCTACAACCTAATACATAAAGGAGGTGAGAGAGGTGAGCAGGGAGAAAGCAGAAGCTTTGGATGGGTTGTGTGGGACAGCAAACATTGTGTACTCTTAGAAATGGTAATTTTAATGAGTGCCATGTGGTTTTGGTACCTTGCAAAATGATACCTTTCCTTCTGTAATTACAAGATACAAAACCCGTGGGTTCATCAGCTAATCAAAGAGGAAGATGCAGTCATGCAGCAGAATTGGAGGCGTCTTGTGAAAAGATACCAAAGTGATGCCAACCAACGTACTGAACAGTTTCCCAAGAGAACTAGCAGGATTTCAATTTCTGTGTCATTGGATAAACAAAAATTTGAAGTCAAAGTGACATTTTAGTACTCACTGAATGCCTTTGAGATTGCTCTGAATTTGCACCTTACTTGAACTTACAGTTTAAATGCTTGGTAAACTCAAGTAAGTGCCAAGGTGCCCCTTGGCACCTTGCCGTTGTCCACTGGAGAGAAGCAGATGCCTTTCGAGCCTTCCAAAGGAGAATGTCTGCCTACTTTTTTAGTAACTTCTAGAGCATCACACTCAGTTAACAATGGTGAGCACTGGTCCGTAGTGAATACAGTTCTGTGCTCTGTAAAATCACTTCAACCTCGTACCACTGAAAAGAAAATAAATGGAAACAGAAATAAAACTCTTCTTCCTTTCAGTCCTGCTGTAATTTCTGACAGCTGCATAAAGCAGCTGTTATTGGGAGGAAGAATTAATGCTAAACTCGGAAAGTTCAGATGGTGTAAGCTCAATGTCTCTGCCGCATGAGGAAGAATGATGCACCTGAGGCACTTCTGAGTGCGGACATCTGCTTTACAGTATGTTACATTCATAATAGCTCAGTCTAGCAGGGGTCACAAGCTCCTCAATTTCTGCTAGTGCCCTAGGGCTGTCATTTGTAAAGTTCTTCAACTAAATTTCTTTTAAATGTGACACCAGAAGGCCTTTTATAAACATCTGTGTGTGTGTGTGTCTGTATGTGTATGTGTATATATATCTACATGTATGTATACTTACATAATCTTCTATTTACTAGTTCTAAGATAGAACCAAAATAACTTTTATTCCAAAAGAATAATTATAAGTCATTCTATGAGTTAAGGAAAGTCAATGTCAGCAGTTACTGCCTGTCTGCCCTGGAGGGGATTCTCTGTCTTTAAGAATGAACTGAGCTGCAATAAAGCCAGCACTTTCTTTCTGCAGAATGTATAGTTTCCTTTAATAGGTTTACACTAGCACCTCATGTCCTTAAAATAAATTTTACATTTTAAAATACATTCTTTAATTTAGCTTCTGGAAAAACTTTTATTGCCTGTACATGGGAAATCAAAGTAATTTTTCAAGTTCTGTACAATATATTGCTCTGTAGCAGGAAGGCTGAATCTAGGTATCGCTCTTCTTTTGGTGTAATTGAAAAATACCTGCATTTTTTTTCTCACTTCTCAGCCTTTCCTATAATTAACATAGCTGGAATATTGCCCCAGTGTTTTCAAGACTATGTCATCTTCCGTAGTCACCTTAGGCATCCTGTCTGGAGCACTTCAAATAATTTGCTGGGAAAGTCTGAAGTAACCTAACTCTATTGAATAGTACTGTACACATGCACATCTTGAAATTTTGAAAGACAAATTAGCAGGTTTAACCTGTACTTTGTGGAGGGATGGACATTACAGAAGGATGGGTGCTGTGCCTCTGCGGTGGCTCGATCCCTGCGTTTGCTAGACTACCTGTGTCTTCAGAAAGGTAACAAGAAACGTACAACAACATCAACCACATTAGTCACGAGTAACATACATATGGATCAAGGTTAAATGTGTTCTTGGATGGGGGTTTGAAGGCATCTGCACAGCCATTGTGTGTAACATACAGGAGTGTTCTCTGTACTGGCTAATCCTGGTAGCTACTGGACTTCCCTGTCCTTTCCAAGGGCGTGCCCAGTTCAGAGTTACTGTGTTTACCTCAAGTGGTTTTTGCCAGGGCAGACTCTACCTGTATTCCAACAATTGTTCCTACTCTTTTTGGGGGAGAATGCCATTATTCTTTTCCTTGTCTGAGTACAACATCATCAGTCTGTGTTTCACTTTGCCTCTGTTTTCCTGTAAGTCTTTTTCTGTCCCTGTGTATTTTGATACATCTTGGGGTATGATTTTTTTTGGTTTGGTTGATTTGGTTTTTGTGGTGTGAGATTTTTTGAATGTGTATGTGTTTTCTTTGATTGTTTTTATTATTTCATCACTTAATATTTTGATACTTTTATTTTTATTTTCCCTCCTCATTTCTCTGCCCCTTATTTTTTCTCTCCATCCCGTTTCCTGCTTTATGTGCCTTGCTTTCTTTCCATATATTTTTCCTATATCTTTGGTATGAAAAGGCCACCTAAGGTTGCCCTGCTGTGGTACAGCCTCCCTGGCTTACCTTGGAGTGAAACAATATTTTCTCTGTGCTCTGAGGTCTGTGGTTCAAACATTCTCTCTTTTGCCTACCTAATGGGGTGAGAACCGCTCTATCCATAGCAGACTATTTGTCCCTTGAGTATTATGCTTCTGTGTGATCTTCTGAGAAGTCTAACACTGGATGTTGTCTAAGAGAATGATAGCATTTATTAAAAATGGTCTAAAAGGCAGAAATCATGAACCACAGAAATATGCTATAAAAATGAAACACACAGAAAAAGGCTCTTTTAAGATGTTGTTTGTAGTCCTGGAAATGTGGTTACTGAAAAAGATGATATAAGTCATAGAAACACCCATTCTTAGAAATCACAGCTGGCCTCCTACCTCAGAGCTGACAGAGCTAGAAAGTGACCAAGAACAACTTCCCAGATTCTTATCCTTCAGCTAATTCTTTCCATACAAACCATTCTCCCTCCTATTTTACTGGGCCCACCATTCCTAGCTCATACTCTTCAATAATGTACATCCTCTTTTAGCATCTAGACGTTTTATATCCACTTCACTGATTTTCTGATTTCTTAAATATCTGATTTTTTCTGAAGGCAGAAACCGGTCCTGCCTTCCAAGTAGGAGGGCAACCCTGGCTGTGTGCATAGACTGGCGAATGAGAGGCTGGAGAGCAACGCTGCAGAAAGGGACCTGGGGGTCCTGGTCGATGGTGAGTTGAATATCAGCAGTGCCCTGGCAGCCAGGAGGGACATCCCTGTCCTGGGGACATCAGACACAGCATCACCAGCCAGGCAAGGGAGGGGATTGTCCTGCTCTGCTCTGCACTGGGGCGGCCTCACCTCGAGTGCTGGGGGCAGTTTTGGGTGCCACAATATGAGAAAGACATGGAGCTGTTAGAGAATGTCCAAAAGGGGGCCACAAAGATGGTGAAGGGCCTTGAGGGGAAGCCGTAAGAGGAGCAGCTGAGGGCACTTGGTCTGTCCAGCCTGGAGAAGTGGAGACTGAGGGGAGACCTCATTGGAGTTACAACTTTGTTGTGAGGGGAAGAGGAGGGGCAGGCACTGATCTCTTCTCTATGGTGACAGTGACAGGACTCAAGGAAATGGTCTGAAACTGATTTGGGGGAAGTTTAGGTTGGATATCAAGAAAACGTTTTCACCCAGAGGGTGGCTGGGCACTGGAACAGGCTCCCCAGGGAAGTGGTCACAGCACCAAGTCTGACAGAATTGAAGAAGGGTTTGGACAACGCTCTCAGATATATGGTGTGATTCTTGGGGTGTCCTGTGCAGGGCTAGAAGCTGGACTTGATGATCTTGATGGGTTACTTCCAACTCTGCACATCCTATGACTCTAAGTAGGTGTTATTGGCCACATTTCTCTTTTGCACCCTGAGCTGCAGTGGTTGATTTAGTGGCTCTACACACCCCAGCACCAGCTGCATTTTGATTGCTCTGTGTGTTATCTGATTGTTGGACACCTTGTGATCCTTTATGGTCACAGATGCTTTATCAGTAACATAGTAGTCATGTTAAACCTCAATGAAAGTACACAGGAGGAAAACATAGGGAGTATTCCAAAAATATGAATTTAGCAGCAATGCATCCATTTTTCACCCATGTGAGAAAAGTAAAATTGTAACCTGTGTGTAAGAGGCTGAAAAATAACGTTGTTTTCTGGCAATTTTAATGCAAGTTATTGCTGAACAGTCTCCTCTTTTTCCCCCCTTTTCTTTTTCAAAACATGGACTAAATTTCCCTCGCGCTCTTTTTTTTTTTTTTTTTTTTTTTTTTTGTTAAATATCTTGATAGACTACTGGTAATCTACCACTAATCCTTTCTCCCCAGTACATGCATAAAGAAATAAAAGATGCCAGTTTGTGGCTTAGCTGCATTCAGGAAAACTTCCGTATTGCTGCCAAGAACTGCCATCTGCCACCTACAAGCGCAGGTGCCAGGGAGTCTCCTCTGCACACAAAGCATAATAATATAACACAAAGGACCAATGTGCACTAATAATTGCTAAACACACAGAAAGAGGGGCCAGAACATTTTTATGAAAGTTTACTTAGTCTGTAGAGATTTGCATACAGATGGCTAGGTCAGGGTGCTGTGTATGCCGCCTGGGCCACTGTGGGGTAGGGCTGCCTTCAAGCAGCCTTTATAAGCACACACGGCTTTTACTATAGCATAGTGCTGTGGAGAGACCTCATTCTGCACACACTGAATAGTCATTCAAGTAGCTTGCTTTGAAATGAGAAAAGACCTTGGATGGGGGGAAAAAAAGCAAATTCTTTTCTTTGTGAGACAGAGGAGGAGTGTTGGGAAAGAGGCCAGAGGACTTAAAGAATGTGGGTTAGCAACCAGGAATTAGAGGAAAGTTTCTGTGGAGACACACAATTAGATATGTGGCATTCACCCCTCTCCTTCTAGTGGGCAACAAGAGCAAGCACATTTCAAAGGGTTCATCATCTGCATGAAACAAGGATAGGGGGAAGAAAAAGCACCCTAATTTTTAAAGTATAAAGCAAAGTGTAACTGTCTTAAAATAAAACAAACCCAAAGGTTAAGCAGCAAGAAATTTCCCTTCAACTAAGAGCATGAAGACACAAACCCTGAATTTAGTGCATTGCCTTTGTGTATGTGTGAATCTGAAAGTGTACATATGTGTGCATACATACACGTGTAGGTGCCTTGTGATATATTTAGATATTTTAAATTTGAAATCATTGCTGTAAGAGTTAGTTTGTCACAAATTTATGGAACACTTTTCTATCTTCCTCTAAAACATCCAGGACTTACTGACCACAAAATCCAGAAAGATGCTACCTTGTGTAGAATATTTAGAGTAGGTGTCAATATTTAGTTACTAGCATAGTGGGTACGTTTACAAACACTGTATGTGAATAGAGGGTGATTTTCAAAGATGCTCATCTTTTATGGATTTTCAAGTAAAATTAACAATTTTGCCTTTGAAACAGTTCACTACCGTAGGTGTGTGGTTCAGTTTCTTCCTTTCTGTTTGCTGCCTGATGATTTCATCACACTTGTGAATCAGTTCCTGATTCTGAAAGAAAAGAGAATTAGTTGTCAGGGCTGTCCACCTGTCTTATTAAAAAAAAAAAAAACCCAAAAAACCAACTTTTCATTTTCTTCCTGTTCCTTACCAAAGATTCTTGAAAAAAACCCCATAAATTATTGCACATGCTATATTTCTTTCCATATTTAATTTTTTTATAGGTCATTTCAGAAACTACTAATATAGCTTCAAAAGATACTGCAATTAGATCAGTGTGTCTGGAGGTGAAAATGACACAATCTTACATTTTAAAAACTCTGTATAGATTCATGATATCGAATTTAAGTACTTTGCAATCAATGGATTCCAAAACCTTGCCAAAGCTCTGTGAGGTAAAAATATAAAAACGTGATTTAGAGGAAAAGAGCAACAGATAGGCTTGCCCAAGGTCACAGAGGAAGTCTAAGAGAGGTAGGAATTGAATCCTAGTCCCCTGAGTACCAAGGCAATTCTGTATCCATTATCATTCATCCTACTTTGAGAGTGCTAATTGATTTTGACTGCTTAGCATGAGCTCTTTAAAGGGGCCTGATTTTCAGGGCTGTTTGTCTCCTGCAGAATGTGGGGCTGAGGTCTGGGGCACGATGAAAAGGGCAGCAGCAGAGAGGCATTTCCAGAGTTTTGATTACTGCAGGGGTGGGTGCTTCCTCCCTGCCTCTCCTTGTGCTCATCTGGTGGCTGCAGAGTGTTTCCTTCAGCCTTTGCACTGCACCAGCTTCTCTGGGGCAGAGCCGAGACCTCGGGGCACTCATTGCCTCTGCTGTTCAGCAGCCTCAGATTTGCAGTTCCGCCCTTAAAACTGTTCTGAACTGGGAAGTGTATATAGGTTGTGCCACAAGCATTGCTTCCTGTAGGCTTGCAAAAATTAGCAGTAGTGGAAACTGTAAACATACATGAACTGCAGGGAGAGAGATTTTTCTGTCCCAAACTCTTCATCTCAGATTTTGTATGTTGTGCCAAGGATTCTCAGAGTCTATGCTTGGTTACTGTGTTAGCATGTCCATCCTTTGACATAAATAAATCATCTGTTATTCACATAAAATTGCAGCTTTAAAAGGCAAAATAAACCTCAAATATTTGCATACACTAAACCCACCAATACTTTAATTTTCTTATTTGCCCAATATAAGAGATTTTCATTTGGCCTGCACTCATGACATTGTGCTTTCTTAGGGCATTGTGGCTGCACAGCAAGTCATATTGTCCTTTCCCAAAGCAAACCTCCATGTCTCCCCTCAGCACAGGAATTCCCCTTTCATGACACTTCATGTACAATTAGGGTGTAGAGGTAGATCCAGCAGACAGAGAGCAACCAAGTGGGAGGTCTCCAATAACTCAGCAGCAGTCTGCAGCTGCTCACCAGGTATGTTCTAGCAGCTGATTTAGGATCTAACACAGTGGATGCCAAGCTGGAGCCTTAGTTACACATTTAACTCGATCTTTTCTTTGAACATGTTGTTCCTTTTGTATAGGGCTACCATATAAATCCTGGCTAGAATAAGGATGGGTACAAGAGCAGAGATCTTTTTGGGAGTCATACTTAAGCGACAGCATGACTATGGTGGAGCACAATTGTATCTCTTTTATTAAATGTAGGATTTATAATGCATTTCATAAGCCTTCTGGGCAGATTAGGAAAAAAATAATAAGTTAGCAATGGATGGAATCCAGGTTCCTAAATACCAAACACTGCAAAATTTCCATATAAATTATCCCTTCAGGAGCTGAGTTTTGCTTTGGATGCCTTCTTGGTCTATGAGGTCTGAAATTATGCCAGTCTGAGGGAGTTCCAGATATTTTCCATAAAGGCTGCTTTCCAAAATCTTTGAAAGCAATCACAGAATGTCCAAGAATGTCCTAACCACTGTCCTTCTGAGCAGGAGGACAGTGGTTAGGAGGATTGTCCAGGAGGAGTGTTCTCCTGGTTGCTACCCCATGGTGGTAGGTCTGAGTTGTTTTGGTCCCCTGCAATTACTTCAGCAAGTGTCACAGAGCGAATGTGGAAATTATTTTAAAGCAAATGTTTATTGCAAGTAGTTAAAAGCCATAAAAATTTTAAGACCCAGCTCCCCTAAAGGTTTTATGTCATTGGTAAAATCCAGAATCATTAGCTAAACTTTGAGACTTAGAGCTCAGGAATTAAATTACTGAAATTGAAATGAAATGAAATTAAAGCTCCTGTTCAATGCCTTTAAGTGAAACCTTGACCTCACTCAAATCAGTAAGGTGGCCACTGACAGCTACAGAATTAGAATTTCTACTTCTGTGCTCAGTTCTCTTTCTCTAAAGCTGAAATAACATAACTTTCTTACTTCAGGACAGATACATTGGCATTTATGAGATACTTCTATACAGCTCTGTGCTTGGTTTCCTATCTTCTTTGGAAAAATGCCTGCTTTCTCTTTTGGTTTAATGCAGACAGGCTACAGTGATTCTTAGTGTGTATTACACTTCCCAGTTCAGAACATATTTTGATGTCATCTGTTGATGCTGAATTTGTTAAAATCCTACCAATTGTAAAACCAAATTTTCTTGGATATGACTTGTTCACAAGACATTCTAGAATTCATGGATAGATATTTAAAGTATGGTTGCCTGCTTCTTAAAATGCATCTAGTAGGAATGTTTAACAAATACAGGAGAAAGCTATATTTCTCTCACTTTTCTTAAAATCTAAGGAAACTGTGTTATAGATAAATATTTTTCTTGAACAAATTATAGGACATATAAAAAAAGCATTTAATATCTGAATCCAGATTTATTACATTTTCACCTCTCTATTCCATAACTTGACTCCAGACTTCCATTTTGGTCTATAACCATGTAATTCTCGAAGCGAAATTACTTGAGAAATGCCGATTGGAAATAAATTCTTATAATTAGTCAGCCTCTCCAACTGTAAAGTATTTATTTGGAAGATATTTCTGATAAGGAATCTTTAAAAAGTACCCCACATGTAACCAAGAAATAGGCACTTGTGTGAGAGCATGTGTAGGTCTGAAGCAATGGGTTGGTAGAATGCATCAGTCTTTTGAACCAAGTGTCCAGTCTGCCTCTAAACAGCAAACACTTCTAGGTGGAAGGCAAAGGTGTGTGGGGTTTTAACAGTGTAGCTTCAAGGGTAATTTGAATGCATTATTACTCTCTGATAAATCACATCCCTTTTCTGATATGAAAAATTTATGCTCTGCTACTTTTAATTTACAAATAGGACTTGGAAAACACCTTTTTCTCTTGTAGTAGGTGAGCATGGATGCAGCTGTCTACAAAGTGTGCACAAAATGTGTGGATTAACATCTGGGATATATGAAGATACAGTCCTCATCTGACTTTGGCAGATGTTCTTTTCAACTGTCTTAAAAATATAAAACTGAGTTTATCAACCAAGCAACAAAAGCATGTTAAATTTGTTTAGATTTTTGATATTTCCATGTCAGAGGACTGATTTTTAATTTGAAAGACAAGAATCCAGAATCAACTCCCTTGGACCTAGATCTTTAACTGGTAGACAGGTTTTTCTGAAGGAGAATGGGTCATTTGGAGATGTAAAGAGGATGAGGTTCTACATCTTTCACAGAAATATTAGGATATTATGTGAGATTTCAGGATAACAAGTTACCAGAAAACAAGAAGGCAGAGGAGGAAGGACTG
Organism: Falcunculus frontatus; assembly: GCA_013398115.1. Lineage (NCBI taxonomy): Eukaryota > Metazoa > Chordata > Aves > Passeriformes > Falcunculus > Falcunculus frontatus. Next base: position 2,399,469 of record VZRV01005576.1, on the reverse strand, counting down.
CAGATCCTCCAGTCTTTTCCTAAGTGGTCTCTTGGTTTTTACATCTAAATCTGCTCCCTTTTTTCCTGGCCAATTGTCCTAATTTGAAACAGCTTCCAAGTAACCAAGGAGGCAATCCAATACTCAGAGGTAACTGAGTATTATTTTAAATGCCTTGGTTGCACTAATTTTCCTTTGCTTCGGGAGTGAGAAGGAGAACTGAAATTTATATTGGGCCAATTTTCTCATGTAATACAATTAAAACAACTGTGAAGAGGCAGAGTAACATGGAAAGTTTTAGTGGCTAGGGGCATGTCATTTACTGCCACACTTTAAAATCCATTTACCTAAATATGGACTGAGGTGTCCAAGTCTAGTAAGTAAAGATTTTAAATCTACCTTCTCATTACCTTGCAAGAGGAGTAGACCACAATGTGGGTCTGCCTCTAATACTTTGGAAGCAAAAAAGGACCACAGAAGTATGACCTATTGATATAGGACACTGCATTCATTTGTAAAAATGCACCTTCTTAGCCCTCCTCATTCTTATTGTTATGGCACCATGGTTGCAATCAAAACAATGATTTTATTTTCTCATACATTCAAAATACAGAGTGAAAATAGCAAAGGAAACCTAATTTATTGATAAAATACTCTATGTAACTTTTTTTAATGCTGGGACAAAATTCTCTGAAGCCTTTAAGCAGCTTTTCCATTGACTGCAGTGGGCACTTGGTCAGGCATTTATGTTATAAGAGGAATTAGTACCATTCTTAAGAAAACAAATTCCATGGAATTTGTTTTCCTGTAGTGGATGCACCTTCTCTTCTCAAATTACAAAGAGCTTGTCATGAATTATTTTTTCTGCTTCATATAGACAATGTCTACCTGCAAAGGTAACTAAAAGAATAACCATGGAGATGCCAATTTTACGGTAATTAAAAAAAGAAAAAAAGCAACTTTGCTAATCAGCAAACCCTTTGATCTGGTTAACCCTAAAGGTCAAACTACCCTGACCCCATCAATGTTCTTGCTCTAATGTTGCCCCGCTTGGATCATTTCTCCCATTGTTTTATTCATCCCATATTAACTTCAAAACGAAGCTGCAGTGTTCCTGTGTACCTAGCAAATCTTCCTGATCTTACATTGAGGTGAAGGCCCATTGTTTCACACCAAATCAGTTACCATTGTGCCCATTCAGCAAAATCGTTTATTTCCCCAGCCTAATGACTATATCCTATTCGAGGCTGTAAGCATTTTGTCATTCTGACCGCAAAGGCTATTTAAACCCTTTGATCTTACCTGTTATTGCTCCACTCTTCAGCTGCTGAGCTGACAAAATAGGCACTGTTTTATCTACGAGCATAAGTGACTGTAGTCCCGTTTGCAAGACATATATGTGAATGGAAGAATATAAATGTGTTGAAGAAATTGCCTCAAATCCTTAATTTTACAGTAATGCATGCAACTTGTGGGGAGCTGGGTTTCTCAAACATGCTGCATGTTAGCTCCTGCCGAGAGGTTGTTGTTTCCCCTTGATGTCAGCGAGAGTTTTAGCTTTCATTTCAGTGGGAGCAGAACTGAACCAAATCCTTCAGTGCTTTTAGAAATTACAGCCTCATTTTATCAAGCTTCTCATGAGGGTTCATGCCTTTTAAGCAGTGTTTTCCAGGAGAAGGAAGGATGAGATGGGCCAGAGTATCCCCAGAAGCCTCCAGAAACTAGAGAATTGGGGTAGAAGTGGGTAGCTCTGGGCCTCTCTCCTCTTCCTTTTGTAGCCTCCACAGTTTAAATGGAAGAAGAGTGATTGCTTAGAGCAGATTTTTCTGGTTGCAGTGGATTAAAACAAGAGAATACGGACCTGCTCTTTGTAGCCCTTGAATGTAAAAGGTAGGAAAAGAGTGATAAAGGACAACAGAAATCTAATAGAAGGTCCTCTCCTCAAGCCAAACACATTTGTCTTTTTCTCCTTCTAGGTGTTTTCTGTCTGGAAAAATTCTTCCTTGGTGGAAACATATATTTAAAAAGTAGTGTTATAGGAACTAAGCAGTGCATTTCAGAATTGTCGAACACTTTTGGCTTTTAGCACAGAAGAAATTGAGCCCAAAGAAAAGTATTTTTATCCCAATAAAGTTACAGATATATGCTTCTAGCCCCAATCCTATTTTTGTTTTAATAGGGCAAGATGATGTTAAAAAAAATTAAATCCATATTTTGGTCAGAAGAAGATTCAACTGCTAAACTTTATGTGCAGGAGGAAGTGGGACATCTTGCCCAGATATCTGAAGTGCATTATTCAAAAAGTAATCAAATGACATAAAGGAGCAGAAGTTACAATTCCTATGAAGCTCATTGGTAGCTCATAAAAATTCATAAATTAATGCTGGCTCAATTTAAAATTAAATCTGTATTCCCAGATAATAACCAATGCCACTGGAGAAAGGACAACTTGAAATGATGAACTACCTTTTGCAAATTATAATGCAGGTGTTCAGGGTTTTTTTTTTTTTTTTCAGAAGAAAGCTTCAGAAATCAGTATTATAAGAGCTACCCATCTGTTTTGGGATTTTGCAAGGTACTTTGTTTGCTAATTTGTGATTAAAAGTTATACTGACATACACTAACTTCCACAGGAAAGAGCTTTGCTCAGTTATTACACTTTTGAGAGGAACAGTTTTATAACAGATACAAATTATAATAATAAGAGAAAGCTAATGTGACCTGCTTATGCTAGACAGTTAAATAATTCATGGCTTTAATTAGTCCCAGAAAATATTACCAAAACTGTGAGTATAGCCTACATTGCTGCTGTGACTAAATGCCAAGAACTGGTAATCAAACCTATGTTTTATACTAAAAATTTCTTTAATTCCTAGGTGCTTTTATAAGAAGTCATTAATTTATGCTGGGGGACCACACAGAGGGGACCAGAGGATTTATGGCCTGAGGGTGCTCAGTGTTTTGTTCAAAATACATTTTTAAAAGAGATCAATTTTTAAATTTTTAATATTTGTTGGCCAATAGCCCTGTACAACCATTTACCTTAAAGCTTGAATTAATAATAATAAGTTCAGGTCTTAACCCTTAGCTGTGTCTGCTAACAGTAAATCAGATGGGCTTAAATAAAAGATGCTACATGTTTGGCTTTGTATGCTAAGTACCTCAGCAAGGAATAACAGCCTGAAATACAGGGGAACCAAATAATGTATGAAATGCCTGAGAACATGGAAGAACAAGTTTTAAAGTCATTTCAGTAAGAAAATAATACAGTTGCTCTTCACTGAAATTGTGATTGCGCTATGACCTTTTCTTCTATTTGGAAGCATCAGCTTGACATTAATTTCTAAGATCTTAATGGCATTCATCTACTGTTAGATACAGAAAGGGACCAAAGCTTGTTATTCAGAGGCTCATTTGGTACTATTTGCTTATTTCACTAATAAATTACTATTGCAATTTCACATTTGCATTGTCATGGTGTGCCTCAGTCCTTAGATGCAAGTACAGGAACTACATCTGCTATATATCCTGGAAAAGTGTAGATAAACAGAACTTCTTTCCCCAAGTAACTGTGCTTTGGTTTTGTCTTTAATACCTTAGTAGGGTTTGACACCATAACATTTTCAAACACAATAATAAATTCATATACCAATGATTGAGAGAATTTAAAGTGCCATTTGAGTTTAAAAGGATGCATCTACCAAATTTGTAGAGAGGAGGTGAGATCATAGAATCGTAGAATGGTTTGCATTGAAAGGTACCTTAAAGATGATCTGGTTACAACCTCCTTGTCATGGGGTGTTGTCCTCACAGATAACTCATAAAACAGTTCGTGAAAGCTTGTGAGGTTTTAAAGTTGTTTTGTCCAGACTGGGAAGGCCAGCATAGTCCCTGGCTGATGGGATGGTAAGAAGCTTTGATTGGATTTTGAAGATACAGCTCTGGAATTACCACCCATGATATTGACAGCCACTTATTGTCTCAAAGAAAAATAAATGCATTTCTTTTGATGAGTGTAGAATATAAGTTAGAAAGGGTATAAAAAAATACTATACTGGTATATGCTCAGTATTAGTTATACTTGGGAAGAGCTAAAATCTTGCATCATCCTCACATGTGATGCTGCTAAAAGAGAGCAGAAAAATATGACTCATTGGATTATTTCAATTTAAATTGTAAAAAATTCATATTGTATTAAAGAAGATTGGTATAGTCTCCTGAAAATGAAAATTTCTTTGTGACTTGATGCTAGAAAATTTTAAAACAAAAGATTTAGTTGCTAGGGCTGTCTTGCACAGGCTAAGTGCTCAGAACTTGAGAAATTTTAAAGGTATCTTCTGTAATAACAGCCCTTTACTGAGCTCTTTTTAAGATCTGCATTATGAATATATTAAAATTTATGCAAGAAGATAATCTATATACCATAGTTCTAAAGTTTAATGCAGTTTCCCAGACAAAGTGATTCTGCAAGACATTGCAGAGGGAAACTGAAATATTCTGGACTTGTATATCACAAATTCTGCAGGAAAGAGCAGGAATTCTCTAGGGACTTATAGGAAGCAGTCTCTCACTCCCACCCTTCTCAATAGTTAGAAAAAAATGGGGCATTGACTGAAATAATGCTAAAGAGTTTAGGATAGGGTTGGTGTCTGGAAATACTTGATGAGTACAGACATTTTCTGCATACATGTGTAATTAAACTTTTCTTTGTGTTTGAAAGAGACTTTCAGAGATGATTATTTGGAATTTCAGTGTTGTTGAAAATGGTGGCTTTTTGTCAAGGGGGTAAGGAACCTAGAAATGTGTGGGCATAATGTCCGAGTGCAGTGAAGGAACAGGCAAACAGATGATTGATGACAAAGGTCTGACATAACCATTATGTTCTAAGCAAAACCTGCATGGCAGAGCTGATATTGGAAGACAAGGTAGTGACGGAGAGAGGAGGTGTACAGCTAAACAATATATTTTAGGAAGAAGGAGGAAGCAGGGGAAAATGCCAGCAGTCTGAAGCAGAAGACCTTTGAGCACATGTCTAGATTTATGCTAAATAATAAAACAGTCCATGAACTGTTCTGGCCCTGAGGCTAATCTGGGCATGGCATGGTTCTTACCCATACAGCTAAACACTCATACCTGCCCAAAATATACTGACTGTATCAAAGTTCTCTGTTGGGAATGGTCCCTGGGCCATGCTAACTCCTGAAATATGCCTTGGTGTCGGCTGGGACAGCTTTTAGTTGCCACAACCTGAACTATAGAGATGATGCATGAGCAAGAACCTCTTTTCTGTGAGGGTGACTGAGCACTGGAACAGGTTTCCCAGGGAAGTGGTGGAGTGTCCTTCCCTGCAGATATGTCAACACTGGATACAACCTGGAGTAATGTGCTCAGGGGACTCTGCTTCAGCAGGGAGGCTGGACTAGATGACCTTCAGTTGTCCCTTCCAACCTTAACCATTCCATGATTTTGTAACGTTATGGCTGTGATATGGACCACTGCAGACCTGCACCCTGGGCTTGCTAAATTTACTAGTGTAGGCACAGCTGGTGAGCACAGTCAGTGGCCTACAGAAAATTTTAGTAGTCCTCAAACAGGTGCTGGCCTCAAAATGGTCTTTGAAGTTTGGTGAGTGGTTTGTTGATTTGATTCCTTGTTGCTCAAGGAAAGAAGGTTCTGCATGTCAGTGCTAAGAAACAGGACTGCATTAAAGAAACACTTCACAGTTTCCCCAATTTCCTTTTGTTGGTGAAATACCCAAGAGAACTCAGGTTTTCATTAGTTATGGTGGGGCGAGGGTATAATAATGATCTGTATGTATGGCTGGACAGGAGCCACATGGAAGTGCTGTATTCTGTGATCAGACATGTCTGCACAGCGTGCCAAAATTCAGTGTATTCATGACTTTCGTAATGAAATTTTCCATATAATTGTTGTTTACTAGGTTGCTGATAGCATTATTTTCCAGATTTCTGTTCCCACTGAATATTTTATATTTCTGATTCTTTTCCCTGAGAAGTGCTAACATGCATTTATCAAAGTCACTCATGTTTTTTTAATCTCTGTAGGTTTTGTGCATCATTCCTCTGTGCTAACGTGTACCTCCTAATGTGAAATGAATCATGATTTTATCAACATGCTGTTTTCATTTTGTTTGAGAACATTAATGAAGATTTTTAAGATCAGTCCTTGCCCGGTATCATTAAAAATCTTCTCCCAATTGGCTGTCATTTATCTTTTTCTTTCAGTTGCATACATGAATCATCTTATGCATTGCACAGTTTTATTTCAAAAGCACAAGGAAATCTCTTCTATGTTTTTTTTATTTCTACATATATGTATAATTCTTTCTCCTGTAGCAAGTGTAGATTTGTATATTTATTCTTTGAAAGAGCATCACTGAAAGATTGTTTTGTCTATTCTTAAAACCAAATTAGTCACAGTGGGAAAAAAACTGTATTAATTATAAAAATATTTATAGCACCTTTTCCAAATAAATATCTCTCGATTCTTTGTAATACATTTGTCTCCCCTGTACATTCAAGTCAGTTGTCATTTTTTAATACATTTTTGTCTTTCAATAAAAATACCTCTCTAAGCAAGAACATAAGCAATGCAAATCATTGATCCTACTACACTTAAGAAGACAAGGCACTACTCAGTGTGAAGATGTGTTATAAGATCCAGCTTTACTACCACATTGAGACTGCTGTAAGGAAAACTGCCCTAAGTATGGTGGTATCGACTATTTGCCTCCCTAGCTAAATGCACATAGACAGGTAGGCCCTGTTTGCACATGATTGTGACCAAAACTTCTATGAATATTTGTCAAATTAACTTTGTTTTTATCTAAAATATGGTTGTAACATATACATGGTACTAAAATATTGTATACAAGCACTTCAGAGTCTTTTGATTTTTTCACCTCAATACATGTGCGAAACAAAATTGATCAGTTTTGTCAACTACATGGTATTGCAGTGTGCATTGCTTGCCATACAACTGCATAAAAACATATTTTGAAATGGAGGCATCTGACATCACTATCTAGTGTTTCAACCTTAACCTTGGTCTGGTTGAGTGCTGTGAAAACTCTCACTGCAGTTTTTCTGACACAGTGTTATAGTGTCAGAGCTTCAGGAACTGATTTTTATTAGTGAAATGGCAAGAGTAAGGTGAAAGTGTAGAAAAAAATTCATGCTTTAAGGGTCAATTACAGACTAATGAAATCTTATTTCCAGATATGTGAGTCATGTTGTAAGGTTCAGATGTACCAATCTTTGTCACTAATTACCATTTCACTGTTTTACATAATTGTACTGAATAGTATAGGCTGGCCCTACCAGAAATAGTTTAATGGCTGAGTATCCCTTGGCATAATTAACATCATAAGTTCTTATTTCTTTGGTGCTTGCAGGCAAAACACTGTCTACTGTAGCTGTGGTAGTGAGAATGGCCATTTCTATAGGGCCCACAATATGCTACAATGACTGAGTATATTTAGTCAGGTGGGTTTGTGAACAGGATGCAGGTATTGTGTGTTGTGTATGTACTCTAAAATAAGCCACTTCAATTCTAATTCTTGAGCTCTGTGGTTACATATTGCACAGTGTCTCTATTTCAGATATGTTTAACTCAGTCATTCCCCCAGTGGTTTACAAAGTCTTTAGCACATCTTTCATTTTCTTAGTGGTTGTTGTCAGTGTAATATCTGACAGCAGTCATGTTTGATAGAGCTAAAAGGTGTAAAACATTCTTCATCTAGTCATAGCCCAAAGGATATGGAAGTAGTCACTGTAACCATAACCTCTGAGGAAGAGCTGGTCTTTCCTGACTTAGAAATACAAAACTGATTCACTCATTACAGATAATTCAAGGAAGCTGCTGGGAGGCAAGAGATTAAGATCTTCCGAACACTAAGAGCATACAAAAAGATCCAGACTTGCATAAGAGTTTTTGTAGCCAAAGAGGTGTATAAGTAATTACCCTTGTGGTGAAAGTCAAGCTACCTATCATTTAAAACTAAGGACTGCTTACCAGGTGCTTCTCTACTTTCAGGTTGCCACTTTCAACCTCTGTGCCTGAATATCTATAACAATTAATATATATCCTTCAGAACTTGCCCTGAACAGGACCAAAATGTTCAACATCTGATATGGCAAATTCCTTGCAGAATCATGTTAACTGGCTGAAATTAATAATCTTCTGCCAGTCATATCTTGTAAATTCTGTCAGGAGTGAATATAGGATTTCCTATCCCAAGATATTGCCATCTGAACACAGACATCTACTTCCCTTGTCACACAAATTCCAGGCGATCCAAATATCACTAAGTGCATTCATAGCTTGTCCATTTTGGGGTCAGGCACACAAGATGGAATAAAGCAGAACCCAGCATGCCTGTTTTGTAAGATTTGTGTTTTTCTGTCCAAAGTCTGAACTCTTGAGTGTGTCTGAGGGCTTTGCAGACTGTGGTTCACCAATCTGTCAGGCAGCTATGGAAGTTCCTTATTGCAAAATTTGCAACGGGCATAATGGTGACTGATTTTCAGGTTTACAAATAGCAACCAGCCATTTCATTCCCAGAGACTTCAGTAGGAAAATAGACACCATTTGTGCCTGTGGATGGATCTGCTGAAAGTTTTGCCAGATCACACAAAAGATGTGTAAGAGAGCCAGATATTGAGACTTACGGTTGTTGTATCTTGCTGCAGTGCATTTTCACAAACATTGGTCATTCCAGATCAGTCTAAAGCCTTCTTTTCTTCTACAGACACCAAAAACGGTTGGTCTGGAAAAATTTAACGAACAGAATAAGCACATGGAATATTTCCTCACGATGTTCCTACTCCCTCCATCACTTTGATAGTCAGGAGCTTCTGAGGGCAAAAATGTGGGGATTCTCTGTGAGAGTGTATGTGTGTGTGCGTGTAGCTATCATCCCTGAAAGCTTTTTTTTCCCATTCCATTTTACTCTAAAACATCATGTAGTTTTTTTAACATCTGTTACACCCTATTCAAAGGAGATAAAAACTTATTTATGAAACACTTTACAAAATATTCAGTTTCAGTTGTTGTGAGTCCTAGTTCTAATTTTGGAAGGAATACAGCAGAAAAACTCTGACCTGCAACTACTCCAGACTTTCAGGTCTCCATCACATCTCCTGTTTAGTTCTCTCTTTTTTCGGTGAAGGGGTCTAAGCCACTTAATCATTCTTTTACGTACTGTGGGTTTTTTTTCCTTTTTAATTTTCTGCCTCGTGAAAAAAGTATCATTTGGGTCAAAGTGGGATCATATCATGTATTAGGGGATGCCTCACAGTATTCCATAGCACAGGTAGCTGGATCAGTGTGAACACATTTGACCAGTGCTGTACTAATGTGATATGAAAGTAACATTCATACTCTACCAGTAACAGCAAATGCAAGTGGAAGATAAGAGTATGACCCACAACTGATAATGTGATAAGATGTTGATTTTTCATGAGTACAACAAAGCTGTTAGCAGCTGCTTATGTTACCTTCAGCCTCAGCTGCTGGCCCCCCAGCATTTCGAGAAACTCAACATGCAAAACCAAATGACAAATACACCTATTTCCACCCAGACTGACAGGGATTCCTTTTGTCAGGCAATTCCATTGCCCCCTATGCTAAAAACTAACTTGGAAAATCTTGAGCAAACTATTCACAAGACTTCAATATGTCTTATTTTCCTCACTAGAGTTTTTGGGAAGACACTAGATGGAGGCAGCAACACTGAGACAAGCCTTGCCAGAAGGTATGTTATGGAGGAAGTTTTTTTAAGCCCTACTCAGATACTTGGCCTTACCGGCTACATTTGGGGCAATGATTTACCAGAATTTTGTCTTTTTTCTGTACAGAAAATATTTGTCTTGTCAGTTCCTTGAAAGTTACCAGAAGTTCTAGCTAACTGACTGCTGCACCTATTCTGTTGGCTGTTGGTGTCAAGCCTGGTGTACCCATGACATGTATCTTGTTGCCTAGAGATAAGAGATTCATTCCCACATGTTGTGCAGCAGAAGTGCCCATATTTCCCAGCTGATAAAAGAAATCTCCAGGTGGTGATCCTTGCTTGTGTCCAGTTTTCAGTGGAAAAGTGCGTTTGTATTTTGGTTTTGAACCAGTGGGCTTGCATTTGTTTCTATTGCAGCACAGACTCGTTTTATAAGGTTCAAGTTATTTTCTATTTTTAAAGAAATACTTCCTTAATTCAAAGGTGAGCTATAGTCATAAAAGCCACTACAAATCATCCAAATTCTATATTAAGCTATATAACCACAGGCAAAGTATAAAATACAATCTTTTTTTAAACTTACTTGAAGAATTATGAATATCTCAGAAAAAAAATTAAAACAACTTTAAAAAGCTATCCAAATAGTTTTTGTATTCACAAATTTGAAAAAGAATGAAACTTGCAACTCTGTCAAGTGGGCTTGACAGATTTAACACTGAAAGTTCTAGGAACAAATTTCGTTTCGCAGGTCTGTCTCTAGAAGCTTGTTATAAATTTTCAGTGTCTGGGATTTGGAACTGTTTTTATTTTATATGAATGAAAGAGTGAATGTGTGATGCCTTTCTTTATGAAGTTAACTTCTAAACTTAAGTTTCCTACATATTCTTGTGCTTAAAAATAAAATTTCCTTAAATTCTTGGTATTATTGCCTGTCAAGCCATTCATTTCAGTGTTCACAGAAACAAAACACAAAATATGCATGAAATCATTGAAAATGAATGTCTTTAAACTTAAAATGAATTTTAAAAGTCATATTTTGCGATACTTGCTTTGAAGTAAAATCCTTAAGATTAAGAAATTTAAATCACTTAACACCTACATGCTTAAATTTAGTAACTGGCAGAGAGAGTGAGAATGATTTTATCATAAATGAAAAGTTAAAATAATTTTTTTAGTTACTTCACTAGAAGCACAGTAGTACAATTTTAACATTGATTCCTGAGTATCAAACCAGTCTTTTAAATAATTTGTCCTTTTCCAGCCAGGGAAACCTGTATTGCTTGTGGCTGTACAGAACAGTGGATTCTGCATGTAGTTTTAGCCGAACATTGGCTTGGCTGAGTGTCTGGCATTGTTATTATTGCTGCTGTAGATGACCTTAAGGCATGGCAAAAGGGCCATAAAGGCTGAATTGAATGTTAATGTGATGATGAGAATGCTTAGTTTTTCAGCGTGGCATTTCAAGTTTCAGAATGAAAGCATAAGCCACTATAATTGATGTGGCAGGTCTCTGGAGTGGGAATGATCCTGTGCAGCTCCCTCTAGGTTGGTGTATTCCTGTGAATTGTTACATGTGTTAACAGTAATCAAAAGACCTTTTGCAGGGAAGACTGAAGTGGGGTATGATACTGCTGCAACAAGCTCCAGTCTTCCTTCTGGCAGAGTCTGTGTCCTTTTTTTTCTCTAATAAATTCATTATTTTAAGGAAAAGGAAAATTTACCTGAACTGGTAACTTGTGTTCAACTTTCACATATTTCCTCAAGCGGATGGCCTCAGTGTTTTCAGAACAAGCTAAAGAAGGGTAGTTATTTTCTTGGTCTATTGCTAGTGGGTGGTTTGAGACTGTATGTTATATTCTGTGGCTGAAAAATATAGTGTGATGTTTTGATTTGATTAGGTATGAGAGCTGATAGACTAATTCATGTTGTGGCTCAGAGCTGGGCTAGTCATCTTACTACTGCGATTAGCTGGATATTTTAACATGTGCCTGAGGCCATGTTCTCTCAGTTACACATCTACATCTAAAATGCTACAGGAGTTTAAGTTAAATTATACTTTTCAACTAGTTTGGTTAATCCAATGTGAAAAGACTCCATTTAAATTCCTTTTGCTTAGGCTAAGCTTATAATGTTTTAACCTAAATCAGTTTGGAACAGGGCTAAGCTAGGCCAAAATAAGAAATTCTTGAAAAAGTGTTAAAATGTGTGATTTTATCCAAAAAGCTTAATAAAATGGGCTGTGTTTGGGCAAAACACCTGCCCTCCTCCCATCTTCCATTCTCCTAGGTCTACATGTAAGTGAAAATGCCCTGAGCTATATCTATGCCTAATACATGATTTTGTAACCTCCTTGCAATCTGCAGCCTTATCATTTCAGAGGTGTCAGGTCTCAAAGAACCATTAAACCAGTGATGTTTGGAAGCTTTTGCTGTAGGAAATTAGATAAATTTTTCACTACTGTGTCTTTCTGTGGTATCGCTGTTGGCCACTGATGGGAATGCTGGGCAAGAAAAACTTTTGATTTTACATGACATGGCCACTCCTATACTCTGCATAGAAAATATGCTTCCCTGGCCACAGGAGAGTGTGCAGGGAGAATATTTTTCTTGAAATGAACCCTCCCTTCCCAAAAATTGTCTAAGCTTTGTTGAAATCAAAGAGAAAGAATGTGGGGCAACGCATTTCCTGAAGGGAGGTGGAGGGAGTTTCAGAACCCTCATCCCATGGAGGTGGCACTTGTTTCTGAACCCATCTTATGCACCAGCAGTCCTTGCACAGCCAGCCTTTCTCCTGTACACTCCCTCTGTGTGACGTGTGCTGCACACAATCTTGGGGGAGCTCAGGGCTGCCCATGGCCACCACAGGGGGGTCATGGTGCCATCCCTCATGTTACATCAGGGGCTGGTCAGTTGGTGTCCCCAGGAGCAGCTGCCTCCTGTCCTTGGCACTCTCACAGTCGGAGTGAGGGATGATGTGATCAATCATGGCTTTAATGCCATGTATCAGCCAGTTCACAAACAAAGCTGGGGTTGTGGAGACAGCTCATGGCCCACAATTTATAGGCTACTGCCTAAGGAGAGGACTGTGCTTATTTCTGGGACGTTAGAGGGGCACTCTGAATCATGGACAAAAGAAATAGAAAAAAATAAAGACAACACATACAATAAAACAGAAAAACAAAGCACATTTATGTGTCTCTAGACAGCCAAATCTCAGAGCTTCTTGAAGGTTTTTCACTCTGGAGAGCATGCTTGTTTCCTGTAGATAGCAGACACACAAGTAATTAGACATTATTTAGGTCTAAGACTCTAAACTTTTGGGTGCCAAAAAATACCTGCCAATTTCGTCTCCTTTTCTCGTAGGGCACATGGATGCACACGAGCTAAGTCTGTGTGAGCAAATCAAACTCTGCCAGTGCTCAGGCCTGAGCACTGGGACTTTCTAAGCTCTGCTGTCCCATCAGCTGAACCATCACTGGCACAGACACAAACTCGAAGAATAGTCTGGGGGTCAGCAGAGGCAGGGACCACTCCAGCTGCAGCACGGGGCTGCCGGGGTCCTCCCCAGCATCTGGTCCTCAGCGCCTGATAAAATCGGTGTCTGTCCACAGTTGTCTTCTCTGAGTCTTGATTCCACAGAGTACTTGGCATGACCTCAACTTGGGTTGTTAATTAGAGGTAGGATTTAACTCCAAGTGCTCCATTGAACTGGAACAGCAGTATAGTTAAATTTCTGCTTCCTCTCAACAGTTTGGCTCCTAGAAGAGAACCACATAATCCTACTAAGCCAAAATACTTGGAGCAATAAAGAAGAAAATAGACGAGCAAGACTGCTTTATCTTTGTAGGTTAAAACATGACACTGTCAGAAAGGTCTTTTTTTAATGATGCCATTCTAAAATTGTATTAAAAATTCTAAATTTTTAAACTGAGCATGTCACTGTATATATTGTTGATTATATTATAAACCTCCCATTTTCACAGACAAACAGCTATTCCTTTGAATAAGTCTCAAAAATATATACACATGCAGAGAAAAAATCCTGACACTCCTGCTCAGAAAAGGTGTGATAGCTGTACATTCAGAACTCTAGATTCTGGCCTGTATACATCCCTTATTTTTGTTCCTCTATGATTCCTCTGAATTTTGATATAGTTGAAACAAATGCATCTTCTGTTAGCAAACTATCCACAGTGAGTCTTTCTGCCCAGATGTTAGTGTGAATGTGTTCACAGAGCAATGGTATATCTGTGTTTAAATAGCCAGAATACCAATGGCTGATCAGGGAAGTTATTGTGGAATTTATTCTCGCCTCTGGCTTGTGGCTTCATCCATTTTTAAGTTTAACTCAAATTACCCATCTGATGCAAATGGCTCCAAGTTATGTGTTCTATAAATGCGAGAGGCTGTCATCTGAACTCAAATCTTTGCTTAATGCTATAAAAGATAGCTGTATTTTACCAGCTTCTGTTATTTAAATGAGCTGAACATGTTTTGCTGATCACTTGACTGAAACTAAAGCATTGTGAGTATGTGTGCTTTGTTGTCAGCTACTAGTGAAAGATCAAAGAGATGGTACTGAACACTGTCACAGACTCTAATTAATTGGCACTTATTTGCTTACATCTCAAGTTAGCCCATAAGCAGTTCCCTAAATCTGAAATAATTGGTGACATGCTATGCTTTTTAAATAGTGCCATTTTATTTTCTAATTCTTTATATATGAATGCTATTGTGATTGCAAGGAGTATTGATTCTAAATCTTGTGATCTATTAAGTATATTTCTGGTCGTAAGAAACAGCCTGCAAATGTGGTGGGAACATATTTTGTGATTGCATTGCCCATAAAAGAAATATTCCAAAAGTAGCTCTTAATTCATAAGATATATCACATTTATTCTAATGTTGAGGTAGAGTTATACTAAACATAAATGCAGCACCTCTCAGCTGTAGCTTCAGATTCAGTCAATTCAGTCAAGAGAAGCTCAGACTTTAAAACTCAGTATAAATCTATCTATTTCCTTTAGAGACTTCAAAAATTCCAGCTTTAATCATCACCAATTAAAATTGTGGCTAATTAGTGGGCAAATAGAGATGAGTTTGGGCTTTCTCATTAATACCAACAGACAAGCATCCCAATAAAATAGAGAAAAATATCACTGTGCTCAATGTTAACTGTTTTCTATATTATTTTTTTTTTTGTAAGTCAGTCCAAGGTTGAATGAGTCAAAAGATGGAACTATAGCTTCACCTTTGCTGAGGAAAGTTATTGATATAATTTTGACAAGTTTGAAAAGCTATTGCGGCCTTACTGTTTTGCTCGGTTTTGTTCTGTTTTTAATTTGTCTCTGCATACCCATTAAGCAACTTCTTATTAAGTTTTGTGTGAAATCTGTTTTGCTAAATGCAATGAAATTTCTTTGACTACCTGCCTGAAAGGAAGGTTAAGTGTGAAAATTGTGACATTTAAAACTGTTCAAATCCTCTGTATGAATGTATGTGTTTTTTAAATATGTTTATAGAAAGACAGATTCCATGTAATTTTCTATCTAATTAGTCATATATTTTCAAATACAAGAAGGTTCATAGTTCATTGAATGGACATTCAAACCATAGCAACGCACAAAAAGCAACAAAATTTTTGACTTATTTCCCATCAGTCGTCTTAGGTATAACTGAAAGTAATTGCCTCTCAGGCCAAAGTCTATTACTGCAAAACACAAATAGAATAGCATAAGAAATTAGTTCCCACAAAGCTTTCTGAATACCAAAACAAATTTCATATACCATTTCCTAATAGAAGAGCTGTAGACCAGAGCCTTTGTACAGTCACGTAACTGGTTTGAGCTCAATGCTGTTTTGATGATAAAAAGCAAAACCTTGGGGTTTATTTGGTGGAATAAATAGATGAAAGGTCTTAAGGAGCTTGTGACAGCTTGTGGGACAGAGCAGAGAGCAACAAAAGAGTACAGGTGACCTGGAACTTGTTGATAGCTTCATGCTGGTTGTGCTGCTGTTATCCAGGTATGTAAGAATGGTACAGTCATTTTTGGGATGACATTCTGTCCTCACTGATGGGACAAAGTATTTTTCATATTTTTAATATGATAACTCATTGCAAGTAAAGAGACCGGGAGCTTTCCAGGAGCTTCCCAAGTGCTTTCTAAGTAAATGAAAGGTAAATATGTACTCTTAACCATAAATTCCACCAGGAAATGAACTTCAAAACCTCCTCACCATGAGTACCTGCATTCTCTTTGATCAACTTAAAAGTGCTTTTGCTTTGGTGGTAGTGATATGATTTTTATCATGAAGAATAGCTGCAAAAATGTGTGTTATTTCCTGATACCACTTGAATTTTTGTCAGCTTTTCATTTTGCTTAGTAGCTGCCTAAGGATAAACATGAGAAAAAGGACTGTGGTTCTGGGACTTCTTTTACCTTATACTCACTGAGAAACTGAGAGCTTTCTGGGTCTTTGAAGGAGTTATTGAATCATAGAATGATTAAGGTTGGAAAAGACCTCCAAGAAAATCACGTTCAACTTTTGATTGAACACCACCACATCAACCAAACCATAGCACAAAGTGCCACATCCAGTCATTTCTTGAACATCTCCAGGTACGGTGACTTCACCACTTCCCTGGCCAGTCTGTTCCAGTGCTTGACAAACCCTTCAGTGAAGAAATTCTTCCTGATGTCTAACTTGAAGTTTTCCTGGTACAGCTTGAGGCTATTTCTTCATGTCCTGTCACTGGTTGCCTGGGAGAAGGGACCGACCCCCACCTGGCTACACCCTCCTTTCAGGCGGTTTTAGAAAGTGATAAGGTCCTCCCTGAGCCTCCTTTTCTCCAGGCTAAACAGCCCCAGCTCCCTCAGCTGCTCCTCATCAGACTTGTGCTCCAGACCCTACCCCAGCTCCATTGCCCTGCTCTGGACATGCTCCAGCCCCTCAATGTCTTTCTTGTAGTAAGGGGCGCAGAAATGGAGACAGAAATTGAGATGCAGCCTCACCAGTACCAAATACAGAGGGACACTCTTCCCTGCTTCCACTGGCCACACTATTTTTGACACAGCCAGGTCAACACACAGGTAAAAATCTAAAGGCCGAAGTATCAACAGAGGATTTTCTTATGCTTTCCTGTCATCACAGATCAATTGCCAAGTTTTTGTTCCAGATTACAAAAACATCCACTTATTACTCTTTTTTAAAGAACTAAGTGGCAATATGTTGAGAGATACATCATTTTTTAAAATCTGAGTTATAATTGACTGCACAATGCCATAAAGTATGGGTTTAATTACAGCTGGAAATAATCTGCCATTCATTTTGAGTCTAAACGAATATGTCTTTTGCTAAAAGGTATAATGTGACTTTGCTGTGTCTCTCTCAGTTATACCTGGGCCTGTTGCATGAAGTTGCATAAAACCATTGTGAATGACTTCAAGGTGCAGCAAAAATCTCAGGCAGTGTAGCTTTTTATTTTTTTTAAAAGAAATGCATTGCACAATTCCAGTAGATGACAATCAGTTCACTTCCAGCAGGTGAAGACTAGGTCACTGCCAGAAGGATCACAATACAGGGTTGTAGATAATCTTAATGGGGGCAGACAGCATCTTTTCTGCAGCATCATTTCTCTAACTCTTTGTGGTCCTCACATTTATTCCCTCTATTAAGTTTAATTTTCGCCTTATGGTTTCAGGCCCAGAGAATGGAAGGGAATGACCAAAGGATACATGGTTTTGTTTGCAAATCTATGCTTCAGGTTTAATATTTCTTAATCAAATGTATACTTGAATGATGTCTTCAGCTCCTTCTGCTTGGGGTTTTAATTGGCTGCAGAAGAAACCTCAGAAAGAACCTCTTTCCAAATAAAGTTCCTTGAGATCACTTATTCTTCCTCTCAAGATTAATTTCCTATACAGGAACTGAAAAATAAGATGAGAAATGTGCAGAGAAAGTATTCAGCAATGAGTAATATCCGCTGGTAAATTGGGGGACTATCGGTTCTACGCAGTGATTGTCACATCTTTTTAAACACACTGATTAATGGGTGGATCTATTACTGAAAGCATGCATGCTTAATTTATTCAGAGAAGTTGAGTGTATGTCACCACTCGAAGGCCTGTTTTTCTAGCACAGCATTTCACATTTACAATGTTATAACTACTGACAACTCAATGGAAGAAAGAGAACTAACTCATAGCACAAAGCACTAAAAATACAGCATGATCTGTAAGTGATAGAAGCTGACATATAAGAAAATATCAGTGGGATAATTTAAATCCAATAAAAGTGAAGCTGTCATCAGTATTTGGATACGTATTCTTAGACTAAACATTTTCAATTGTGACACTTAGTTCCATATTCTTTTCTTCCACCCTGTTTTATGGGCAAATGTGTTATTTGGAGAACAGCATGTGGAAACACTATGGAAATGGCAATTCTGTGAAATACCATTTGAGAACTGAGACACACTTTTAAACAAGGAATGGAATTCAGGTCAAGCATCACAAATGAAATGGTTATTGTAAAAGCAGTGAGAGCTAGCCATCTGCCACTGCAGTGCTCAAAAGGGCTGAGATGCAGGGTCTCTGCAAAGATATTCCTTAGTGCAGTATCAGCTAGGGCCCACAGAAGGCTCAGCTACAGACATTAATATAGCAACAGATTTTCTAAAGGGACAAATACACTACATGGTTATGAAATGCTGTGCCTGTGTCCATGGAGTAAAGTCAAGCAAGGAGAGGAACAGCATTTTGGTCATTTTAAAAGAAGGTAATTTGTGCCCTGTAAGGGACTGATCCTGAATTATTTACTCGGAGTCTGATTGTAGCTCCTTTTTCGGCATGAATAAGATGTTCTGTGTGTTGGTGCCATGCTGAAGATTTAAATGTCCCACACATTTGATCCAGGCTGGGGCTGTGGCAACTACTGCACAGCTGATGACAACAAAGGCTGGTTTCAAGCTCATTGTCATCACCATGGTGTTACACCAGATGAATGGGTGGCATTGATTCTGATTGGCATATTCATTCACATGCATTCAAAGCTCATGAATTTTACTTAACACGTCCCTTTGCTTATTGGCTGGGATTTAATTGGAGTGATGTATTGCAGCACTGCTAGATGAAGTGGAACAGTTTCTTTTTTTTTCTTTTTTTTTCTTGTTTTTTCTTGTTTTTTTCTTTTTTTTCAGTTCTCTTTCTTCCAAACCTCCCAACTAGAGACACCACAGCATTATTTTTCACAATCACCAAGGCATTTCCATGTATGGAAACTAATTCTTGCCTTTGTATTGAAGTTTGCATTTAATATTTGGAGATAGAAAAATAAATAGACAAAGGGAGAACTCACACTGATTTAAGTGTTGACTTTTGTTACTGAGTTAGCAAATTGTTTATTTAGCATTTTCTTTACATACCAAGAAAGGAAGAGGTCTTTTTTGTGCTTGTTTTTATGAATTTTTTCCAACTTTCCCATATTTTAACTTCTTTCTCAGCTAGCTGAAATGGAGAATCCTGACCTATCAGCTAGCAGATTATTGATATCTTTCCAAAGAGTGAATAAATATGAGACTATGTGTATGCATCTAACAGATATACTCCTGTGCATATTTGAATACACCATTGCTGTGTATTGATCAGAAACATTCAGACAGAAAAAAAAGAGAATTTTTTTAGAAGAAAAACGTGTGTTTTCATTGCAGAGATATCTATGTTGAATTTTTCCCTATTGCCATTTTTTACCTGAAAAGCAAAATGTTTCATCTGAAAATCAAATATTTTTTAGCAAAATCAAAATAAAATACTTGGTTTGAGGTCAGATCTATCCAGGTCAAGTTATTTTAGTTTGCTGAACAAGATTAAAGGGTTTCATTTCAAGATAGTTCTGCATAAACTGTGGAACATATTGGCAGAAGCTACGTATGTCTTGGGGTCATTATAGAGAGCACCCTTTGGAAGTAATTAATAGCCTCCATGGTTCATGCTCTGAGCTACCTCTGGCGATCTCAAGGCTTCCTCTGTTGTTTCCAGAGCTCAGACAGACTCATCTTCTTGGGCAAGAGTTATCACTGTAAATGATGTCTTCACAGGCTTTGGTACTTTTTCCCTCCCAACATCCTTTTCCTCCATTTGCCTGGAGGAAATCACGTGAGCCAGTGCATCATTCTGCAATATGTTAAGATGATCTCTCTTCCTACAGAAGCTACATAGAAATGGTTTCGTGGGAATTGTTGGATGGATTGCAAACCTAGTTGACAGTGGTGATGTGCTGAAAAGTTTACACATTACTGCTGAGAATTATACTTGCAGTAAATGCTGTGAATACACAAGAAGTCAATGCGTATGCTTAGTATTGTTGCTAGCATATATAATCAGTTAAACCAAAATTCCATGAAAGTTTCTTAATTAATGTGGATATAAAGCTATAAGTTTGTCAGATAAATCCTAGAGGGGATTAGAACAACATATAGAAAAGATGTGGCACTTCTTTGGCCTCAGCTCAGTTCAGCAAATGTGTCATTTCTCCACACATAGTCAAATTACTAAAATAATTTATGAAAAAATGAAAAAGTCTGTATCAACCACCTCTATGTATGGTTTGATGCTTCTGTA
This sequence comes from Falcunculus frontatus, assembly GCA_013398115.1. Lineage (NCBI taxonomy): Eukaryota > Metazoa > Chordata > Aves > Passeriformes > Falcunculus > Falcunculus frontatus. The sequence continues at coordinate 2,379,121 of VZRV01005576.1, read as the reverse complement.
TATGATTAGATAATCTACCTTGTGTGGTTATTCTGTAATTCAATGGTGTCCACTGCTTGTTGTCTTCAGGAAACTGACAGACTGTACAGTTCTGACTTCTCTCTCTTCTTCCCAGCTATGTATTCCACTGATGTGCTTAGTAACATACTATAACTATTGAAACCCAGCCCATACCGTACACAGCCTGAACATCTCTGAGGCACAAGTCAGAAAAGCCACGGATAATCTAAATCAGAAATGTTTTCCTCAGATTTTTGCCATGTTTCTTTCTTGCTTTCTCATGGTCATTGCTTTTCATGTATTGAACCAAACACTGCTTTTTGGAGATAATAAAATTAAGATTATGAACATCTGCCTTGCTATAAGTGGGTCTTTTGGTTTATCTGGTTTTTACTGTGAATAGAGTTGTACGTGCAGCCTTGTCTATTCTCCCCGGAGACACACAAGCTTTTACAGAAATGCTTGTACACACCTGGGCTATAGTAAAATGACAAAAAAAAAGGAATCTCTGACATTTGGTATCTCTGAACCAACAATCCATGATTAATTTGACAGAAGATATGTCTGAAGACTATTGTATTTTCTTTTTCTGCAATTTCAAATAGCATTACATGGGCTGAATTGCATTCTGTGGAGATATCCTAAACTGTGCTCAAAGGATTAGCGAGCTGTAACTGAGGGTGTGAAGCTTCACAGTTAAATTTTCCTGGAAGGTTTTAAGAAAATCAGACCTAGCTACCAATTCTGACCACTGGTATGAACATTGGCCAAGCTACTGGCATTTGATGGGAGCCTTTCTATCCACTTTTAAGTGTTTGATTTACCTTTATGTGGTCCGAAGAAGCCTGCAATTGGATGTAAATTTGATACTGGAATATAAGACAAACAGCTTTTCAGAAAAAAGCAATAACGGGATTTGGTCAGTACTAAAATCCTCATTTTCTCAGTTAGTTATTTACTTCAAAATAATATACAAATGGAAATAAATCTACTCCTTTTGAGAAAGATTCTTAAGATTAAAACCTCTGACAAAAAATACAGATACAAGTAGTCTGTGTCAGTGACAGTGCATGGAAAGCATATCTCAGTTTCAGCCACGGGGAGTCAAAGCAGATCGCTGCACATGCTGAGTTACCAGGTGGAGCTCCAGATATGATGTTCAAACACCAACAGTTACCTTACATCAGTTTATTTTCTCACAGCCTTGGTAACAAGACAAAACTCCATTAATGACCTCACGTGTAGAGCCACAGGCTGCAGGGGTAAAATTCCCCAGTAAATGAGGTGACAGTGAGGTGGGATGTGAGCTGGGCACCATGTGGATCCAGACACAGTCTCTGTTGGAGCTGCAGCACATGAAGGCGCCAGGGTGAGATCTGCTCCTGCGGGGATTAGCAGCACGTTAGGCATTTCCCTGTGGCAGAGGAGAATGCAGCTCAGCCTCAGCTTCCTCTGAGGGAAAAATCACTATCTCAATCCTGTTCTTCAGCTCCTTCCGCAGGAAAAGCAATGACAAGCACAACCATAACTGAGAAAAGACTATCCCACTGGAAGGAGCAACAAAAGCCTCTGCTTTGATGCACACGATAGCACCAATAGGTGCTGCTGGCTCAGTGGTGCTCGGGGTTGTCCCATGGCAGGCTTTTGTGTGGCTGCACGTTCCAGCCCTTCAGTAGGGCACTGCTGGCTTAGCAACATCAGTGAGCTGGCAATATTTGTCTGCCCAAATCCCACCATTAAGTACATTGCTTAGAGCTGGTCTTTGCAGATAATAATTACTGTCCTACCCCACCTTCTAAGCCTCTCCTATCCTCCTATTCCCTCGTTCAGAGAAGGGATCACTGCAAGCCTGTAAAGGAGACTCCGCAGTTTCTATCACCAGCTTTTGTTAGAAAACTGACTAAAGACTTTTGTTTGAATGCAGTTGTTAGTTATGCTTATTCAAAAATTTTCAGATTTCCTGTATTATGTATATTTTTGCAATATTTTAGCCACTGTCATGTGTTCTCTATTAAAAGTGCATGGAAAGTTACCTGTTCCTTGATGGGTCATCCTTCCCTTACTTTTCTCAGTCCTGCTTCTCTGGTAGTTTAAAATCACCATATGGATGACATAGAAGTTTCAGCTGGCTAGAATGAGAAGAAATAAGCAATTTAGGCAGCAGCAGATGCTGTAAGAAAATAGAAGATGGAAGGGAATAACTTTCCAGATGTTGCAAGAAATCAAAATATGGCTACTCTGTTTTGCCATTGTCAG
>VZRV01005576.1:2364831-2376619 GCA_013398115.1 Falcunculus frontatus | reverse complement strand
TGTGTCATTTCTCCACACATAGTCAAATTACTAAAATAATTTATGAAAAAATGAAAAAGTCTGTATCAACCACCTCTATGTATGGTTTGATGCTTCTGTATATGATTAGATAATCTACCTTGTGTGGTTATTCTGTAATTCAATGGTGTCCACTGCTTGTTGTCTTCAGGAAACTGACAGACTGTACAGTTCTGACTTCTCTCTCTTCTTCCCAGCTATGTATTCCACTGATGTGCTTAGTAACATACTATAACTATTGAAACCCAGCCCATACCGTACACAGCCTGAACATCTCTGAGGCACAAGTCAGAAAAGCCACGGATAATCTAAATCAGAAATGTTTTCCTCAGATTTTTGCCATGTTTCTTTCTTGCTTTCTCATGGTCATTGCTTTTCATGTATTGAACCAAACACTGCTTTTTGGAGATAATAAAATTAAGATTATGAACATCTGCCTTGCTATAAGTGGGTCTTTTGGTTTATCTGGTTTTTACTGTGAATAGAGTTGTACGTGCAGCCTTGTCTATTCTCCCCGGAGACACACAAGCTTTTACAGAAATGCTTGTACACACCTGGGCTATAGTAAAATGACAAAAAAAAAGGAATCTCTGACATTTGGTATCTCTGAACCAACAATCCATGATTAATTTGACAGAAGATATGTCTGAAGACTATTGTATTTTCTTTTTCTGCAATTTCAAATAGCATTACATGGGCTGAATTGCATTCTGTGGAGATATCCTAAACTGTGCTCAAAGGATTAGCGAGCTGTAACTGAGGGTGTGAAGCTTCACAGTTAAATTTTCCTGGAAGGTTTTAAGAAAATCAGACCTAGCTACCAATTCTGACCACTGGTATGAACATTGGCCAAGCTACTGGCATTTGATGGGAGCCTTTCTATCCACTTTTAAGTGTTTGATTTACCTTTATGTGGTCCGAAGAAGCCTGCAATTGGATGTAAATTTGATACTGGAATATAAGACAAACAGCTTTTCAGAAAAAAGCAATAACGGGATTTGGTCAGTACTAAAATCCTCATTTTCTCAGTTAGTTATTTACTTCAAAATAATATACAAATGGAAATAAATCTACTCCTTTTGAGAAAGATTCTTAAGATTAAAACCTCTGACAAAAAATACAGATACAAGTAGTCTGTGTCAGTGACAGTGCATGGAAAGCATATCTCAGTTTCAGCCACGGGGAGTCAAAGCAGATCGCTGCACATGCTGAGTTACCAGGTGGAGCTCCAGATATGATGTTCAAACACCAACAGTTACCTTACATCAGTTTATTTTCTCACAGCCTTGGTAACAAGACAAAACTCCATTAATGACCTCACGTGTAGAGCCACAGGCTGCAGGGGTAAAATTCCCCAGTAAATGAGGTGACAGTGAGGTGGGATGTGAGCTGGGCACCATGTGGATCCAGACACAGTCTCTGTTGGAGCTGCAGCACATGAAGGCGCCAGGGTGAGATCTGCTCCTGCGGGGATTAGCAGCACGTTAGGCATTTCCCTGTGGCAGAGGAGAATGCAGCTCAGCCTCAGCTTCCTCTGAGGGAAAAATCACTATCTCAATCCTGTTCTTCAGCTCCTTCCGCAGGAAAAGCAATGACAAGCACAACCATAACTGAGAAAAGACTATCCCACTGGAAGGAGCAACAAAAGCCTCTGCTTTGATGCACACGATAGCACCAATAGGTGCTGCTGGCTCAGTGGTGCTCGGGGTTGTCCCATGGCAGGCTTTTGTGTGGCTGCACGTTCCAGCCCTTCAGTAGGGCACTGCTGGCTTAGCAACATCAGTGAGCTGGCAATATTTGTCTGCCCAAATCCCACCATTAAGTACATTGCTTAGAGCTGGTCTTTGCAGATAATAATTACTGTCCTACCCCACCTTCTAAGCCTCTCCTATCCTCCTATTCCCTCGTTCAGAGAAGGGATCACTGCAAGCCTGTAAAGGAGACTCCGCAGTTTCTATCACCAGCTTTTGTTAGAAAACTGACTAAAGACTTTTGTTTGAATGCAGTTGTTAGTTATGCTTATTCAAAAATTTTCAGATTTCCTGTATTATGTATATTTTTGCAATATTTTAGCCACTGTCATGTGTTCTCTATTAAAAGTGCATGGAAAGTTACCTGTTCCTTGATGGGTCATCCTTCCCTTACTTTTCTCAGTCCTGCTTCTCTGGTAGTTTAAAATCACCATATGGATGACATAGAAGTTTCAGCTGGCTAGAATGAGAAGAAATAAGCAATTTAGGCAGCAGCAGATGCTGTAAGAAAATAGAAGATGGAAGGGAATAACTTTCCAGATGTTGCAAGAAATCAAAATATGGCTACTCTATTTTGCCATTGTCAGTAAGCACAGAGTCTGTCGCAGCCAGCTGGACCCCTGAGAGCTGCCCCTCTTCCTAGTTCCAGCCATCAAAATTATCATTTTAAAATATGATGACTCTATATAATGAATGGTCAGAATTTAAGGAGTATTTCTATGTATGATCCTGGTTTCAATGGAAATTAGTTACACACTTATCCAAGATCTGGATCATTGGTTACCCCACATAGCTGTGCAGTCATTTTTCCCAATAAAAGGCAGGGAATGAAATAGAAACAGGAACAAATAGATAAAAGTGAAAGTGGCAAGAACCCTCTGAATTATCTTAACTTGGCATTGCCAAAGAAAGTTTGGCATGGCCTCAGGACTGTGCTGTCTAGGTTGTCATCTCTGTAAGTCTTTATTTCACCTAAATACTTCTGTCCAAAGCATTGGCACAAGTGCACTCCTGCACTGTAGATGCCTGCACTGGGCCAGGTGAAATACACTCAGCCACCCACAGAGGTGACAAAGACAGACTGAGAAGTAATTTGGACAATGACATAGTAGGTGAAGAAAGAGAATTCTGTACTAAGTACCAAATAGATTTTCCAATTAAACATGGGTTAGGAAAAAGCAGAAAATCATTGAGATGCATTAAAAATGTTTTAATGATAGCTGTCTACAGGTAAATGAATGCAAGGGCCCAATGCAGTTGCCCGTAAATTGGTGCAGAGTGCCTTTTGAGAAAATAGAAATAAAACACATTAATTCTTTTAATAAAAGAGGAATGTTTCTCTTTGGAACACAGTAGCCTTTAATATGTATACCCTATTCACAATAGAGAAATGTTCATACTGTAAATAGTGTGGGTTTTATGTGATGCTCAAAACGATGTGTCTGTTGCTGAATATGCTTTTATACATATAGATAGAAAAACATATACATTTATGTGTTTCTTAGATCCATATGTACTTACAGCTAGAGATACACAGGTATATATATTTCTAAGGTCTAAAAGCAGTGCGTAAATCTCAATGTACATTACTATCAAGCACAGACATATTGGTGTAAGAACAAATGGATTTACACTTCTACATAATAAAATATGTGTGTGGGNGTCTGTGAAGGCTGCTGGTAACATTGAAGAGTTTGCTGGTGTGATAGGTGAGCTTCATCTGTCGTGGCTAATGTCCTGAGACAGTTGTGCCTCCTTTTGTTTCCATATTCCCTTGAGGACATGTTCTGGAGGCATAGCTGTGTTTACCCTGCAATTTTTTTTTTTTTTTTTTTTTACAAAGTCAGTAATCATGTTTACCTTCCTCCCTTCCCCAGCTCTGTTTGCCAGCTTTGGTGTGGTGAGATGACTAAGTCAATATATATTAAAGAATACATAACAATGTTGTAATGAGAATTAGTGGTACTCTGAAAAGGCAGAGACATCGGCTGCTATGTTTTGTACTGTTTAGTCTGGGGGTAATGAAGAGCTCACAGATGACCTGATTTCATTAAAGTAGGTCAGATTTGACTGAAACATAGCTATGGCTCTCTCCCAGCAGTGCAGTGTCTTTCTCCCCCCCATCACTGCCTCAGCCACGCTGCCTGTCACCTCAGCATTTGAAATCTTTCAGGGAATTACCATAGGGTTTTGTTAGCATCTTAGCCACGTATATACTACAGAACTTAATTTCCACTACTCTCTGTGCTTTCTGCCAGAAGGTGTCTGATGGAAAGGATGACCATACTTCTGTCTTTACTGCAGGAGAGGTGATGATGTGAGAGGATGGCACACTTGATAAGATGGCATTTATGTTCCGTAGATATTTCTCAGTGAAATCCAATCTGGACAGGATACCTGCCAGTTTTACTGAGGCAGCTGAGTCAGATTATCATGCACAGCTTTCATCTGATTTTCTATTTATTTGCACTGTTTCATACCCTAAGTTTACACTGGAGTAGGTAATTCGGATTTGGCAATGAACTAGTAGAAAAACACCTTTAAAAAAGTTCTGAGAATGTCTTTACTAGCCTTTGTGTTCACAAATGAGAATATATTACCAGATATAAGAGTTATTCACAACTTCTGATGGGGTGGATGTGAGATGCTGGAAGCAAATACAGAATTAGGTATTGTCATCCCACAGGATGTCTGCTAAGAGAGTTTCCTTCTAACATCAGTGGGAGTAAGGTGGGATCTATAGACCAGACCTAAACAAAGACATTAGGGAAGCTATTCAGACAGTGCTCAGCTTGAAAAAAAATCAGGCCCTGTTGGGTGGAAAAAATGATACGGTAAGATGTATAGAGCCTTTTACTGAAAGATTGTGAAAACACTGGGTTGATAAACATGCTCAGGTTTGCTGTTCAGCTTCTTAAACCATACTATAATGAAATATTGTGTTACTCTCATTACAGCCTTTCTATAGGTATATGATTCCCAGAGAGACACTATGTTTAACTACTTGTTCCTGTTTAAGACTACCAGTTTTTTCATATCAAAATGTCTCTGCAAAGGTGTCAGCCAGAGTATATTGCCTTCCTTTAGCAGCCATATTACATTTAAACAGAGGCCTATGTAACAGCTGAAATTTTCAAACTCCACTTCTCAACTCCCTCCTCTTCCTCACTTCTCTTTCTTGCTGTTAATTGTTATGATTGTGCCTCTCATGACTTCTAAAGCAGGCGTTTTGTTCTCACATTTGCTTCAGGTCATTACAGTAAAATCTTTTCATTCCTGAAATCTTTTTCCCCCCCATTAGTCCTGAGACAAATAAATTGATTGTGATTTTCAGAGGCAACTGGGGTGGTCAAGCAGTTCCCAGAGAAGTCTGTAATCAGATTACTTGCATAAGTAATCTGAGGACTGTGGGCTTTTGAAAATTCCAGATCTTCTGGCTACACTTTGGCTTTTTAATTTTTTTTTTTAATTCACTTACCCTTTACAAAGGGTACAGTAGCTTTATAGAGCTTGCACCATTATAAGTAGAACCATCATGTATTCTAACATAAAAATATCATCTCTTTTTTAACCTAGAAAAGGAGGACCTTCTGGATCATCAAGCACTGTCTTTTGCTCTTGCAAGCAACTGCACAATATTATTTTGTTCATAAATATCTATATCTATATCTATTTGTCCATCTATCTATCTATCTACCAGATTCTATTGCCCAACTGCTTCCATCTTCTGCCCTGATCCAGTACTCTCTTTCAATAGGGGTACGTTTGAACTGAAATACTTCCCAGAAACTAGTTGGATAAAAGCTATGTTTAAAATAGTCTGTAAGATTTGATTTAAAATAAAAAAATTGCCACGATTTCACTAAAAGAACAAGAAAAGCTATGTTTTCTTGAGAGGTTTTATTGAGCGAAGCATACGTGTTCTTGTGGTCTTTCTATGGCTTGGAAGTCTTTGTTGATATGCTTCGTTGGCTCTTCTGACAGGTCTGCCATTCTGTCTGTGCTGTAGGGGTGTGCCATAATCAGCATTTTGTCAGGGAGAAAGTAACACAGGAAACACTGGAATACATTGCATGTGAGCTGCTGGTACGAAGAACAAGGCAAAAGAAAATCAGCCTCATGCCATCTAGAACAACCTCTTCTGAGCAATGCCATAAGGCTTGCCAAGTTAGGGATGTTCAGTGATGGTAGTGGGAATTTTGGCCATTCTGTACCTTGTTAATCCAAGTTTTGCAGGTTGTACTACCTGGGTAACAACTTGGGTTACTCTAGGTTGAATTGTAATGTTGCTATTGCCTACAGCTGTGTTGACAGCTGTATCAGTTGTTTCTTTTCCAACAGAAAGATGCAAAAGATGTGTGCTCACTGATTTTTCTCAATGCAGATTAACTGGAAGGATCTTCATTTTTCAGCTTCAGATTCATCTTTTATAAGCTTCAACAAAGGCATAATACTTTAGTTTACCACTGCCCTCAAATCAAAGGAGGGAGATCAAAAACCCAGGCTTGAAAAGATTATGCAACTCAAAAGGACCTGATCTTGTTGTATTATTGCATCCATTACAACAGCACAGTTCAGGCAGGTGTTAGTTTCAATTAACCTGGGATTCAGGTATTCACAACATCTTGTCTGCCAATTACTCACATAATTACATGGCCCAGGACTGTGGAATAGAATCAGCCATCATGCTAGGCATGTGTGATTACTGAAGAAAAGAGGAATTCAGAGGATGTATGAGTAAAGCACAGCTTCAATGATCATGGACAAAAGTGGTCTTTAGTGAAGAAAGCTTATTTACTAGGCTCTTGCTGATCTCTTGAATGCAGGAACTGTGCCAACAGTGTTTGTGTGACACGCAGATGCCTCACAGCTGTCTGTTGTTTTTGTATTCTTATTCAGTCAGTAGGTAAAGTGAGAACTTATTTAGCATTTTTCAAGGAAGAAACTGAAAGGCATTCCAGGGAGCTAATGGCACAGCCATGTATGGCAAGAAATCAAAATATGAGAGTCAAGCAAACATTAAATCCAACTTTCTCAGACCAAGATGTCAGCTGAAAAAGACAACTGCTGACATTTTGACCTGAAATGTCCACTGACTTGGTCAATATGAATACCGTTTTTGTATGGCTCTGTCACTGTACTGTCAAAAATCAATCCACCATGGGCCTCCACATAAAGATCTTTTAAGGTCAAAGGCCAAAGGTCTTTCTGAGTCTTAAATGCCATGTATCTTTGTACTATTTTAAGTTATAATGCCAAAGAAAATGTGAAATTATGGATGAATCTTGTGAAAAGTAACAAGTAACTTCATTGTCTAAAATTATATACACTTAATTATATATACTTAATGTCATTGTAGTTTAGTGATAGTATCCTGAAGGAATCAATAGAAAGTCAAGCTGTTTCTTTCCACTCACCATATAGATCCAGACTACGGCAGCCTAAAATTCTTCGTAGCAAAATAAGAATTCTTTTCAGTGGAACAAATTAGGAGGAAGGACACTGCTCAGCCCTGATGGCAAAATATGGGCCTTTATTTCATGAGGAGGCTGACATGAGTATGATATAGAGCTAATATCATTTGACAGTGGTACAAGTCTACTTCTTATTCTAAGGGAGAACCTAGGCTGTTACAGCCCCCTTTTGTAATGGGAAATTTTTGATATGTGTGATAGATTTTGTAGTGATCTTTTTTTAAAATACAGGACCCTCATTAAACGTAATGCCTATTCTTAAATTTTTTCAACATTTTCTTACTAAGCACAAATATTTAAATAGGGAAATTCCCAAAGGGCATACACATTCAAATATTTGAATTTTTATAGAAACTCTTTGCTCCTAGTAGAATGTGTGGTATATGACTAACTACTTTACTATGGCTAAGACATAATTTTATGCCTTTCTATGTGTGTTTGTGTGTATATTTTTTCACATGGGTAATTTAAAAAAAGTCATATGTTTTGTAAATACTAAATTGACGGAATTTTGTGGTTTTCTAGTAAGGGAGTTAATATGGCTTCTACTGAAATTTTACACTTTATTATACCAAGATAAAGCAATTTGAATGGATACAAGTTCTCTGGGAACTATAGGAGCAAAAGCTCAGGGACATTTGTCCCACAATGCAGCCTTTTCTCGACGTCATATCCATACATCTTACATCAATCACAGAAATAATCTGTTTGACAGGTATGTGTTTGGGGCATTGTGATACATGAAAGTCCCAGATTAATACATGAGCTCAGAGTTATTTGCTGTCATGAAAATAACAGTTTTAATGCAGTTTGAGTGTTGTCTGTATTCAGAAATCAGGTTTAAGAAAAGCAATCAGTCCCCAAATCTATCTCTACTGTTACATACTGTTTTAAATTATATGATAGTTTTCCAGATGACATGTAGGTTTTTTTTTATCATAGGACCAAGTCAGGAATTAGATGGTGACTGGAAAGCAGCCAGGATTATTCCTATGCTGGGAAATATATTGCTATTGGGAGATTTACCCACCTCCCACTCAGTGGCACTGGTGAGAAGTAGCATCTCATGAAGGTTTCTTCTTGCCTTTTATTTATTGCTGTCCTTAATATCTATAATATTGCTGTCCATTGAAGGACATTTCATGCTTCTCAGAGCTTCTGTAGAGATTTTGCAGTGTGGCTCGGGTATCCCTTTTTTGTGGGGGAGGAGGTGTCAGACAAAGGAGAAGAAGAAATGAAGTGACAGCAATGAGTCATTTGACTCACATAACATACACGGGTAAGCTGCATCTTGTTTCTGCATTCCCATGAACATAGTCCGGGATATATAGGCAGGAACATCACCTGTAAGTCATTGCAATTACACTCCTGAATTCATCAGGTTTGCAAAATCTCGGCTGTGACAGTGTCCAGTCTGGTTTGGCCTATGTGTTACAGGGATGATATAACCCAGATGGACAGAATCCAAAGAAAATGATAGAAAGATCAGAGAATGATCCAGGAAATGTCACACTTGGAGAAAGATAGAAAGAATCATAAACTAAAAAAAGACTGGAGAGACATATTTACCTGGTGTGTGACAGGACCTTGCAGAGAGGAAAGGAATATGACAAATAGAAAGTATGGGGATAGTTTAGGCTAACCATTAAAACAATCCTTCTCTTGGAAGTTCTCGCAAAGCACTGGAATGAATTGCATGTCAAGGTTCTGGAGTCCCTGTTAGAAGAGGCCTATATAAGGAGGTTAGACAAACAGCTCCCAGAAATGAATTAGACACAATCCTCTGGTGTAGGGAGACAGATCAAGCAATCTCTGGAGTGGTTTTTCAGCTCTATTCACTCTGATTTCATCTTTAGGCAGGTATAAATCTGCCATAGTGTAGCAGATAGTTGTATCTGATAGCTTTTATAAGTGGCCCAACCTTCAGGGCAAGCTTCGGGTGACCAGTTCACAGCTGTCAGCACTGCAAAAGCCATAACCATAACTGGCTCTAATTAGAAGCCTACGTGGCAATTTTAGCAGTTAGGACAACAACTTGACTAGAAAGGATGAATGATCCTTCTGCCCCAGTGGGTATTTCTTCAAGCTCAGTGAAACTGGTAAGTTGGAGTGAGGAAGCTGACAGTGCTGCTATCCATGATGTATCTTTTTTCCCCTGTGCTATACTGCAGAGGACGTGGGTCTCTGGGACTGTGCATTCAGCATCTTTCACAAGCACAGCATTCATACGCAGAATAACGTACTTGTGCTTGGTGCTCTGTACTGAAAATCATAGGGGTTTCAGTGCAGAGGATGAAGGGAGAGAGGGGAGGGATTTATGATAAGCTGGTAGTTGGCTGCTCTTTGCCAAAGGCATGTAAATAGAGTGAAATTCTGACATCAGCACGTTTTCAAACTTAGGCACTGTTGTGAGCTCTCCTTTTAGATGTATGTTTTAGACAGGGCAGAAGGATGACACAAGAATTCCTCTCAGCCTCATGCGTAAATATTTGCATCATAGGTTTCAAGAGCAGAGAAAAAGCAGTGTTACTTTGCCTCCTCTTCTCCCAAGTGTGCGTCTGTTTCTCTCGGTTTTCTATTACCCCAGTGGCAAAAAATACACTTTTCAGCTGCAATGAGTGCTTCCGATTTGTAATCCAGGCCAGTCTCTGTCTTTGCAAACTGCCAAAACTGTGAAGGATGCTGGTCTTCACCAGATGCTCATATCTGGGGTCAGAAAAAGGCTGATCTTTTGAATTCTGTCTGCACTAAAGCCAGAAGGCATATGTGCTGTACCTGCCTGAGGGTCGCTTGAGATTGCAAGGCTGATATATTTCTGTCTGTCTTTTCAACCAACTTCTTTGTTTCTGCCACACTGGAACTGCATAAATTCACATTGCTTTCTTTGTTATATTTGTTTCATTTAAAATACACAGGAAGCCTTGTATGAAAGTGAGACATTCTGGAGCTTTGGCTCTGATACCTCCCGATAAGAGGAACCCAAACAAATTCATGACAGAGCATTAAGGAGAGCTGTTGAGAGGACACCAGTTAGAGGGCACATCAGACTAACCCAGTCGGGTGGTATGTTGGTGCAAATGGTTACTGCTTAAAGGCAAACCAAAGAGAACCCACAAGACTCTGTAAATGTGGAAAGGGAAACAGTGCAATAGTGTGATTTATCTAAAATCACAGTGCATGTAATTTGATGAAATTAGGGGGAAAAATGAATGCTCCCCTAATTTCCACACGCATATCCATCTCTTAAAAATCAGTAGGGTAACTAAAGTGGCATGTAAGCCCTGTGGCAACTGTCAGATAAATTACACAACAGTGAAGAAATCTCCTGAAAGTAATGCAATATCCAGCTAACTGCTTTTCTTCTTTCAGAAAAAGACCTTGAGCTGCTGCATTTGATTCTACTTCAGAAATGTTACAAAATTTCTCACTGAGAAGGCAGATCTGTGTTTTTGTGCATGAATAAGCCTTTTATTTTCTAGACAGGGCGCAAATGGAGGCATAGTACAAATTATTAAAGGGCACTAACAAGGGAATACCAGTCTTTAGGCTAATTTTTGGGTAACTATTTCTATTTATTTTTTCATTAAACAAAGTCTGCAGTTGCACAGATTGTTGTTATGAAGTCCCTAAGGCCCTATAAAGCATGGTAATGTGAGTAAGTTTTCAGAATTTAGTAAGTCTAGTTCTGGGATTTTACTATTACCTAATGTTTCCATTCTATGGTATTATGAAAGCACTATAAATGGCACCTTTCATGAACCAGCTCTTCTGAGCCCAGCAGGCTGCTTCTGCAGTGTGCTGGTGGATCTTTCTTAAAACATGCACAGACACACAGACAGGCACAGTCACAGACACAGACACAGACACACAGTCACAGACTGACACACAGACACAGACAGAGAGACACAGACATAGTCATAGACACACAGACAGACACAGAGAGACTCATAGACAGAGAGACACACAGTCACAGACACACAGACACAGTTACAGACAGAGACAGACACAGAGAGACACAGACACAGTCACAGACATGGATACACAGACACAGAGAGACACAGTCACAGACACGGACACACAGACACAGTTACAGACACACACACAGTCACAGACATGGACACAGACACAGTCACAGACAGAGACAGACACAGAGAGACACAGACACAGTCACAGACATGGATACACAGACACAGAGAGACACAGTCACAGACATGGACACACAGACACAGACACAGTCGCACACACACACACACATACAAGCAGTCACAGACAGACTCACAGACAGTCAGACACAGAGACACAGACACATAGACACACAGACACACAGAGACAGACACACAGACACACAGACACAGGCACACAGAGGCATACAGACGTACATAAACACAAAGACACACAGACACAGGCATACAGACACACACACAGACTCAGACACACAGGCACCCACACGGACACACGGACACACACACAGACACACAGACACACACACATGGACACACGCACAGACACATGCACAGACACACACAGACACACACACACCAACAC
>VZRV01005576.1:2276212-2364377 GCA_013398115.1 Falcunculus frontatus | reverse complement strand
ACACAGACACACACAGACACACGCACAGACACACACACACAGACACACGCACAGACACACAGACACAAGCACGCTGTGACCACTCCATTATGAACGCTTTCATAAGAAAGCAGAATTGTCCCACTCACAGCCATTATATCTGATGACATTCTTAATGCTGGGCATTGTTTGCAGAAAGAAGCTATTGTCTAAGATTGCATATCTGCTGACCAAAGCACATGGAATAAGCACAGCTTTGGACACACTGAGCCTGGCCCCAGGGAAGAGCTTAGCGGTGAGTTTGTTTGAATGTCCTGATTCAGTGGTGAGCTCCAAAGAGGAAATGCCCACCATTATGTAAGGATTGCCGTTCATCTAAAGTTTGGAAAAACATAGTTTGTTAATTTTTGCCATAACGGAGATAGGTCTTATTTAAACCAAGACAGTGTTAATGAAAAGTTGCCTGAACAGAAAAATAGAGACAATACTATTTCTGCATTAGGAATTCTCTAACTCACCTACAGTATCTTTCTAGTAAGCAATCAGCTGATAGTTTCAAATACAAAACTTTTCAAGTGAGTATAAAGACTTAATTTCAAAAGAGACAGGAAACATCTTTACATTCCTGTATGTTATCTGTACCTGGACAGTTTTGCTTTGACAATGATTAGGAAAAATCACATGACACTCAAATGAAAATGCCAGAAATCATGTAAAAATAACTTCAGAAAGTCACTGGAGCATTTTCTGTTTTTCTTATTTTACTGAACTCTTACTTACAGTCAATGGGCATTATTCAGCTTCCAGTGACTCAAAAAAAATTAGAAAAAAGTACATTCAGAGCAGTGTAAAATGATTTATTAAATAATGAATTATTAGAGAATGATTATTCCTTTTTCTGTTTCTGAATTATTTCTGAAGTAATTCTAGATTCTGTGAACAGCATAGTATTTAAAAGTGTTCATACATTGTTTATTTTGCATTTGTTTGTTTTCAGATTTAGTCTTTAGAGTGCACTTAGATCTATAGAGCCATACATTATGAAGTCACAGGGATCTTTGCAATCATCTAGCCTGAAATATGTATTTTCTGTTTGAAACTGAGTAGGAAATGTTTTGAAAAATGGTTGGTCTTGGTTGAAAGCATTTGTTAGTTGTTTCATTGGCTCCCTGTTAAAAAATCTGTTCTTTAGCATTAAAATTTTTTAGCTTCAGCTTTCAGCCACTGTATTTTATGTCTTAGACCCAAGAAATCATGATCAAAGTTTTACTTTGTGCCCTTATGAACTTCACCTTCTCTCTCAGACTGAGTTTGTGGAATCTTCTGGTGCAAGGAAAGTTCTTTTAGTGGGTCTTCTCTGAATGTCTTCAGTCCTTCGAAAACGTTTGAAACAATGGCACAAGAACTAAACAAAATACTGCAGGAGCAGTTGCATGAAGGTCAAATGCTGAGATAACATGAACTTTGAACACCTATTTAAGATGCTTTCTACATGGAAAAATTGTATTATCCCTCCTAAAGGCATTGATACAGGGGAGCTTTGATCAACATTACCATTCACACTTGATCAAGTTAAAATAAAATTTGCATGCAGTCCTCCAAGCTGTGTATGATGAACCTGAGCTCCTCATGACTGATTACCATCACAATGATCACTTAAAAAGTTTAACTCTGATTATTTTGTAATACAGATTTTAGCAATCTTTATTACAGTTTTTTAATAAATCATTTGGTAAAATACAGTCAAGAACAATCCTATACAAATGGTCTGATTTTATAAAAATAGTTTGAGGGATGCCTGTTTTCTCTTTCTAATCCATGGGTGTATGTCCTGTTAAATTTTAATGTACCACACTACTTCAACATCATCTAATTAAATGTAAGGTAATTTAAAGTTGAAAGTCTAAAAGGGAAAACAGGGTTAATACAATTTTCTTCATCAATAGGCCCATAATCCCACAAAAATATAATCCTACTTTGACAGAAATTATTTTCTGTAGTTTTCTAGATTGACATCAGTTATATTTCCTTCATTTAGCTTTTTGCCTAGTCCTATATCAAGTGGGACTCAATGCCTGTTTTCCTGAGTTCAGTGTCAACCTGACAACTTATCATGACAGAAGTCTTGCTGTCCTTTTCAAATATTTGCATAGCAATTTATTTCCTTATATTTTGGAACTTCTACAGAAAAGCATCAAAAAGGATCTGAGGTAGCCTTATTACTGAAATGTGATTTGGAGAGGATTAAAATTCATACTGGTTTTGTAAAAATTTCTTAAGTTTCTACGTAAGTGTTTTATTATCACCTATGAGAGATCTCCTTTTATGGATCCTAACCAAATGAGATGAAGATATTTGTTAAAAATGTTCAAGTGCATTGATCTGTTTAAATTGCTGCTACTGCCTACTACCTTGGAAAAAAAAAATCCATTAGGCTTCTATTTTTTTCTCATTGTATATCCCTAAAATATTCTCTTCTTATAAATATATGCTGTATTAGTCATCCTTTACCCTGATAAACCTTTATTTCTCTGGGTTCGTGTTTTGCCTACAAGCACTCGAGTAAAAGAGGAAAGGGTACAAAAAGAACAGCAAAAGTGATCGATGATATGGGATGTCTGGAAACGAGAAATGACTCCGTTGACTGGCACTCAGCCTTGTGAACAGATGAATGAGAGGCCATGGTGATGCAGGTCTACAAAATCGTGTAGGAGCTGGAGAAGGTTAATAAGGAACACTCATTCTGTATCTCTTCAGCCATAAAACCCAGGCAGTATCAAATAAAACTAATAACTGGCAACTGAAAACGGGGAGAGGATCCTTCATGCGGTGTATAATTAATCTGGGAAACTTTGTGCTGTTGGATGCTTGCAATGCTCAAAGTTTACACGGATTAAAAAAAAGTAATAAATTCACAGGGAAGCAAATCCTTTCAGGGCTGTTAAATGCAAAGACATTCACACCAGCTCAGGAAGTCTTTGAGCCACTGAAAACTGGATGTGTATTCTAGGGATGCATTGCCAGAGGCATGCCCTGTCCTGCTAGCCTTTCCTAAGAGCATCTGCTGCTCATTGTTGTATTATATTAGCCACCAGCCTTGTCTTGACCTGGGATGGCACAGCTCTTCCTATCCCCACAGCGGAACATTTGCACCAATGTTAACTCTCGTGTACAGCTGCTCAGCTGTGTCATATGCTGCTGCTTATGTTCCTTGAGTAGCTGAATATCTTTTTGTAAACAAAACAAAAACAACACAAAGGCGAATAAGTGCATGACAAGCAAAACCCAGCTAATCCACGTGCACAAATACCTTTGCTGGCATGCGAACACGGGTATTGTTTGGAACAGCTATCTCTGCAAAGATAGTGTGACCAAAAAGCTTAACTGCAAAAAAAGTAAGTATGATCAAAGATGAGCTAAACAGCTGCCATAAGCTGAAGAAAGCCTCACAAACACTGCTTTTGTGCTCTCCTACTGGCTTCAGGCCACAATAACTGCACTGAAGTTGATGTGATTAATTCAGAACTACACCACTGTAGCATTAAGTTTTAATCCAGTACAAAAAACAGATGGGATGTTTCCTAGCTCCTGACTTACTGGGTGTTTTTAATGCTCCTTTGTTGTACCACCACTGCAGTATGAGTGTGAGCGTTTGGAGCAGCACAGGCAGGTACTGAGACACCCTGGTGCAATTACAGAGTAAGGTGTCAGCCCTAAGCAGAGAGATCATTTGAAATGAGTGATGTTGGGCTGCACTCTGACAGATGGGTTACAAAGTTATGCTGTATGCAGGGATACAGTGATTTTAGTCTGCTGCCAGACTCCCCAGCTCTGCAGCCTAACTGAGGCATATTTCAGGAGGTTAGATGCCTTGGGGATGATGAAGGTCATGTGAGGAAGCCTATTTCTCTCTATTGACTGCAGAGGAAGCCTCCGGTGATTAGGTTAGATATAGATATCAAATTTCTAGATGGCAGTTTATCTCATTTTAATTCCCTGGAGGACTGTTCATCTCATCTTAAAATATGTACCTAAGAAAGGTCAGATGAATTGTCATGTGAAATGGCTATTTCTCTCTACTGACCACCGAGGCAGTTTAAGGTCGATAGCTTAGACTGAGGCATCTAACTTTTATATGGTTAAAGCTGGAAATGAAGAATATCGCCCTTTTGTTTCATGTTGAATGGATTAAATGCCATGACAGATACTCTCTTACTCAGTAATAAATGTAGTGTTTTATGTTTCACAAGTTGGCAAGACCGGCAAAGTCTTCATTTTAAATTAGATTTCACTCAAGATAATGTCAGTGAGCAATTAAACTATTTTCAGGAAATTCTACATTGCCCTAGGATCTTTATGACTTGACATGAGAGCAAAGGCAACCAAAGCTGGGACAAAAGAAACTATAAATACCAGATGTGTCTGTGTGTGTGTGTCACAGTGAGTCACTTCCAAAGGCAGAGCAGAGTCCTAAGCTGTCTGCAGTGTGTATTAAATGAGATTTCCCATGAATTTATGAGTTATCGTGATGCATAACCCAACATTAGGCTGTTTTCTTAGCATAAGAGTTAGTCAACACTGTTTGAGGTGAAATGCAGTTCTGTCAAAATAAAAATGTTACCAGTGATTATGTCAATATGTACTTCTAATGGAATCACTTCAAACTTCTGTCCTATTAATTTATAGATTAGCATAAATGACTTTACAGGCATTTTATTTTAAATCAGAGTTAATGATGAGGTTAAATTTTGTGTTTGATTTAAGGAAGGCTACTTAATAACTTAAAATAATATGTAAAGCATTTTATTTTTGCATTTTGTTTTGCACTTCTAAAATGTAATATTATACAACAATATTTTAATAATTTCAAAATATTTTATTTACACATTATCAAAAAGGAAATGTTTAATAAAGTCCCTCTACCATTTATGAACCAAAAAATTTTAGCAATTCTGGCTTCTGAAAAATATTTTGAGATATTAATCTTCATTCTCTATCACATACCAGAGTTCAGCAGGAAACTTACGTTCCCTGCAAGTCTGGGGTTTTTGGCTATTTAGAGTCTCACTGACAAACTGAATTGTCAATGGAATGTATTCATTCATTTATATCAACAGTATTGTCCGTGTCTGCTTTGTTTTCCTCTGGGTCCTTATTTTTTCATCAGCAGCTTGGAAGTGAATCAGTGTCTGCTTATTTTCAAAAGGAACTGTGAAGGGAAGGGCTGTTAATTGTCTCATAAAAATATTTGTCAGGAAAACATGTTTGTTTTAAAATGCACTTTTATCCATGAATGATCTCATGCCTTAAAATTTTCATCTTTGAGGCACATTTAAATTCTCACAATGTCCAGAATGTTATTATGCAGCCAGGCAAGCTATAAAATTTTTAAAAAGATAGATTCAGGGTTTGTCCATGCTGTCTCTTCCACTTTTGCCCATGTTTCTCATTTCCTGGATGTCAAGTAGTAATAATAAAAAAAAAAATCAATAGTAGTTGAGAGCCACCTCAACATTTAAATGAAATATTTACTTCAAGTGTTAGGAAGTCTATGAAAATAGAAAGCTAACAGAATACCCACTGAAATAGGCAGATAAGTACCTGAAAGTTGCTGATGCATTCTGATAGTTTCTGATAATCTTTGCTTCCGTGAATGAAGAAAATCATAGAATCATGGGCTTAAAGGGAACTTTAAAAGTCACTTAGTAGAAAAAAAATTGTTTAAAATTCTAAAATATTTGTTTGAATTCTTGGGATTTGTCACAGGGAGCAGGGATACGAACATAATGAGTAGAAATGCATAATGAAAAGAAACCAGTGTCAACTTATCTCCAGAAAACAGGTCTGTTTGCTTTCTTATTGGTGCTTGTGTATCTCAGAGATGAGTTTTTTGGAATAGATGAAGTTATAGCACAATAAAATTTACATGAGTTATAAAAAAAATTTGACCCTCTGCTGTATGAAGAAAATGTCAATTGACACAGTCTGATACAACACTGGACATCAATGGACCAGAAGGAATTTCCACAGAACTAGATAGTAAAAGGTTTTAAAAGGGACCTCTGTTAATCCTCTCCCCTCTGTTACCAAACTTGTCTAAAAACATACTCTTTTGTGTACAGAACTCTGAGTTTGGACATCATTTTTCAACAAGATGGAGGAATAAGGGAATTTTAAAAGGTGTCTCTGTATCTTTTCAGTACAGAAACTTCTCAGCAAGGTGTGGTTGCTTGTAAGGTATTTCTAGACGTGGAACCCGTTTGCATTTATTTGTGAATAAAGGTCAAAAATATCATGGAAAATTAGACTCACTATAACAGAAATGGAACTGTGGGTAATAGCATCTCCATTTGTTATATATTTGAATAAAAATAATGTTTCTTTGGGCAGAGTCCTTCCAGTTTGATGATGCTTGCATTATCCGTAAAATCTCACTGGATGATAGACTCAGAGAGTCATCTTTGAGGTCCCCTGCTTGGGCTGGAAGAGATCTTAAAGATCATCTCATTCAACCCTCCTGCCATGGGCAGAGACACATTTCACTCGACCAAGCTGCTCAAAGCCCCATCTCGCCTGGCCTTGAACACTTCCAGGGATGGAGCATCCACAATTTCTGTAGGCAGCCTGTGCCAGAGCCTCACCACTCCCACAGTAAAGAATTTCTTCCTAATATCTAATCTAAACCTACTCTCTTTTAGTTTAAAGCCATTAGCCTAGTCTTTTTTCTGTTCTTTTACAAAACTAGGAAGCATGTTTCTGCTGCTGTGATGACTAAAACTAAGTTTCATTTGTATGACTTGAGAGATAAATAAAACTATACTTGGATTGTTTCCTCTTTTGCTTAATTCACAGTTTTATTTTTTAAACCATCACAAATTCTGAACAGAAGGTGACTCCAGGGTGGTCCTGGAAATGTTCAGGGAAATTCAAAACAATATATTACAGATGAATAAAGTCTAATTTTGGTGTCTATCTCAATGTGGGTTTTTCTAATTGAAAAAAAAAAATCACAAACATCCTTTGTGGATGGGAAAAAAATACTTGTCAAAGAGTTAACATCAACATGTGTTCAGCTTATACAGGTAGCCTGGCTTTAAACTGTCATTTACCATTGGTAATAGTGTAGTCATAGTATCATTTAAAGTGCTCCATGAAATCACAGCACTGTTGGGATCCTTGACACCCGTGCAGGTCCACAGACAAGCACCTGAGCCACAGGCAAAGTGATCTCTGTGCTGCTGGGTTACATGGATAGCTGACCTCCCTATTTTAAAGCTTTGAGTAATACCATTAACCAAATTTGTGGATCTCACCCTTTTTCATATACCAGTGAGAAGGCTCTGCATAAGTTTATTCTTCAGAGAAAATAGTGGTACTAAAGAAATTCTGGTTGGGAGATAAACACAGGATAGCTAAATTTGAATATTTGAGTGATGAACTTTGGAAAAAATCTACTTGAAAATGTTTTCAGATCAATACTGGATGCCCTTCTGGCCTTTATATTTTAGTCAAGAGCACCATACCTGGGCTCAGTAGGATAGTGATTTAATTTAGGTACCTAGAGTTGAGTTTAGATACCTTAAGTGTACAGAATGTAAGATGAGGTCATCCAGCAGGTATAGCAGTGGTCCAAATCTGATGTTACAATCCTCTGAAAAGAAAGTCCTTTCAGATTTATTCTTTGCAGTTTAGTCCAATAAATACTGTTATGTTATCTGTAGTGGTTGCAGTGGGGTACTATGGCACAGAATTTATTTGTGTGAGTGGTCCAGCAAGGTTTGGCTAGGAAATGGAGATTTTTCCTATTGGTAATTTCAAATTGTTCAGAATTGAACCCTGATTTCACTTCCGATCCCTCAAAAGAAACTAAATTAATTAGGGTAAAGATAGCTAAAATTTAAAAGCTTTTGACCAAAAATATAGTAGGAATGCAGTGGAATAGCTCTACAGGGTATAACATCCTGTGTTTGTGCCAACTGAAATATTGGAAAAAATATTCAGACATGCTAATGCATGACCATTACTGTGTCTAACCAAAAATTCATCTATGGGATGAAAGAAACAACATCTTAGAATGGATGCAAGCCAGTGCTGCTTTATGCATTTTAAAATGATATAAATCTACATGTGAAATGTGCATCATTTAATTGAACAATTTGAGTTTAACTTTGGCCATTTTTAAAATAGGAGAAGTCCTTAAATAGCAACTTTAACTGAGCATAAAAGTTGGAATTAGGTTGTCTCTTGACCAAATGTCAATAGTCATCACAGTAGTCACAGCATTTACAGCCACAGTAGTCACCAGACTTTACTTAAATAAAAATATCTATTTTTCGTAATATTTCCTCCCAGTTTCCTCATAAATACCATTAAAACAAACTGAGTGAATTGTGAGAAATCTAACCGAGTGCAAATACTGCTCTCTGTTCCTGAGGGAAATTATGTGAACTTTCATCCTAAGCCAGATGAAAGCCAACAATTTAAGCACAAGGTCAACAGCATGGAAACCCATTCCCAGACTGCTTTGGTTTGCACAAGTTCAAAGATCCCAGAGCAGAAGAATTTGTCACATTTGCTCTCAGGCAGACTTTTCTGGGAGATGCCCCACTGTTGCATGCCACCCTGTCATGCCTTGTGGAGTTGGCAGCATTCCCTGAGATCAGTGCTACTTGGAACAATACTAGAAAAGACAAAGACAGAAAAAGAAAAGAAAAAGACAGCAGGAAAAAACAATGTTAGTGGCTTTTTTATCCTTGGAGAGGTTACTGAACCTAGGTTTAAGTTGGTGCTAGAGCAGTCAGCTGGCAGAGGGCATAGTATTTTTCCCAGTTGAAATGTAAAATTAATATTGGGGTTATTAAATAACTAGTATAATTTTTTTACATGACTGAAATGCTTAACTACAAGATCCTAGCCAGATTCTGACTTAGGTCATTACATCATGAACTCATAAAGTTCATCCTGTAGAAAGTATTATGTCCTTCCTCTCCTCAGCTGTTTGTTAAGTGTCACTGTGCCATGGCCTGCAGCTGCCATATCCCATTAAAGAGATGGCTTAAGTGATGCTTACACAAAACTTGGTATTTAATAACATAGCAAGGCTACTTTGTGGTTCTGGATTAACCCTGAGGGACTTCCCTTCTATTTTATACTTGATCCTTCATGGCTTTATTTCTCTTATCCCTCTCCCTAAAGCTTTCAGCTGTTTTTTTCAGTTTTATGCTACACTCCTTCCTTCATTCCCTTCCTCATTTCCATTTTCCACTGCTGCATCTTACTGCATTCAATACTTCAGGCTTTAGCTCCCAGAGTCAAACAAGGAAAAAATCTGCTATTTCTCTCTCTTTCTCTGCCTGTCTCTCTGCATGCTTCTCATTTTCATGGTTTCAGGGAAATGAGGGAAATCTTGATAACACGATCCCAGTAAATCCTCATGGCAAGTTGAAACACCAGAAGTTTAAAAATCCTGATTTCTAACCTTAGGGTGTGACTTTGGCAGGTAATACTATTTTTGAGCTAGAAATTCAGTTTATTCTAACACTCTTAACCAAGCCCCTCAGGCACATGAGCATGCTTCCTTCAACTGGCCCTGTTTCCTCACAGAAAGCCCTATAGAAAACTGCACTTTATCACCCGACTGTTTATGAAGAGATGCCAGTTCTTTCTTTCGCACTCACACATCCACACTGTAGACAACTTCCTCCTGATAAAGGGCTACTCTGCCAGCAAACCTCTCCTTAGAGACACCGCGCACCTTTATGGCTTCTGGAGGAAGCATTCAGCCCAAAATGTCTGTGTATCAGTGTAGAGTCTGCACATTTAAGATCCTGCTCATAATTTCTAAAACCTTTGGGATCTTTAAAGACAAATGGCATGAAGCAAACAGGGAACTTCCAGCGCCATGCTTGTGCTTTTCCAAGTCTTCTATACACCTTGGGCAGGCTGGAACCAAGCTGCTGACTCCATCTTGAGTTTTGGGGCAAGGTCTCAACCCAGCACAGCCTCGGACTGATTTTTATTTAAAATGGCAAAGCAGTCAGGCTGGAACTGGGTTTGAGACTGAGACCTCTCACCCCAGGACTCACAGCTGAGGAGGAGGCATCAGTACAGCCCGTGGCATCTCACCTGTGTTTCCAGTGGAATGCAGAAGGGTTCCAGGGCCATACCTCTCAGGTGCCCTGTGGCACTGCATGATTGTGTGCTGGCAGCTGAATGTATCCCCAGGTCCCTAAACAGATTCGTTTAACACAAAGAAATGCCCCGAAGTACAGAACCTTGATTTGCTCCATCCAAATCCAAGGAAGACTAACCCAAGTGATTATAATATCAAGCATAAATAAGTCATCAGAATCTATGAGGAATTTTTCTTTAAGCAAGAATCACAATTACAATTACAGCTTTGTCAGATCCATTCTGTGTCCTAGGTCCAAACCTCTCTCCTTAAAAGAGAAGCTTACCATGGAAGCTGCTGTCTCCTTTACTGTGTTAGACTATAGAACAATGGAGTTTGTGCTATCACTGGAAAAGAAGAAAATATAAAAAAGGTATCAAAAGTCAAATTGACATTTGTTAAGTGTCTGTTTCTTATCAGAAAAAGACAAATAAGTCTGATTCCTACAAGAGTATTATAAAGTGCTTTGAGAAATGGACATTAAAATTATATAATCTTTTAATTTTTTTTTAATATAGGTTCCTGTTAAGCATCTGATATAAAGAAATATCCTTGTAAGATGTTTTTTGTAATGCACAATTTGTGGAAATTGAACGTTTTTTCCTTGTCAGAAATATGTAACTGTTTTAGCATAGCAGTTCCTGTAAGTAAATATTAAACATGCCAGTTATTTGCAATAAAATGAAAGCAACCACCTGTAAATAATCTAATTACACTGAGGTGAGTTCCTTTTTTGAATTCATTCTGAGTTGTAAGTGCCAAGCATTGTGAGTCCCATACCTGCCACCTAATAATCCCCAATTTACTGGTGTTAAAGAATTGTTCTCTGCAACATTTTCAGTATTGGCCAAAGTAATATACAAGCAGCAGAACTGGTGATTTCCTCTTGCACCTGATTTAACAACACCACATTCTTCCTGTTAGCTGGTTAGCTTGCTTTGCCATTCTCTGGATTCTGAAGTACTGCTATGTGCACATAGCCTGGCATAAGGGTCAGTGTGCTAATGCCATCAGTCATTTGGCACCCTCAGACAAATGAGGAGTAATTCTTGCTGGATCCTGGACTGCAGTCACTTCCCATCCTCTTGGCAAGCTGAAGACTTACAGGTTACGTCTTGCTACATTTGAGTAACCAGTGGGACCAGGGACTGCTGACCTGAGACATGCTCATGGTTCTCATGCTTTCACTCTGTGGCCAACAGTGCTCTCTCAAATAGCTGCCAGACATGGTCTGGGGGATAGCAAAGCCCAGGGACCCAAACACATCTTGGGTGTAGCTGTAGGTGATGAAGCAGCTCAGTTGTATGGATGCAGGTGACTGTACCTTCCAGGATGAGAGACGACTCCCAGCTTTGTTAGCTCATGAGTTTAGGCATGGACAATTTAGGCAGATTGCCCCATGATGCAGCTTTCTGCCCTGGCCTGGCTTCTGTGCAGGGTGGAGTCTGGGCTGCTCACAGGGTCTCTGCTCATCACAGATATCTTCCAAGGGATGCCAAGGTCCGTGGGTCAGTCACTGCAGACAGCTTCCCTTGGGAAACAAAACCACTCCTCCCCGTTTTAACTGTGCATGGAACTAGGGCCAGGCAGAGACCTCTTCCATCTTGTGTCAAAATTTAATGTCCTAGGCATATTGATGCCATTTTAAACAGCTACAGTAGATGGCCTGAAAAGAGCCCTCTGCCTCTCTCACCCCATTTAGTGTGCAAAAATATTGCTCTTCCTTCTCCTCAAAACACTGTGAGGAAATATCTTCTGATTGTCAGGTGGTGTTATTAGCAGAACAGGTATATTTTTCAATTTTTCAACTACTCTTGTGCCCACACACAAATACTAAGAAAAGTGAGAGAAATGTAGCACATGAGAATGAGTGGTGTAACCTGCTGTTTTAACGAGTTGGAAATGAAAACATAATGTGGTACACAACTCATTAATTAATTTTATTACAATTTTATGCCAATTTTTATTAGATGTTTTTATTGGATTAGGAATTGAATTTTGAGATTATGTTAAAAATGTGATGGTGTTTGCCTATTCTCACAGTAGATGTAAAATTTAAATGGTCTTATTTTAATAAGTATTTCTTCTATAATTTAGCTTTTGCCATTTGGCAAAGTCTTTAGAGTCAAATATTTGGCATAAAATCAGGTCTAACTCTTTGCAGTCAGAGATTAATGATCTGTCCATAAAGTTCCTTTACTGTATGGTCAATTCCTTTAGCATCAAGTGCTTCCACTTACTAATGTTACTTTTGCAGTTTGTAAATGACAATAACAAATAGAAGGCATTTTATGATGGTCCTGTGGCATGACGAGTTCAAGTACTGCTACCTCTTCTTCTTTCCTGCAATTACAAGAATTATTTTAATCCAAATGGTACATCTGTCAGCGAACTGTCAGGAAGAAAAGGCTAATAGGCGTATTCTTTCATGTGCTCTGAAAGAATCTTATCACATGTATGGATTTAGTGAACATGCACTGTCAGTTGATGCAAGAATTAGCGGTCATGCAAGAGTTGTCATTGATTTAGACACTGATCAAGAGAAGACTCTGTACCACTACTGTTTTTCTTTCTTCCCTCCAGCCACAAACAGAAGAGCCTCTGTTCTCTGATGAGGTCTGTGTGTCAATTCATAAAATGGGAAGCCATCTCTGGTATCACTGGCCAACACCCAGTTTTAATAAACATTTAATTGATCCAAGTCATTACTGTTGTTAAAATGCATCATAGTATATCACATTGAATACATTATATTTGATGCTAATATTTAAGGACTATGGCAATAAACAGAGATAAATTAAATTTAATGATTACAGTAAAATTTAACATAGGTGATTTTTTGCCATACAAATACAAGTTCTGTTGACCTAAAAATTTTTTTTCTAAAGGAAAATTTGTCTTCCTGGGCTTATTCTTTAACTCATTTGATCAAAACTACCATATTCTAGCCACAGCACAAAATAGGTTAATTCTATTTAATTTTAAACCTCTTTCTAATGCAATTTGTAAGGATATTCTTTGCTTCTACTTTTTATCCCATTATGAATTCTTCTATGCATTCTCGAATAATTGCATGCCACCTACGAAGACCCATGAGAATAATTCATACTCTGTTTCACTGAGTGAGTGATACTCTGCACACATCAGGTTCAACTCCAGCACATGAATCAGAATAAGGATGATTTCTTATAGCACCACAGGTGTCCATTTAATCCCACAGTTTCTAAACTGAAGTAAAAGAACATGGCTGGTTTATTACATTTTAAAGCAATCTTTATGTTTCTGTGTTGGTCCTAGAGGCTTGCACGTTGATACACTGCTGTTGAATTCAATTTACTTCTTTACTGGAATATTTCTCCTTGCCTTTCTACTTCTTGCTGATGCAACCATGTTGTATTTGCAGGACACACTCTCATTCTCTAGTTACTTATATGAACCTGTTTTATAACTGTTTGTGAGCAGATGCCAAGGCCTGAAAGTTTTCCACATCTTGCAGCTCCATCAAAAGTGAATGAAGCATGGAGAGCCTTGAAAAGTGGAGATTTTATGAAAAAAAGTGGCCTACAGAGAAGGGATCATGGCTATAGACCGTGCTGTCAAATGAAACAGTTGTTTCTGTCAGGGCACAGACTCAGATATTGATCAGCTTAATTCCATGTACCTGCAAAAAGGTAGTGCCTGGGGCTTCATGGGAGGATGGCTCTTCTCCTTAATTCTGCATGGGATGTGGCTGCATGAATGGAACTGCCCTCAGACAGAAAACTCCTGCATAAACTTAGAAGTAAGAGCATTGGAATGTTTGTGCAACAACAGTCTTTTCAGAAATAATCTGCTTTGTGTAAAGAAGAAATTGCTTTGGTTGAGAATTGGGATGACATTTTGATCTGTATATGAGATTCAACTCAGATAAAGTGTAATATGGTCAAAATCTGCTTGCCTAAGGGCATCTAGGGTTTTCCCAGAATATCCTGTTTATAATTCTATGGCTTTAGAAATAAAGAAACTTGAATAATTCAAGTGTAAAATTTCCATTGGAGTTCAATGGTACCAAGATTTTAATTTCTGGATGTACTGAGTAAAATGAATTTGACTGTTAAAGCATAGCCTTCATAATGCATTTCATTTCAGGTTTCATTGGGCCTCACACAAACATGACTGATAGAATGGAAAAGCTTTAATTAGCTGTCAGAAATATACTCCCAACATGTTTTCAGGAAAATATGCTTTCAAGCTTGTATGTGTTTTTGCTACATTTTTCGTGACATATGATATTTGTGTAACAGTCATCTATTAATATCCAAATAGGACTTTATTCTTTTTTAAAGCTACTTCATTGAAGGAATGCTCTGAAGCTTTTAAGTAACTTGAAATACATTTAGGAGGAAATCCTGGAGCTGCTGAAGTCAGCAGATTTAACTGATTTAACTACTGATTTACAAAGGAGCAGAATATCCCTTTTCTTGTTTTATGCCTTCTTTAAAACAAATGCAGCAAGGCTATTCTACTCTTCTTCCTACTCCTTTGTATTAATATTTGTATCGAAGAAAGATCATTAACAGAAACACCTCTGATCCCAGTATATATTTCCTGTGAATATATGTAGTGAGATGTAGTTCAGGTGCTAAAATTGAAACATTAACTATGAGTAAGATTTTCAAAGGCACTTCATATTAATTATATGTGTTTCCTTAGAAATTACTGGGATTTTTTGCTTTGACATAATTTGGAGCAGGATTAGAAAGAAAGCTGAGTACTTTTGAAGATGCCAGACTATGACTAAGTTTGCATAGGGTATGAGCCCAAACCATTGGATGTCGATAAAAAAGTCTTTTATTTACTTCAGTGAAACTTGGTGGTTATGACACAAAAAATATAGTGATACTATATTATATAAGTATTGTGGGGTGCAATTTTAGTGGTTTGTAAGATCTAAACAAAGGATAAAATGTTGATCCATTTTCAGTGAATAACATTTTAAAAGCAATTATATAGACTTCATTGGAATTATTTATAAGTAATATACTGGTGGATATGAGTAAAGTTATTAGAATCTGCTCTAAAGAGGGAAAAGAAAACAATATATATCTTGTAAAGTGCACAGAAGTACTGGCTGCACCAGCCAAATGATAGCAACCTTCTCTTCATTAAATATATTTATTATTGCACAGAGAACTGCATGGTATGAGTATGAAACTAACATTTGCAAAGTTCTGGTTTTTCCCAGAAACAGTGGGCCTAATAAACACTTAAACTGCAAAATTATTACTTTGCTCTTTTAAGTTCAGCTGAGAAAAGTGGCACATACAACTCCAGCAGTTGTGGGCTATAGCTTGTAAAAAATGTTATGGAATGAACATAGTCATTTGACCATTTGAACTGCTTCTTGCTACAATATTTAAGTTTCATGTAGGTAAGTTTCACTTTTGTAAAATTCCTATAAAATTTCCATTACATATGTTAAACTCATGAAAATGTTGTCATGTTCAAGATAACTCTTTGCTTACCTTATTTTTTTACCATATGAAGTAAATTTTTTCTGCTTTGGAATTAATTAATTTCTTCTGTGCAATAGCTGAGAGTCTAACATACGTACCCAGAAAGTAAACCCCTTTATTCAGCATCATTTTAGCTGAGAAGATCTAAATCAGGTAGGCCCTGAACATTGCTCTCATAAGCCATGACCAAGGATTATGGCTGTCAAATCGTGCACACAGCTGTTAGCAGCCAAATATGTTATCATCTCCTCCCAGACCTTGTTGCCAATCCTATGTCTTTTGTTTCCTAAATAAATGCTTCATATATAAATGAAGTCTTGTATAAAAAGGGTACTGGTGAATGAGAATATTGTGTTCACTGATTGATAATGTCTTTTGGTGACTGAGTCACATACCTTTGGCCTACAGGATAGTGAGAATAGAGGTACTAAATTACATTTTTATGTTAATTTTGCACTTCTTAAACCAATAGATTCAGGTATCTAGTGCACTAGTAGAACCAGCACAGTTACACACCAGTAAGGAGGTGAGTTTAATGGAGGGCACAAATCACCCCATAATGTCTGTAGAAGTATTGCACTGGCTTTGTATCATTTTTAGAAAAACATGCAATCGAATGCTTTTTTACACAATTTATAAACAAATCTACTGGAATCTTTAATCACATGCATTGTCCCTTTGTTACACAGAAGTGAAGGTGAGCAGCCCAGTTCCCTTGTAAAGACATATGCTGTGCAGGTCAAACAGTTTTGGACAGTAAGAGGGAGTCACTTCACCTCTTCTGACATGTAGTCATGGAGTCTCGTGTTTTAATGACAGTAACCCAGGGGGCTGCCTAGCTCTGGCTGATCAGGTCTGAAAATCTGGAGCCTTCAGCACAAGAAAGACATAGACTTGTTGGAGTGAGTCCAGAGGGGGCCAGAGGGCTGGAGCACCTCTCTTTTGAAGACAGGCTGAGAGAGCTGGGGTTGTTCAACCTGGGGAAGAGAAAGCTTTGGGGAGACCTTATTGTGGCTTTTCAGTACTTAAAGGGGGCTAATAAATAAGATGGAGAGAGATTTTTTACATGAGCAGATAGTGGTGAGACAAGGAGAAACCATTTTAAACTAAAAGAGGAGTGATTTATATTAGGTATTAGGAGGAAGTTCTTTACTCAGTGTGATGAGGCACTGCAACAGGCTGCCCAGAGAGGCTGTGGATGCCACATCCCTGGAATTGTTCAGGGTCAGGCTGGGTGAGGGCCTGGGCAGCCTGATCTAATGGAAGGTGGGAGGGTGGAATTAGATGGTCTTTAAGGTCCCTTCCAACCCTAGCTCTTCTATGACTCTATGATCGTTCAGATCCCATGTAAATATTCCTTTGTAATTGAAATTCACGAACAGTCCAAGATGAATTAAATGGATTTTGTCTTTGATGAGACTATTTGCATGATCTTGTTTATTGATGTATTTCATGTTAATTCAGTTCTTAAATACTTGTAACAATGTAATGTTTTAAAACATTTTCTGTCACTTAAATTACACAACAACGTACATTTCTATTGCCTCCATTGCTCTTATAAAATTGAAAATACATGCAGAGGGAAAAACTGTAGGCATGAAGGCAAATGCAATCTCCTCTTGGCAAAAGTTGTCTTGCAGAAAGATTTGTGAATGTGGTAGATTTGAAGGATTTTAACAAAGTCAGAAACTGATAGCACTGGCTCAAGCCAGGCCGGACGCAGGCAGGTGCTGGTCAGGCTTCCCCCGCTCAGCCTCTGCCAATGCTCGGCCCCTGACCTGCAGCACTGCAGCTGTTCCCCTCCCTGCCAAGATGAGTGGTGGTGGGTTGGGGATTTGGAAAAACACAATCACTGCACAAATACATTTCAGGTCTCCAAAGGGCAGTGAATTAACCCACCGTATCACTTCCAGTGTAATGAATTTTTGAATTCCTCTTTCTAAGACAAAAGCCTCCTGTTTTTCTGCAGGGCACAGCAGTGGGTGTCCTTTTCATTTTTCCTCAAACTCACTGTTATATTTTGATCTTTGCAGTTTTGCTGGAATATGGTGATTTAAAAAATGAGCATATTTTTCTTACAGAAAGAATAATTTCCTTTGAGCCATATTTATGAAATTAACAAGGTGAGAGAGGAAATATTTGAAAAATTTGGGGGCAGATTCCCTACCCTTTGAAGCAGTGATGAGCTCTCTGCACTGTCAGTGATCTAAGTGTCAACAGAGGGATTGCTGGAAAGAGATATTTGTCTTATCTAGCTCTTAAAAGGCTACTCACCTCACTAACTGGTTTGATATGTGTTTTATAGTACTGCAATGAGTCCTGAACAACTGTATTTTGAAAGAGATCTCAGTTTTTTAAATCTAGGTCACAGTTTCAGCCCTGATTCAAGAGCAGCCTTGTAGAAGAGATGCAAACTTTAGCTCATTGCTGGCAGGGATCTACAGGATCAAAGCTGTGAATTGACTGGTGGTAAAAGGGAGTTATGATTATTTAATGAACTACCAGAAAGGCTACTGATTCATTGACAAATATTTATATTCATGTTCTCAATCTTTTTCAAGGACAGGATTTTAATTTACTGTGTTTTATGCCACAACTGAAGTGGGCTCTCTGTGGGTATGTGGTAGATGGCCTGGGCTGTGCTGACAAGCAGTAACCAGTTGTGCTGAGCACTCATCTCATTTCCGTATTTAAAATACACCCTGTAACTCCTCACTGATGTAGATGACCTCCAGTTTCAAACACTTCATTTTTGTTCATTCCGGCATAAAAGAAAAATGCATTGCTTAACAGCACAGTTTTTGCTTGCTGCAGTTTCTCACTTTCACATTTGGACCCAGTGGGTAACGAGACTCTGAATGACAACATTTTTGCCATTCAACCTGTCCCTTAGATAAGAGTTATCAAAACATAGAATCATGAAATGACTTGTGTTGGAAGCATGTTAAAGATCACTTAGTTCCAACCCCCTGCCATGAGCAGGGACACCTTCCACCAGACCAGGTTGCTCAGAGCCCCATCCAGCCTGGTATTGAACACTTCCAGGGATGGGGCATCCAGAGCTTCTCTGGGCAACCTGTGCCAGAACCTCACCAGAGTCATGGCAAAAATTCCTTCCTAATATCCAGTCTCAACCTGCATTCTTTCAGCTTAAAGCCATTCCCCCTGGTTCTATCACTCCATGCCCTTGTGAAAAGTCCCTCTCCAGTTCTTTTTGTAGCCCCCCCATTAGGTACTGGTAGGTGCTATAAGGAGTAGTGGGAAACGCATATTTATTTGCAAGGGGTTTCTTTATTTTCTCAAGCACCAGGTCAGCCCACACCAAGAAACCACCATGCTATTCTGCTTTCCCTCCCTCAAATGAATCCCTATTCTGCGCAACCAATTTTGCCCTTTCCCTAGAAAGAAAAGACTGATTTTTTTTCCTTGACCATTTGTTTTCACTTCTTTGGTGAATATTCCGTTTTACGATATTAACAAAATATGGTTCCATTTTCTTCCTTTAAATGAAAGGAAAATGCTAATTTTTAAGGAACAAGAAACTTAGAAAAGCGGAGAGCAAGAAGGAATTCCAGGATATTTATTATTGTACGGAGTTAATATTATCCAACAGTGGGACACATTCTGTCACAGGAACAGAGGGGATGTCCCTCCAACAGTGAGGGACATCTTAGCTATTCTTCAGAGTTCTTGGTTCTGTTAATATCTTTAGTCACATGCTATTCTCAGGAGCTCTTTGCAGATTGGGAACTATGCTCAGTAATGTCTGACAGTGTTTGTTGAGAGCCTGAATCTCTTACTGAGGAAAGCAACAGCCTGTGTATATTTTCTGTATGTAGTAACAAAGGAAAAAAATGAAATGTTGAAACTAGGGAATATTTTTACTATCTCAAAATATGGAAAGAGAAATAGCAAAAAAAGAAACAAATCCCCTGTTCTCCCCACCCCCCAATAGAACATGGATTTTGGTAAAAAATAAATAAAATTTAAAAAACCCACACAAATCCAAACAACGTAGTTCTTATAGTCTAAAAATATATAGCTTTTTGAAGAATATGAGGCATTTTCCCTTGGGGAAAGGAAAGAAGCTGAGTGATACATCAAAAATCTATGAATTAAGGTGGATCATTGCTGGATGATCCCAGGAGGGATTTTTCAAAGTGGAAGAAGTTAGACCTTTCACCTTCCCAAGGAGATGTACAAATTTCAGGTTTGAGTTGTGCTGCAGAGATGAGGATATTCTACTGCACTGGGCACATAATAAGAGGAAAGCTTTACCCTGGAAAGCTTGTGATCTAAGATGTATTAAAGACAAAGAGTAGGAGAAAAAAATGAAAGTGGCTTAATTGCTGGTATCCCACAGGGAGGGAGGGATGCCCTCCTGGCCCTGCTCAGTGTTCAGTGCCCTGAGTGACTGCAGCCAGGTTATCCCCATGCTGGCTAATGGGGCATGAAGCAACTGTGCCCTCTGGGATAAGCTCCTCTAGTCCAGCTCCTCCAGTCCAGCACCTTTTCTCAGTGGTGTTGGCTTGCAGATGGCAGGACAGAGAAGCTGAACAGCTGTTGGATTCCTCCTTATGCAGCTGCTCATATCTGGGTATTTAAGGACTTGTGTGACTTCAGGGGGCATGGAAGTCTTTGGAACTGCACCAAAACTGGCAACCTATCACAGCTGTGAAAGAGTTGGGACAAATCTAAGAAGGTAATTAAATATAAAGAACATTTATTTTCCTAGTTCTGCATCAATTTCTACAATGTGCTGGTGTCTAGATCATTTTGTCTGAGCACAAAGAATGAACTAAATTCAGTAGACTATGTCTAATATGAGCACATGTTTAGTTACAAGACCTCCAGCCAACACTGCCCTATGAAGGTCCTGTATACACAAAGTACTAAATAATATTTCCAATTGCGTTGTTTTTCTTGATTTGTATGAACAAATAGAAAAATAACATTTTTTACCTTATTTACATGAGGAGATCTAGCCCTTCAAAATACCTGTGCTTCATCAAGATCTTGCTGCAGGCAGCAATGTTGAATGCTTCAAATCCCCCTGCTTAAAGGAGCAGAGAATAATTTCTAACTTCCTGAAAATTATTGAATCTTGTTGTAATATCTTTTGGAAAATCAAAGAAAATTGTTTTCATCAACTAATAAGTAGGCATACTTTTTCAATAGTTGTGCCTAAGAAAATAGAATTTGGTAACAGTTTCTCTTTGATGATAGTTATGTCTTAAAAGACAAAATATCTCAGAATCTCTTAGAAATTCAGAGAACTCTGAATGCTCAGCCAAATTCAGCAACAATAACATCCACAAAGTGATTTTGAAAGAAAATACTGACCAAAACCACAGAATAACTTCCTTTCACTTTAAAACTTGCAAGGTACTTTAAAAGCTTTGCCTGACCACCAATGAAGTCAAAATGGGTTTACCACCAGTTTCAGTGAACTCAGGAATGGTATAAAATGCTTTATTTACTTAAAATGAAGTTAATGCTTGTAGTATACATTATGCAGCAGCTGTAAAGGTGATGCTTGTTTGATGAATCTGAAATTGTTTTTAGACAGCCCAGGAAGGTTCATTGTCTTTATAGGCTAATGTATATGGCTCCCCCAACATGCTTACCATGCAAATCAAACCTCAGTCTGGCTATGAAATGTAATTAATAGTTACACATGGAAGATTACTGGAAACACAAGCCTTCTTTCACCAAATATCAATTAGAAGAAGAGTAATTTTAGAGGCTGCATGGAGTACTGTCTGGCATAGACCTCCCACACAGAGATCAGTTACAGAAAATGTAGGGCCATCTGAAAATGCGTAGGTTTTATTGGTATGAAGGAAGTCAGCAGGAAAGAAAATAACAGAGCAGTAAGACATCCCTCAAAACTGCATTTCATTATCTCATTTATTTCCTAGAAATCCATAACACTAGGTGAAATTCACATCAACTTCAGCAGTCCAAATTTTGTGCAGCCAATACAACCTGGTCCTCTCTTGTCAAACTATGTAGGAAGTGGGCTCATCTACATTACCCGCCTCTTCCCACTGATTGTAGGGGAAACAAAGACTAGTTTAGATTATAAACATAATACTAAGATGCCCAAAGACAGATGAGATTGATGCCGTGGGGTGGCCACCTGAAAACAGAGACTAGACAAGAACAAGAGAATAAAGGTAGGAATTTATTTAAAGGGCCTTCAAAGGTACACCCTGGGCAGTCAAAAGGCTACACCCAAGATGGACCCTGGGTCAGGGGTTCTTCACACTTTTATAAGTTTGGTCCATCTGCATATCAGGGTTAATTCTCCAATTATAACCTCAGTTTATGATATAATTACCCCAAGTTTGCCCCCCCCCTTCAAAGGCTTTTCGTTTACACATNTCCCCCCCCCCCCCCCCCCAATCCTTTAGAAGCTTTTAGTTTACACATTTTGGGGCATGGTGTCCTTGAAGAGCAAACCTAGAGAGGTTTGTTATGTCTAACGAGGATGAGAGAACAGTAGTCAACAGGGAACAAGAAACTTTAGAGTTACATACCAGACAGTACAGGATTTGAAAAATATAAAAGTTAAAACCTAAGGCATCAAGATAATCCTTTCCCTTTGGATTCTGTGAGCCGAAAATGCTGGACCTCCGTTCATAAGAATATTTAATCATTTTCCTTGTAATTATGCTTAATGCTCAATAAAATCACTAGAAAATTTCTACCAGTTGAAGTGAGAACCTGTGCTGGCCCTTGATTTCTGCATTCATGTGCAGTTGCCAGTAACAGATTTCTTATCTGTTACAGCAGGAGATTATCACAGTTACAGCTCTGCTCACCGCGAAGCGCAGCCTTGAGCACATGACCCAGAAACACTCTTTTCATCAGATGACATCAGCTGCCACTTTAGGCAATGCAGTAAGTGGACTAAAACCATGACGTATGCACAGACTTCTTTAAAAAGTGGGATCAGCTCAGGTCTTACCAAAGCAGAGTTTTAAACCCTTGCATGTGAAGAAATCAGCACAGTATACGGTTACACAGTGGATAAAATCAGCCTCCTGACACTCAATAAGCTGCTTCAACTTGTGCATTAACACTATAAAAACAGTTGATTTAGTAATACTGAACTACAAAACTTAACTTGGGAAGCATTAACAGGATATATTTTTCTTTCTGTAAATCTCTGCTAATCTTACAGCCAATGAACTGGTGGCTCAGCAGTAAGTAAATAAACATGTCATTTGGGGACAAGTTATGTGAACCTATTGACAATCACATTCTATCACTTGATGCAATTGCACATGTTAAGAAAAGCTCTTTTAAAATAAAGATGCCATTTATTGGCAAGTTGGTCACTAAATTTGCAGTTTGTTGGCTGACAGAATATGTGGTGAGAGACCAGAAACTATGAAAAGAGCAAAACACCAAAGCATTCTGTGAAATTAAAGATAGGCTAAGGGTTAATAAAGATTCCCAAAGAGGCAGCATCTTATGAGGAGCAATGAATACCACATAACAGAGTCACTCCCAAAGTATTATTCTCCAGGACTGAACAAACACACATATCCCTGACAAACTAAGTGGCAGAAAAGCAGACAAAGAAATACAAGATGATCAATTAAAATTTAAAAATAAGCCCTGTTTTATAATATTTGTAATGTCATTATCAAATAAAATGTATGGCCACGAGCCAAGATGGGTATTAAAAAATATCAGTGTGTAGGAAACACAGTCTAAAAGAGACTAGCAACCGTGAAGCTGTAAAATGCAGAATTTTCTGATCTGTTCAGATTAAGCCTTCAATTACATGTATGGTTTCTGCTATGTGTTCTGAAAACCATCAACTAAAACGTTTGTATTATGTAGTTTATCTCTTTTAAGACCTCTGCTTTATCTGAGTAGACCAAAACCTGTACTTTCACAGGCTGGACTGTAGCATTCAGAAATTGGAGGAGCAGCTTGCAGCTTGGCCAGCATTGCTTTGCAACTTGTGTGAAGGTCCTTTTTTTTTTTTTTAAACCACAACCATAACATGTAGCTATTTTTCCAGTTTAGGACAAGCCCAGCCCACGGAGATAATGCTGTTCTGGTATGCCTACTCAAGTTCTCCTAATGATGGAGAGTGTTTCTTCAGTTAAAAGCTGTCTCCTATACACCCTGTCTACTTCACTAATTATTTTTCTCTCTTTGGTGCAGGACTTTGTCTCTTCCTTTTTGCCATTCTTTACCAAGTCCCTGCAAGAAAATGAGGTTTGCTGAGACCACTAGAGCTGTGTTGCTGTATGCTATTTAGAGGGGATTGACTTGTGTTTCAGAAGCTGAACAGCCAAAGGATTTAATCTCACATTCTCGGGGTACATTTCAGAGTAAAAGTGGTGAAAACACGGCATTAAAGCAGCAAAGAAGGGGACCCGATTTAGAGGCAGGAAGCCAGATGTTAATTAATAAAACCAACATAACAGGGCTATTTGGCTTGCCGAGAACATTCTCTCAGCTGCCTGTTTGTAGGCTGTTCCCCAGTTAATCAGTTCTGCTGCATTAAATTTCTTTAAAAGAAATTTTCTTCCCTGGTTGCTTAGAGCCCTGTTGAATCAAGCTGAAAGCTCTGTGAGGGGTGCTGAGCCAGGCCAGTGAAAGTAATTTATAGAACGTTGCAACTCTACTGCTACCTTCAGCAGTGTTCAATTTACATCTGCAAATGTCCCTGCCTGTTTCACACAGACAATTAAGCTCATTCTGTGAGCAGTGCTCGCTCAGATGGCTCTAAGTCCAGAGTAGGGTGAGTTTTCACTTGTCACGCTGAAGCAGTGCAACCTCAGGCACAAGGACCCAATAGTGTGGATATGACTGTTGCTTCTTCTGATGCTTCTGCCATACATTGGGCGTTATATCACTGCAACTGTAAGTCACTGTTAGAGGCAACATGCCTTAAAATTTTTGAGGTGCCCTTAAGTTCCGGTCATTTAAATCTCCCAGGAACAGATTTCGTGCTGCCTGTTATGTCAACCAGAATAATGCATTGTTTTCAGCTATTCAGCAAAGAGGAGTCAGACCAGCAAAGGAGAATGTAAAAGTTTATTCATCAATAAAATCTTTATTAAACCATTTAAGTGGGTTATTTCTCTATTAAATATACTTTAAGTAATGTTTATATTAGACTACTGCCAAGAGATTCCTCCAGCTGTTGTGCCAGAATAAGTGAGTGTTAGCACCAAGGAGATATTCTGTCCCAGAGGTTAGAGCCTTAGCATATGTTTGTTTAAATATGCAGGCTACCCGAATGTGGCAAATAATTTGTGTATTCTTTCAGAATGCCATTGATAATAATAATAACGGAATAAAGTGGATTCTCTATTTTTCTTGAAGCAATGCTTCAAGAATTTTTTTGAGATATGTGAGTTGAACTTAACCTAAACAACTCTATGATTCTAAGGGGAAGTGATGTGTTCTGAGGTGTTCAGGGAACTACAGGCAAGTCTAACTTAATTGCCATTGGATGTCATTCATGGGTCAGCAAAGTGTAGGGCTTCAGTTACTATATAGAATTAAAAGTTTCAAATTTTTCCATTTCAGAGTTAGGAAAGAGGATGCCTCATAGGTGGAAAATAGAGCATCTTAGACATTCAAACAGAGGTGAGATTACAATAAAAGTGGAAATTGAGGAACACATGAGTGTCCCCAAAGCACTGGGATTTAAGATGCCTGTTTTTAACCTGAGGATTTTATACTGGTTATCTTGGGCAGCTCCCTGCTTGGTTCTTGGTGAGCTCCAGTCTGAGGTGGTTTAGTCTCCCTGTAAGTTATTTAAGGCTCCTCCACAATCACACTTTATTGTGGACTGTGGATTTCATAAGTTGTGTCAGAAATTTATGGCTCTTTGTGGGACTAGAGCTGGACTGCTCACTCAGATTTTGGTCCCCAGGATGACATTGTCCTTACCGAGTCAATTGAGCTGATAAACTCGATGATGCTTGTGGGTCCCTTCTGAGTCAGGATATTCTATGATTCTGTGATCCTTTATCAGCTTCCTGCCTTTGCATAAATCAAAGATGAAAAATGGCAATGATAAAGGAAACTCCTTCTGTTTACTAAAAGTGAAATAAAACATTGGCTACATGAAGCTTTGCACAGGTGTTGGGTAGCCAGAAATCTCAGTAGAAAGCTCTGTTCTGTGTCACACAGGGAGGAAAGGATGACAGGAAAATCCAGTGAACTTTGATTTGGGAAAAGAAAACCTCTTATTTACCCCTTAATGATTTCAGATTCTTAGAGGAAAGAACTGTGAAGGTGGAGGAGGAGCAAAGAAGAGGTCAACAACACCTTTGAGCAATAAGATAACATTTGCATGGTGGCTGGCAGGGGGCAAGAGAAGCACAGAAAATACAGTAAACACTGATGTTTATTTTAGAAAGGAAAGAAGAATTGCAGAAAATATTTTATTAAACAAACCAGAAGCGAAGTAGTCTTAGCCTAATCCATGCTCCTTTGGGCTGGTTCAAGGTACAGCTGTAGTGACACTTGCAGTGGTTCTGACCCAAAGTATTAAAGTCAAAGGAACTTTGACTCATTAACTCTCACAAGCTTTGGATCAAACCCCTGATGAATTGTGCAGCTCACTGGCTTATAGCTGAGCTACACTAGCTGTCAAACAACCAAAAAGTCTCTCCCCTGGGTAGCTTGGCATATAACCCTTAGGTATCCTTACAAATCGACATGGGGAATGACATGCAAAGAAAGGAAAACGGGCATTTCTGATGTCAGACACCATCCGTCTTCAATTAAGTTAGCTTCCGCAATGTTTCAAGTATCCAAGCTCTTTTTGAAAGCCCAATTGACCCAGAAGTCTCTAACAAAGCAATCCTTAAAACCAGCCACATCGTTAGTTTGTTTGCTTGATGGGGGGTTCTTAATGCCATAAACCCCAGTGCAGAAGTTAATAATTTCATACATTATCACTTTGAATATGCAATAGAAAACTCAAGGCAGCTGTTTGAACTTCCCTTTAAAAGAGGACAGATTGCCTTTATTGTGTGCACTACTTCATGGCTTGTTTGAGGCCAGGGCAATTATGGGATGAATGACTTCCCTTTAGCTGTTGATGTGTAGGCTTGTTGTTGTGTGTGCATTGTTTTGGGCTTTTTGTTGTTGGCTGTCTTTGTTTTGTTTTGTTTTTAATGAAACTGGAGGCCATGTGATAAAGCCACAAAAAGCTGACAGGTAATGATCAAAAAAGGGAATGGCCAATGCTGGCTTGGCATTTTCTTGTCTTGTAAATGTAGAATTAAAATAACAATTACATTTCTGTGGAGGCCATTGTTACTGGTTTACCACTACAAGGGTGGGTGTGATTTTGTGCTTTCAACACCATAGAGAAGAAGGCAGAAAGCTTGTCAAATTATGTTTTTTTTTCCTCTCTGTTGGGTTGCAGTGGTCTTTCCTGTGGGACAGTATGCTAGCTAATTAAAAGGTGTTAATTTTTGTTTACTTGTGCTGCTGATGACCTCACGAAGTTTGTAAAGACTTCATCTGCTTCCTTCTAACTAAATATTTTTTTTCTGATTTTGAAAATAATGCAATCCTCTAGTTGGAAGATTATCCTTAAAGTAAAATTATATATGTAGGAATAAGGAAATTTCTGTAGAATCGAATTGACTACTTTGGAAGGACTTTCCTATGAACTGCTCTGCATGCAATTGCTAATTACTAAAGAAACAGAAGTCAGAGAACCAAATCTATTGCCAACTGACAACTCTTTAAGAAAGTGCTTCAATGAGAATGAAAATAGTTTTTATTCTAAGAGACACAGACATATACAGAGAGAGCACTTCAATAGTGGCTGCTGTGCATTTGTTTTTTGGCTCCCGATGAAGCTCTTTCAGGCAGAACTAGGATTTACACAAAATGTATATTAAAAAAATAGTGCCAGTAAATATTTCATGTTGGTTTATGCCTGTGCTGTACGACTGCTACAGCCATAATATAAGGACAAGGTAAAAAAAACTTGGCTTGGAACTGGGAATGTTTCATGTCAGATATTACTGAGACTAAGTATTGTACAGATGCTGTTTGCACATTATTCTCCATAATATAATGTTGACAAACATTACTGGGAAACAGCTGCTGATATATGTATCATACCTGTCTAGAAGACTGCACTACTTAGGAAGGAATAAGAATAAACCCTAATTTCTCAAATTAGAGTATGACAGAAACTTGAGACAAGTTATTTACTCATCTCCATGTTCTTATTTACATGGTGAGAATCAAACATAGGAATAAAAGCAAGAAAACATGTTTCTGTTATCAATCCTCAATGTTGTTGCAGTGGGTTCAAGTGGTGCTGACTTTCCGTCCTCCAGAATTTCAGGGCTGTTCACATTTGTTTAGTTCTTTAGGTGATAAAATGCTTTCTGGACTGAGTAAAAGGAGAAATTGCAATTCATTAGGATGCATAATTATTCTCTGTGAGTCATTTCAGTGGAAATATTGCCCTTTCCCTCAGTATATTTGTCTTACTCTGTTTTAAAGAACTCAAGCATAGATACACATGCATGGTAACTTCCCACAGGTCTAGAAGAGCATATAGATACACAACAAATAAGAGTTTCCAGCTTTTTCAGACTCAAATCTTACTCTTCTCCTTTTAAAGCTACTGCTTTCTCTAGGGACTTTCCTCTGTTCCTGCTGCCACCTGGGACCCAGGCTCCTCTGCAGCCTGGTAGGGGCTGTCCTGAAGAACACCTTGCTGAGGCTGTGCTAGGGTCAGGTCTCACAGAAGATGCTCTATTCCATTATAGTCCCAATTCTAATAAACTTTCCTCTACATGTTATAGTAGGAACATGGAGAAACCTGATGTCCTCATCCATCTTACCTATGGGCTGTTAGAGCTACTTAATTAATTAAAGCTTCTAGTGAGCTTTAATCAAATGATCTTAGGTAAATAGCTTATGAAATAAATTATTAATCCATGACATTGTTACATGCCCTGTTGAATCTCTGACATATTCAGTAATAGAAAATATATTATCACTTCTTTGTCAATTACTAAAATATGTTTGAATTATTAGAAAATACTTTTAACATCTTTTTGGGACCCAGAGCAATGAACAGAAATATTCAGGACCATGTAAAACAACTTCTGCTTTGGTTTGGAGTTTTCTTGAATTCTGAAATTCCATCAACATAAATTATGTCAATTATATCAAACAAAAAGGGAAAGTATGACATTCTAAACATACAGAGAAAGAATACTTGTATCCATACATGAACATACTTTTATTCTCTATAATTTACTTTTTGATTGAACATATTTGCTGAGATTGACAAGACTTTGTGAAAGGTTTTGTTTCATTGCCTACATTTTTGGAATAGTTTGGTTAAAACTGTTGTGCTTCTGATCTTTATTGTTGATATTTACATGCTGATCATTAAACTTAACTTCCTAAGTTTGATTTTATGTATTTATCCAGCTTTTCTACTACATAGTGTAAAATATATAACCTTGAATTAGGATCCCAAGAAAATATTTTATTTTTCTATGCTAAAGCAAAATTAATTATTACCTTGTTAGTATGGCAATATATATCCCAAATTATTTTAAAATTCTTCCTTTAATGCAGATATAGTAATTCAGAAATACTCATTAAAAACTGTATCGAAATCTTGAAAAGAGCTTAAAAAGCCTTTTGAGGTTTATTTGCTTAATTCATTTTTAGAACTTTAATTAACAAGAATCTGTAATTGTTTTTCTTCCCACTTGTGTTGCAATTTCCCATGCAAATACAATTTAGGAATTACCAATTCTTATTCTGACAAAAAGACTGTATACGTGGACAGCACTTAAAACCAATTGTCATATCGCAAAGACTAATATTCTGGAAATTTCTGATATTAATTTTTTTTTTTACTAAATTAGTGTCATACATTTAAAGCCCTTTCTTTGCTTAAATTGAGCAACAGCACTGAATGACAAAATATGCTACATATTGCCAACCTTTATAAAATTGTCTTCATTCATTCATCAAACCAATTTATTCCTTATATTTGATATTTGACCTACATTGGGTTATATTCACAGGAATCACCTTTTAAAAAGC
This sequence comes from Falcunculus frontatus, assembly GCA_013398115.1. Classification (NCBI taxonomy): domain Eukaryota; kingdom Metazoa; phylum Chordata; class Aves; order Passeriformes; genus Falcunculus; species Falcunculus frontatus. The sequence continues at coordinate 2,334,644 of VZRV01005576.1, read as the reverse complement.
AAATTCAGACTGAAAAAGGAGTAAAAGCAATAATGCTGTCCTGATAGTATCTACACTGCACCATTCACAAGATTTCTGCACAAGAGCCTGCTCACCATATTTACAGGAGTTTGAGAAGAGATACCTGACAAGTTTCACCTTTTTAACAACAAATCATCCTGGATACAGAATACACAAAATGCTTTGGTGAAAGTCTCTTATATTCTAGGAAGTTACACCAGAGAATCCCAATTTCAATAGTCTGAGATGAATAAAACCAGCATTTACTTGTAGCAACACCAGCACACTGTTTCTCTGGTGGGTTTTAACTTAACAAATGATATAAAACACTTACACTTCTAAGGAAAATTTAGTGGAAATGGAAAAACTGGTTTGACAGCTATTTAGAATAAGGAGTTTGATTTACCTGTGGTTTGAAGGAATATGAAAAGGTCACAATTACATTTCCCTCTTCCCTTCCAAGATCACTTTAATGATACACAATACACTGTAAGTCTTAGCTTATTTGTGATGAACTATAAGAATACAGTAAAATGGGGATGTTTGTATTGCACAATGTTTAATTCATGAAATGCTCAAATAAATATGCAAATGGAAGGGTCTTTCTATATTACATGCCATAAATACACTTCAGCTATATCCAGCACTCTTAATCAAGACATGTAGCCTTATGTTAAGCTAAGAAAAATGGAGGACGTTTTGGGCAAAATAATGTCCCTTTAGATGAAAATTAATTATAATTATTAAAAAAGGCTAAGCAGCACTAGTTCCTTTGTGCAGTTATGAAAATCTATTTCTACTAATATGAAGACATGATGTGCCTAATAGGGACCTTTCTCTCATGATAACCCTATGGGGTGTAAGAACTATTTTAACAACAAGGATTATAAGTGCCACTTTTACAATTACAGGTATGACACCCTTTGAACTGTATATTCTAAGCAATATTTTCAGCATAGGATTATTGTTAGTGGTTTCTACTTTTTTTTTTCTTTTTTTTTTTCATTTCAACTGGATTTTTACAAATTGGAACAAAAAAATTACCACCCAAGTTTCCTGGCCTGTATTTAGAATACTCTAAAAATACCACAAGAAATAAGTACACCCTCCTGTTTTTCCAATATTTTTATTAATATTTTATATATTGTTTCTCAGTATAGTTATTATTCTTGTTATTAATACTAACTGACTCTGATATAATAAACAGTGAATGTAATAGAAACAGAAAATACTTTCAATAATTCACTGCTGAAGTTATTACTATGCCTGCAGGCAAAGGAGAAATTTCTGTACACCTCAGCAGCTGACCGACAGACTGTGGATAAAAGTTCAAAAAGACATGTGAAAAAAGCCCATATTTCTCCAGAATTCTTCCTCAAGCCAGGAAACCTAATAACCAACCCAATAAATAAATTAAAGCCTAAGCAACCTGGTCTGACATTGTTGCTGACCCTGCTTTGAGCAGGAGGTTGGACTAAAGACCTCTGAGGTCCCTTCCAGCCTGCATTATCATACACACTGCGATGTGGGTGTATTTCTATGAATATGTTTTAAACTGTTCATATGCTTCTACCATGCTCCAGTGTTGCTGAAAAGCTTTGCAAAGAAGGAAAAACAACCACCTCCTAATTGTAAATAAGGATGATAGATCTCAGTCCTGAAAAATTTTAGCAGACATTTCCTCAAGCAGACCAGGTGTTTTGCAGCAGCTCCCATGTGTGGAACTTAACAGCAGTTTCTAGACAATGATAAATGGAACTCTTACAGCTGCCTTGCAGTAGCACAAAAATACCTCAATGTTCAGTGCTAAACTGACTTGTCAGTCAGTGTTATACAGTTTTTTATATCAGAAAGAGAATCTTAGTTTTTCACTTCTCATTCCTGCAATGATAAAAGCAAAAAAACACCTCCACCCATTTCAATCTAAGAATTACTACAAAATTGGGTTGATATTACTAACAGTAAAAATGATTATAAAAGTTTTGTAGGTGCATTTATTTTTAATGGTAACAAGGCATGGAGAAAGAGAACTGATGATATTATTATTATTGTTGTTGTTATTGTTACTATTATTATTACTGCTGTTAATTCTTTTTAAAGGTTAACTTGGAGAAGGGTGCCAAAATTAAGACATTGGAAAAAAAAAAGTCACCTGCCTTACTATCTGAAAGATGTAGTACATAGTAAAACCACACTGATTACCACAGTCTGCAACCATCAGCCATCACCCTGGAATCAACATCTAATCTTTTTCTGTCTGACACTTGTCATTGTGCTGCTATACCAATTGTCTGAACTCCTTTTTTTTTTTTAATGATTGACTAGTAAATTCATAAATGATGGGGTCAGAATGGGCCAGCAAGCATCTCAGGCATAATAGTACATTGGCACTTTCAGTATCAACGACAGCTCCTGGTTGGAGCTAATAAACGTCACAAAAATTCCTAGAAAGTTTTAGACAGTGGTACAGCATACTCTTTGTTATTCTGAATTTATTTATTTATTTGACTTTAGGTAGATATTTACATCTCACCTAATTTTCTAGTCTTTTTTTATAAACTGAGAGAAATAGACACTTGTAAGTTTCAATCCATTACCTAGAATATGTGTATAAACTAGGTTAGATCAACTTTTTCTTAAAAAAGGACCTGGTGACTAGCACAGGTACAGGCATCCAACGCACTGAAGGTTTCCCCTTCAGGGAAAGGTTGTTCAGTAGCTTATCCTGGTTGTTTAAATTAGCTATAATTTATTCCTTTCAGCCTTAACATTCTAGTTAAACGTACACACTCACAGAACAACTCCTACTGAGTCAGCCTGCTCTTGGAGATAAGCCTCTCTCCTTCCAAAATTTGCCAATCCCTGGTTTTATCAAAAGAATCCACTGTTTTACCTGCCCAGTAAGCTACAGAAAGGTCATGCCATTATCTATGTTTTGCAATAGCCTGCTGATTACAACATAATCCTAGAAAATGTGACTATTGGGATCTTTGGGCTCATCATTTGAGACACTGTCCTTACCAAATGCTCTTCAATGTCCTGACCAAGGACGTACTCCTGCTCCCTCTTTCCTCCTGGAGCTGGGAAATCAAACAGCAAGTATTCAAAAAGTCATAGACTAAAAGACAGGGAGAAGGGAATCTGATTCTATTTTTCCCCTTTAGAGTTGCCTCTTGAAACACGAAATATGCTTTTCTGACAGAAAACCTCAAAAAAGCATGTTTCCCCTCCCTGTGCAGCAAGTCTAGCTACTACACTGTTAAAGAAATATGTTGTTATAAAAAGATGCTATAAAAAGATGATATTACTTTATTATTTTCTTTAAGTGAGCTATTCCGTGAACAGACAGACAAATAAGTGTGAGGCTTATTGGAGAACAAATCTGACAGGCAATTCTGGCTGACATCCGCAGGAGGAAGGAGGAAGTGGTGGATGATGTGTGATCTGATAGAGGAAAAAAGCAATGAACATGCTGTCTAAGAGTTTTGAAAGGCTTTGAAAGTGGTAATCTGATACACTGGAAACCAGGATGTGTTATACAATGGGATTTGAAATTTGCCTAGTCCTGGTTTGGAAGTTGAGAATAACTCTCATCCAGTTAGTACGGGTATTGCAATGAGGGCACATAGTAATGCTTCTAATTCTAGAGAGACTAAACCATTACAAAATCTGGTCCTGAACATGCCTCAGCAAGACACTCTTCTTACAGGTTCAGAAGAAAGGCCAGGGTACACTTGTGCATAGATCTGTCTGGGTCTAGACATTTATTCAGCATCTGTCTTGCAATAAAGCTACATGTAGTGCAAATGATGAAAGAGGGGATGAATGAACTTCTGCAGTTAAGAACATTCATAACTTCAATGACATCCCTCCCTCCTTCTCTGAAATAATATATACAAAATAGGATCATGCAGTGACTGTGAATTACAGCACAAATTAATCATTCAGCTCACTGAGCATTTGGTTTCATATTGGCTCATAGATGAGAAAACCAGGACAGCCAGGGTGAATACTGTCTTGGTTGGCAGCTAACAACATCCCTGCAAACTGATTATAACTTCATTTTAAATACATCTTTTCCTAATGCACAGTTCACAGGGTCATTGTATTCCAGAGCACTTCTGCTGTCACAGGTAGTTTTGGATGTTTGCATAGGAATTAACACAAGCTTTGAGAGAGCAAAGACTTCCATTCTCATTGTCTCCACTTTTTAAATGGAAAGACTATATTAAAACATCGCCTTTGATGGCTTTTGTGCATCTATTGTCCTATGCCTTTATAATGTAAATTATTTATTTGATTAACACATTTGCCAGAGAAGCTCAGCAATATTAGCAGACTGATTCTCTTTTGAGAAAGAGCAGACTGAAAATGAAACCTCCCAAAGGCCTTGGTACTGAGGTCTGTAGTCCCTTTGTAATACCAGATAACATTCTGTCATTATAAATTCCTTGGTAATCTTGCAGTGACTTCTTTTTTTGAACCAATCAAGTATCTTTTGAGTAAATCTTATGACTCCATGATAATTAATAATCTATGTTATTTTAAGAACATTAAGTTAAAAATCACTCTTTCCCATTAGTGATCTTTTACAACCCATCCTTTGGCTAAATTATTCCTATCAGAGCATTTCTTCCAGCTGTCAGGGGGAGTGGGTGTGAAGAGAGTCAGTCAAGAGCAACCTCTGCAGTTTAATGATGAGGGACCTCCTTGATAATCTGGCAGTTCCCAGTGCTGCTGAGCACTGTCCGTGGTGAAGTACCAGATTGTGGGTTATAGGTAAAATGCTGCTTAACGATGGTTTTATTCTAACAGTTTAAGAGATATTGTGGTTTGATGAAACAATACCAACCTAAATAACTTATCAAAAAGCAGAATATTTAAGAAAAACTTTTGAACCTTTTCAAAATCAAACTGGTAGAGTTTGCCCCTTGTACAGCCTGAAATGGACTTCTGGTGTTGCATGATGGGACTGTCAGCATTGTCAGAAACTTGATCCAAATTGATCTTGGCTGTTGATAAAATTAGATTTACATGAAGAATTAGTTAATTCCCTGTTGTCCTTTGTCAGGTGAATGAATCCCAGGAAGTGGTCCTGAATAAACCTGGAGGGGTGGAAAAATCTGGCTCTGAATAGAATTGCCTGTGCTGTAGCCCATAACTCTTGTAATGCCCCACAGACTACAGTTTGAGCTTTTGGATCAAATGCAGAATTAATTTCCTCATGGGTAGTTTTTATACAAGCCTATAACATACTAAAAACCTTACAGGAGCTGACAGAGCTACCTGTTCACCTCAGTCAGGTTAGGTCAACATTATAGGAAAGCTATGCCCTGGAACTACAGTAATTTAATGTTGGCTGATCGGCTCTTTGATTTTAACAGCATCTTTAACTTGGCCTGAATTTGTAATATGAACATAAATCGTAAATTTGCAATAAAGTTATCGAGCAATTCCATAATGAAAATGACTTTATTTTAACCATCAACATTCATTGGAGGGAGCTGCATTTGTAGATTGCCTTGTGAAATGCATTACTGATATATATTTAAATCATGGGCTTCCAAGTCTCCATCTTCTGCAGACATTTTTATTTTTACTTTGTTAAAAGTAGATTTGAGTGTGGTAGGTCTGATTCTCAGAGTTAAAATAATGAATTTCTTATTTTAATGCCTATAATATACCAGTTTATACAATGTCAAATATGGATATATCAATACGGCATTGTGCTACGTAACCTACACAGAGCCTTAGTCATTTGCAGTCACTAGGCACCTGCATTTCTATTTCCATCTGTTTGAAAGATTTTTTAGCAGTTTCATGTCATGGTTGACCTTGAAGCTTGTCAGAATTCACAGGTAAGTTAATCCTCTATCTGTCTCACGGGTAAGTTGTTCCTTTTTATGCTCACTGGTCCTGCTCTGGTGAGCACCCTGAGGATGCTGAGGTTGCTCTGAGAGCCTGTCATCTGAGCCAGACCGCAAAAATCGGGAGCAGTTCTGCCCTTAGTCTGTAACTGACGGTCAGAACACTGACAGTGGACGGGGGAGATTTATGTTCAGTTCCTTTCTCCATACACACAAATGAGATGAAGTTCCTCTCTCTGACCTCTTAACAGAGGGTTGTCAACCCTCTTGACAACAGATCCTCTCTGGGGTGATCCTGGGTGCATTTTGGAAAAGCAGTGGGGTATAACAGCATTAGCTCGCTGTTCTCACTGCTGTGCTTTGCTGCAGAACTTCTCCATCCACAAGACACTTCAGTGCTACAGCTCCAGCACATTAAACATGAGACATGGCATCACAGAATCATAGACAGGCTTGGGTTGGAAGGGACCTTAATAAGCATCCTGTTCCACCCCTCCTGCCATGGGACAGCTCCCACTACACCAGGTTGCTCAGAGCCCCATCCAACCTGGCCTTGAACACTTCCAGGGATGAGGCATCTGCAGCTTCTCCAGGCATTCTGTTCCAGTGCCTCACCACCCTCACAGAAAAGAGTTTCTGCCTGATGTCTAATCTATACCTAATCTCAAGTGCTTTTCAAGGGAGATGTGGACAAGCTGAAGAGTCCAGAGGAGAACAGTGAAGTTGGCAAAAACATCACCTATGAGGAAAGTCTGAAAAGACTGGAATTATTTAGTATAAAGAAATGAAGATTGAAAAACTTTTATTAAGTTAAAGATAGTAAGTAGCAAAAAGGTTGGATATTGTTTGCTACATCTGTTGTAAATAGTGTAAATGCAGCAAGGAAGATATAGCTTGGAAAGAGCTTTCATTAGGCAGAGATTTTTAAACACTGAAACAGAATTTATCAGAAGCTGTAACAGCTTTAAAGAACTGCTTAGACAAATATCTCTTGGGAGCAGTGTTACCTGTTGCTGCATTAGGCCAGTATTTTTCTCATACTGTGCATATTATCTCTAAATGACCCTCTGATCCTTGTGTTTCAATCATAATGTCCTAATGAGTCCCCGTAAAGCATGTAAAATGCCATGAGGTTAATAACATCTGAAATAAGTACTTAAAATAAGTGTATCAGTACTTCAAATGTAATGAAGTTATTCTTATGAACCCTGTATGGAATGCTGGTATTGCCTCTCTCTCCTGCATAGTGAGCTAAGGATAAAGGTGGCTTTAAACTGAAAGAAATTTAGAGTATATGTAAGGAAGATATTATTTACAGTGAGGCTGGTGAGGCACTGGAACGTGATTCCCATAAAAGGTCTGGACACTCCATCCCTGGAAATGTTCAAGGCTAGGTTGGATGTGGCTTTCAGCAACCTGGTCTAGTGAAAGGTATCCCTGTCCATGGTGGAGGGGTGGGAACTAGGTGGTCTTTAAGGTCCCTTCTAACCAAACCACTCTTTTATTCTGTGATTCTAATTGCCTGTGGTAAGATAAACTGTAAATTATAATTGCAAGTGGAATTCAAAAGTTGAAGGTAAAATAAACAGCTCAGAATTATTGGAACAACTTAGTGAAGACTGGCATGTTTACATGCAGAGTGTGCCACCCAAAGACTTTAGTAAGCAGCAAACAACTGCCACTATAATTTATATGCATCTGAGGCTCTTCTCTGGAAAAGAGATCACTTGCAATTCAGAGGAAATATCAAGCATTTACAGGACAAGAGAAAAAGGATCAAACCATATTGGTATTGCCTGTATATCTAACCAACCAAAAACATTTACCAAAGCACAATACAAAGTTCTTTCAAACACTTCCCACAAATTCAGAACAATCTAAAATTTGTTCTTGAATAAATGAGCTCTAGAATATATGAATGCATCGCAGCACAATCAGAACAGGCTAAATAAGTAATTTCTACACTTGTCCAGAATGCATGATGGAGGTCACCTGGATTTTATTAATGGGTGCTGCATATAGAGGGAAGAGAAAGAGATGCAAAAAGATTTTATTTTCTTCAGCAAATTGTGACAATATCAAAACATCATGGCTGGTTAATTCCTTAGGTAAAAGAAAAACCTTCTGAAACATTGCCTATTAAACACATCACAATGAAAGCACAGTAACAATTGCTTTGCACACATTATCTATCTATATCTATCTATCTATCTATCTTTTTAACCTATCTTCTATGTATGATATTGTATTGGTTTGAAAACAAACCAGTGGGAGATCACAAGTCAGGATTAAAATCTAATAGGAAAAATTAAAACTAAGTGAAATAATACAAGGAAAAGCACTGACAAAGTCAGATACAACCTGGCACCCTGTTGGTCAGGGTGTTGGTAGCAGTCCAGATGAAGTGGTCCTGTCAAAGCAGTGATCCTGTAGAGAAAAGTCTGGTCTTCACCTGAAGGTCCAGTGGTGTAGCTCTCATCCTCCAGGAGTCCTGTACATAAGGGCTGTGTGTGCTAGGCCAAACCTCTGATTATATACAGATGGGAACTCTCAGCTCCTCCTCCTGGGCGGAGCCTCTCACAACGGGATGGTGAGTCACGAGGCAAGGCATTGATGGGCCCATTAACAGGAGATAGCCCCGGAGGGAGTTATCAAGGGTGAGCCATGGTAGCAGATAACAAACACTGCCCCACCTGTTTTAATGGCTTATCAAGATGGTGATAGAATACATGCTTTGGGTTACATCTTACATTGCAACCTAGGACAGATATAGACTTAAATGGAAGCTTTCATGTTATTGTGACTTTTTAATGCTAAAAATGGCTTTGTTTAATAATTGAAATCCTAGATAATTTACCAAACCAACACAAATACAATGACAAGCTGCTGTTGTCTAAGGAGTAAGGTGAATAAAAGACTAAATAAGCATTATTTAAGAGAAAATAAAATGGCCTGACAAGAAGCAACAGGCTCTTTTTAAACTTTCACTTCAAAGAAACAGCAATTAATATCCACCAAATTTGAAGGGCTGGGTTACAGAAAGCAGACTGGGAAATGTTCTTAGAAAATGACAGACCTGCATTTGTAAGTCAGAAAGGTCTACCAGTCATTTGTCATATGAAACTTGCTCAAAACACAGCTTGCTCAGAGCTACTAATTGCATAAACCTCATTGAATAAACTGCATTGATTTGAAAAGAAGGTGTTTATATCACACTCTTCAGAACTGTCTTTTTACACATGATCTGTTTATGCCCTTTCTAATTATGGAAATTAGCCCAATCCACTTCTTATGAAATCACTTTGTACAATCATATGCTCTTTCCAGTTTATACCAAGTATTTCATAGGCCTTTCATGTCACAAGACTGAAATATGCTTGAAGGATTTCATTTAATATATGATCTGTGTTGACTATTTGAGCCATCATGAAAATGAAAAGCATACAGAGAAAAAAATATGAATAACAGAAATAGAAACTAGAAAGTATGTTGTAGATAATGAAGAGCTATTCATTCAACATGTAGTTTGTGTCATAACAGCTGCAGGACTTTTAATCTCATGAAAAATGTTATCTATGAGTTAAATATCTTGAATAGTTTTAGGAGTCCACCACTATTTATATATGGATGTTCACATGTGAATTATTGAAGTTTTTTCTCTAGAGATTTAGTTACTAAAACAAGTCAGTTGTGGGAAGAAGGTCTACAACACAGACAAATTCTTTAGTAGGTGAAAAAATAAGAATATTTTATGGTTATTTGCTGAAAATACTTAAATAACACTTCAATGTTAAATCTTCAAAGAACTGCACATACATTAAGTAATTGGTTTATGTACTTCTGCTTTGCTGTACAATAGGCAAATATGTTTACATTGTCCGCTCCCTGGATATTTTTCTTTCTCTGACAAAGAGTGTTTTGGACCAGCATTTAAGTGATGACAAAGTAAAGAGAAGTAGAAAACATAAAATAGTGCCAAAGTTACTAGCTTGGGTAATAGGATAAATTTCTGGGTATTATGCATGTGAATTTAGGATCTGAATGATCCACTGAGTTGTACAAATCCATAAACTGTGATCTTATCTTCACTGGAGTTTAAGTGTGTTAAGATCAGATTTAGTTGCTGTTTTTCTCAGGAATATAATGCAAGGATGTATATACTAACTCAGTGTATACCTAGGCCAGAGACATGTGGCTGCAGAATTCATAAGGAAGATACAAGGATTCAGACCAAAGGAATACAGGAGGTTTCATCTTTTAGTAGAACCGGCTGGAAAATAAAAACTATATGTCTGAAAAATACCTGGTATTTATTTCCATCCCAGTACAGAAAACAAGAAGAGATTGTCTGAGAGAGTTCAACAATTGAGTAACTTACCTTGGGATAGGAGAAAGTGGAGGCAAAATTCTACTTTCTGTCTGAACTAATCTGCAACAAAGTCTTGAAACCTCCACATTCTGAAAGAATGAACCTGACCACCAAACTAAAGCACCTGGGCTCTGCAATGAAATTATTAGATACCATATCCTCTTTAAACAAGTTAGCTTGAGTTCCAACAATTATGTCGGCCCAGGAAAATATTTATCCCAGGATCTAGGACAAATACCTGGGTGCTGTAATTCTGCACCTAGCTGCAGCCCTCACTTTGTATGTAGACATGCCTCAACATCTGCTTTGCACCAGGTTTTTTCCCGAGACCAGTGGAAAACTTTCCTATGAAATGTTCCTCATAATTAACATGTTTCCATATGCTTGAGAACATTGCAGGCATGTAGACTTTTACATGTTCACTTTGCTGCCTTCCAGGTCAGATAGTGCTTCCATTTCCTTTCAGTTATTGTAGATTTGGAGGGATTTAATAGCTTTGAATGGTTTATATAAATGAAAAAGACCACGTAGTTATCATGAATACAGATGTTTGTCTACAACATTTTTTAAAACTTTTTGCAGAATTCTGTCCTGTTGAGGCTTTGTAAGAACAGGTTAGACAAACATCTGTGATTGATGGGACAGATATTGGACCCTGATATAATTCAGAATGTTGGGCTGAAACTAGAAATTTTCAACTATTTTTCATTTGTGGGCTCCTAGAACATTCCACTGGAGATACAGAAATATCACAGACTTTATTGATGCAGAGTGTACGGGACTTGATCTTAGTTACCTCCCACAGATCTCTTCAAAACAGTTAGCAGACCTTCATGTCTGACTAGAAAACAAAAGTTCTGGACTGTGAGAAGGTCTTTTGCAGACCCATGTACCAGTGGTTCTGTAAAATCCCTGTACTTTGCTGGGGTTTTTATTTATATTTTTTTAATTTTTGCTTAATCGACAAGAGGCAGTTCTGCTGACATGGTCACACAACTTTTTCTGGGGCAGAACCTTCTCCTGGAGTTCCTCCTGCCACTGTAGTTAATCCAATAGCCTCCACTGTGAATTTATTAACAAGGAGAAACTGGCATGGGAGAATCAACTGCCCCCCTGAGAGGAGAGATTTTATTAATTTTGAAAACAGGTAACTAGGTAACACTGAAAAAAACCTGCCTATGGTTCTATGCTGTGTGTATTTTTTAAAATGTTTATTTTTGTTTTTGCAGTAGTCACTGAATGGTAGCCACTTTAATAAACAGCTATAAGAACTATTAGCTTACTGCTATAAGATATCATAATACAAGTGTACTTAAAGCCTGTGTGAGCAGTTGCTTTTCCTGCATGTAACAGCTTGTCTACACCCTCTAACAGTTTGTTAACTGATCACTTTGACGGGGCTGCTTAGTTTGGATTTCAATAACGCCTAAAAAGAGGGATACTCAGTGTTATGGACTAAATGACTGCAAACACTTATTCATAAAGATAAACCAATTGTTTCTTATTGGAGCATAGGGAACAGGGATAGAAGTGCTGAAATGGATTGTCACTATAATTTAGCTGTAAAATATATGTGAAAGTCCAAATACTAGGAAGCTATTTACTTCAAAAAGTTCAAGGCTAAACTTGCTGTCGTCTTAGTAAGTGCTTGTTAGTTAGTCTGTTTTTTCCCAGTGTATGAACCAAAATGCACACTGTAAAAATGCTCATTCTATTACAATTTCTTGTAATTGAAATTTCCTTTTTTTCTGTTTGTTTTGGGTTTTCTTGGGGCGTTTTGTTTGTTTATTTGCAGTTTTTGTTTGTTTGTATTTTTGTTTTTTAATTGCCTTTAAAAGATGCAATAAGTTGTACAGTCCTACTTTTTATACATATTATTATACTTATGAACTCTGAGAAACACAGTGAATAGAAGAGGTTTTAAAATGCATTTTGGGAGGAGCATAAACCAACAAAAAGAGAGGCAATCATGACAGAGACACAGAGCAGAAGAAATGGTCAAACAGCAGAGACTAACAGCAACAGAATAAGTTGTAAGTTAACATGATCACTTGCAGCCACACTGCTCAGCAGCAAAATATTAATCTTTGTGCTTGTAGTTCAGTTTCAGGTCATTTAATACAAAACTAAAAGTGCTATATTCATAAAGCACAAAGATTTGAACTACATATTTCCAGAACAAAGTTGACCAAAGTGCTCTGAAGAGGCGATAGTCACCAAAGGGAATTGGTGCTGCACTTTTGATAAAAGGGATTGTTGTTGCCTTCGGACAACAATTCATATTATTCACCGGGACTTGAGAACTGCTCAGGGAAACACGACCTAGTCAGGACTGTGAGCCAAGGCTGGAAGATCTCATGCAACCAGGCATCAAGGGTTTGCCAAACTACAGGGATGGAATAGAAGGTTAATGAGTTTAGAATATCTGGCATGTGAGATTCCACCTCTCTGGCTTGTCCTAGGCCATGAAGAAGTTGTAAAATCCTTCATTAGAACAACTGAGTTTGTATACAGTGGCTTGCAGCCTGATGGAGAATGATCTATTCTTATAGAAGCAGGACAGAGAGAGGAAAAGAAGGAAATGAGATGACATTCCATCAGTAATCCCAACACAGTTGGGAAAGACCAGAAGAGCAGAAGTTGCTCTGACTTGTATGTTTTGTTGGTAGGTGTGCGGGGAGGGAATTTTCAAAAACAAGATGGCACTACTGAATCGTCTTTTTGTCTAGCAGCTTCCTAACTGACCACTGGTGAAACCATAGGGGAGCTAGGGGATGTTGGTACCCTCTGACTGAACCTAAGGGTTCACACCTCAATATGCATTCACTTCCATGTTTGTCTTCATCACCAAGACATGAATGATTTTATCAAGCGTCCTTTGAAATCTATCAACCACAAAGATGCTTGTCTTCCTTCTGAAATGTCCTCCATACTTGAAAGAGTCCTGATGTTGGGTGAGTTAAGCCTACTATTCTGCAGTGTTGTTTCCATGGTGTTTTCCATGGTGTTTCCATTTTCCTCATGTCATCTGAGTGCATCCCTTTTGGTATTCCCACCTTCTGCGTGTAGGAGAAAGCTGTACTACAGCTACTCCACATTCATGCTGGTCTGAAGTGGCCAGAGAGAAAAAACTTGCTGATTGCTCTGCTTGAACACTGAGCAGAAACACACTGACTTGGCTTGGCAGGCTCTCTCAGTGTCATTTTTACTCAGCAGTTCTCACAAAATTGAAGGCAATATCAAAGCAAGAACAATATAAACTATCACTACAGATGTCACTGTTGACATCTCTGTATTAGAGAAATTGTCATAGCAAAGATCCTCCTAGTGTGTCAACATTTTTTTGGCTTACACCTCTGTGGGCAAAACTCTTAACACTGATGCAAATGTTAAGTAAAAATATTTGGAAACTAATATAGCTGCAGATGACCTAATTTTTTGTGTCTATAATTTTTTTCCCATGTGCTTTATTATCCTTTTCCCTATGGCATTTTACTAAACAATTTATTTTACAAGTCTTAAATATTTCAATTTATTGAATTAATTCTTACTATTCAAACAGTGTACTTCAGTCCTTAACTGGGTAATTACGCTTGATATAATGTTATTTCATCACGTGACTAAGGGTAGGAGATGTGGTTTTATGCTACCTGCGTTCTGCTACCAGAAAAGTTGAAGAACATTTGTATCAGATCCATAGTTTATTTTTCTTTGGTCAGTCCATTTATTTAATGTTCTTAAACCTATGTCAAAGATTAATTTAGCCCTATTATCTTTTATACTGATTTTTACAAGTATTTCCAGACTTCAGGCACAGTCTAACAAGATGATGATATTCATTGCTAAGGATGTTTCTTCTCAGCTGGGGCTCAAGTAAATTATATAAACATTTCCCATGGCAGCTCCCCAAGGTGTACACAAACGGTAATCTAGAGTGGTATTTTCCAACTTTTTTTTTTAATCTTGGGCCTTTTTTCATGGAACTAATTTAATCAATTTGGAAAGAAATTGCCGTTAAAACAGGGGAAGTTGTGGGTGCTTTCAAGTGTCTATTTTTGGATCACATATGAAAGAGGAAAATAAACAAAGTATTATGTTTATGTTTAAGACTCATTTAGAAATGGCTCATAATAGCGTATGCTATAGATGATGAATAGTTAAGAGAACTGGTCATGTAATTCTTAGAAGAAACCACACATTGTCTCAGAGAATGTAAATCAACAAATTCAAGTCAGCCACAGTCAGCCTACTCCAGGGATTTACTCTGTGGCTCTGACAAGACCTCTGTTCAGCTGCAGCTCTGCTACTGCTCTCTGGTTCCAAGGCAGCACACGCTCGCTGCAAACTGGCCCCTGGGGTTACTCCTGTCCTACATACTATTTATGAATGCAGTCCAGCATTCTTTTGCTAGACTGTGTATTTCCAAGAACACGTGGCTTTTCTGTCTTCAAAAGGTGACTTGAAATAATATGTTGTGAAAGTCTGTAAAAATCCCCATAAGGTCTTTGGAGAGGACAGGAGTTTAAAAATATCTTTCAAACAGCAGTAACATTTTAAGATAAAATATTTCAGACAGCTCCTCTTTGTTGTCCAAGCTGCACATTCCATGCAAATTTTTTGGGAAGAGGCAAGGTTGTGGATATGTTGCTAGAAAACATGCAGGATTTTGCTTTTAAACTTGCCAGTAGTGAGACATGAGAAGCAAATAGGCACTGATTGGTGGTATACATTTTTCAGTTATATCTGAAAGCATATCTTTAATTAAAAACAAAATTCCTGCCAATAATATTCATCTTTCTCTTGAGTTTCCTTTTTGAATACACATGGTAGTGGTATTTGGCTGGACAGAACATCAAATAAATGGAACAGAAGTTCAGATATTGACTGTAATTTAAGATTTTTTTCCAAGATTACCTCTTTGTCATGCCATCTGTAGTTTACCTACATTAAAAGATTTCATGCTAAATATCAGCACTCTTACAGTAACTTTTGGAGACAATGAATAAAGGAATCTCTATTTTGGAGAGGAGTAGGTTTAGGGATCAAGATGATGATGCAGAACTTTGTTTTCTCCACAGTTAATTTATTGACATTACTGTCATGAATAGTTGGCCTCTGTGATTGAAAGATCAGGAATGGGATAAACATATGTACATTTCAGATTTTGAACTAGCTGATTTTACATTGACAAAAGCCAATGATATTAAAGCGTACAGCCATACAACCATGGAAAAAGCATGAGAAGTCAAATCTTGACTCTTAATTTCTTATTACTCTGAGTTATGCTTAAGTGGTACAGAAGAATGAAGGTTCTCCACATTTTGTTTTCCTTTCCAAACTGTACAGTTTGAAGCAGTGGCTAAAAGTCACATTCTCATTTCCCCTGTAAATCTGTGATACAAGAGGAAAAACTGCTGTCTCAGAATTGAAGTCAAATGCTTTTAAAGTTCAGATCACTCTGTGTCTTTGTTAACTCATTTAGCAAACTACAGAATTAAGGATGAAGATTTGCTCTGTCTTAGGAGCATCCTGCCCAATGAATGCCCTCTTCTTAAGCATTATTTATTCTGCAATTGTACCACAGTCAATTATCTGTGGCTGTGCTGACTCCTTTTATTAATTTTAAAATTCACTTCTGTGGTAATGCAAAGTGATGCCAAGCTAGCCACAACTTCTGTCTGTCCCCAGAATGACTGTACCAATAAAGATTTACAGTAATCTCCACTGAAATTGCCCAGGGCGTTCATTCTTCAAACTTTCTGGGTACATCTATATAAATTAGTACAGAGATGGTTGAAAGCCAACAAATGAGGTCCAAATGCTGAATTTTATTCATGTGTTTCCTCACTGAAAGGAACACGAATTTGGTTTTCCTCTACCTTGTGGAAGTTTGGAGATCAGTGTTACTTTGGCAAGAGGATTCACTGTTTTGCAGCATCGCCGGGACAACTTAGGCTTACTAACCCCGAGACTTTCTTTGGAAAATACTAGTCTTTCCCAGACTACAGGAAAATGCCATGGTAGAAGGTAGGTGACTATTAAGGGACAGAGTTGAGTGTGAATGAGGGACAGAAGTGGACAAGTGGCTGTAAGGGTGCCCAAGAAGGAACAAAGGGACTGTCTAGAAAAGCAGTTACTGGGGGGGATGTTTCTAGAAAATACGGCGTCCAGGAACACAGAGAGGGCACGTGGTGGTGTGTTGGAAGGAGAGACCTACAGGGTAGTTCAGGAAAAATGAGGCAAAGCATAGCAGAGAACTGAACAGGCCCCAAGTTTAGGTGTCAGTGGCAGGAGGTGCCTGGAGACATACTAAGTGTGAAGGCTGAGGCAAGATGGAAAAGAAAGATAGATTTTTGTATTTCAAAGAAAGAGACATAGAATAACATTTCTCCAGGTAAGAAATACCCTTCATATCATAGGGAAGTTTAAAATTTAAAATCAGGGCTGCAGAACTTAATTATGTTCACAAAAGAGTCTTTTGCAATGAGGACAAAATATAATTTTTTCAGTTACCTCTCAAATTCTTACAGCTTCAAGCAGAACAGAGCTAGACATCTTCCATTTTAAATTTGAGTATATTTCTCTTCCTCCTGTAAACATAAATTAAATGTTAGGTCATCTTACACTGTTTATTTCCAGCTGTACTCCTGGTGCAAATTCTTTTATGTATTTGTTAATCCCAGCATGGCCTTCTGCACTGGCTCACAATTCTTCTTGGAATAAATCCAAGATACACTGTATTATATATGCCACTTTTAGAGAAAAACTCTTTAGAGCTGGGGGAAAAAAAAAAAGATCACTTTCAATTTGTGTTCAGATTCTTCTGTCTTAATTAGCTTTGTTTTGTGGCTTAAGGAACCAGATTTTACTCCACTTATTAACAAGGCAGACTGCCTTATCAGCATTATTCTTCTTTGTGCATACTTAAGTATTGCTGAGCTCTGCAATTTTGTAATCTGCAAGCTTTCATTTATTTTAAAGTTTGTTACAATTATATTATGCAAATTATTAAATGCAAATATTATCAGTTAAAAGTGCCAAAGTGAGAATAAAAATAAAACAAAATTTTAAAGGGCAAGGAGGAAGAGATAACATGAAAAAATAAAACAAATTAAATAATGCCCTCAAAATACATATTTATGAATATTAATGCCTCTAGTTCTTTTACACTAAAAACATCACTGTGTAAGACTAATGAAGTAAATGAACATGGATAATAAATGTAATTTTCTATGGTTTTGGCTGACATAATTTCTACAGTGTCACCAACACTGTAGTTTTGAAGACACATTAAACCACAGTTATAGACCAAAGATTTACAGTTTACAGTTCTTTTTCTTAAAACTATATATGTTTATATGTAAACATCTAAAAAATTCTACTAAGAGCCCTTTGTGGAAGTGTCTAAATGCATAACTCCTATCGAAGTCAATGGGATTAGACACTGAGGGCAAGAGCTGTAAAGGGATTCACTAAAATTCATAGCTGTGGGAATTCACAGCCTTGAATCTGACACCTAGATTATGTGTGAGAAGAAAAATAAAATAACTCAGGCACAGTTGTGCACTAGAGTGGCCAATGGGTGTGGCATGGCCAGGATTCACATGGATATGAAACAGTCCCTGGCTCTAAACGGGATGGCCACATCTAAGCACCTATTAGCAACAGGCATCTCCAGGCAATATGCATGAACTTTTTGAGAAGGTGGTCTGAGCACTTTGTGTGAAGGACAGGGATCCATATCAGGTGAACATTTCAGATGACAGGGGGAGGGGGGCACAGGAGTACACAATGTAGTTTGTTCAGACATGGTTCAAGAGTCCCCGTGCAGTTATGCACAATTGGCTGGTGATCCAAAAAATGGCATGTTTGGTGGGGAGCTGCCAAAAGCAATCAGGGGAAAATAGAAAGGTAACCTTATGATAATTGGTTTATTTTGCTGTCTTTGCTGCTCTTTGTATTACTTTTTGTCCATCCATTGCTCGGCTCCCTGCTCCCATCAGCAATACGATAGCATTGTAACAAATTCCTAGACTTCTTCTCCTTCACCTCACCATTTTTTTCCCAGCCTGGAAGATGGTCTCAGGCTGTGGCCATACTACTGTAGGTAAATGTACCAGATCCAAGCCTCTGGAACTCCATCACCCATGTCATGATATGGTTAGTATGGACCTTGACAGCCAGTGAGTGCTCTCCCAGGCCTATGCACAGTTTAGGAGCGGGCAGAGTCTAGAACCATTCACCATTTCTGTTGCAATTAGGAATAAATGTTTATCACTCTCCTGGATACCAGAATCTTTTCTTTGTTGTATGAACTATCAATACACATTGGAGACAAAGATTTTCAAATGCTCATTTGCATTCAACTGAAGTAGTGGGATCAAGGCAGAGCTCAGCCCCCACTATTCTGAAATGGGGGCAATATTTAGAATCCTCTCTGGTACAGTAATTTCTCATAACCAAGATCCTGAGCCAGAGTTCAAAGGCTATATCATGTCAGTGACATCAGTCTTTCACAGAGAGCACATTATATTGGGATTCACATGATTTTGCATATCTTCAGGCTAAGTAATGTAATAAAAAAAGAAGAGTAATACAAATGCTTAAGCAAGATGTATCATAGCATAAAAGTTCATGGAATTACCTGGAGGAGAGACCAGCAGTTGACATTACACTTAAGGATGACAGACAAATCTTCAGCTATAGACCATGCTCTACATGATTTCTGAGGATCTGCAATCCTATCAGAAGTCTGCAGTTCAAGATTTCTCTGCTTTTTATTTCTCAACATTCTACTTAAAGCTTAGCAAATAGAAGGAGAAAAAAAAATCTTACTACATTGTATAGGTGTAGTTTTAATATGTTCCATATAAAACTACTTATGAATCCTTAATTCTTAGTTTTCAAAGCATTTACATTCTTGTCTTTACCGGTTCAAAAAGCCCCCAAACAACCCAACAATCTCTATATTAAGATCAAACAGGCAGATGTTTCACTGGAGGTGGATTTAAAACTGGTTGTTGAGGCAGTTACACATCTTTTCCATGACAAGGATTCCTAGTCCTTGAGATCCTGCAGAACTGGTAGCTGCTCTTGTGCCACACAACCTGTAATCTGTAACACAAGGTGAAACACGAACCAAAATCATGCAGGTAGACAAAGAGACAGGGGAAAGTCATGGTCACCATAATAGTCAGAAACTTTAGCAAGAGTTACACTGGTTATAAGCCTTAGCTGTAGGTTGACTAAACCAACTGTTGTCATTAATAGCATAATTTGGACCATATCACTTACCTCCATTTGTTACCAGATGATGCCTGGGCTCCAGCAAAGAGAAGCTTTAAGGAGAAATTTGATGAATATATTATCTTTAGACACTTTGACCACATAGGTTAGAAAATGGTTTAACAACTCTGGGAAAAGCTAACATTTGAGTGATAAAAACTCATCATGTTTGCAGAGTAGAGGGGATGGATGACTCATATAAAAACTGGAATAGCCCAGCATAGCATTTTTAAACAACAACAACTGGAGTTTGATTAAAATCAGATCAAGTCTAATTAAAACCATTCTGGGCAGAATTCAGTATCCAGTCTAATGTTAATAACTTGTAGGTGGAAAATAGAGAAATAGTACAGCCTAAAAGGTATTTATTTTTTATAATCATATTGTTGTGGCTATAACAGTCTAAAAATAACAAACAGATTTACTTTGAAGGCCACAATTGTGCGTGTTTCAAGGTTTTTAGCAACTGCATGAGTCACTTGCGTCACACATTTTATTCAGATCAAATGATAGGAGAAATATTACAAAACAATTTATTTAGAAAACTTTGAAAAAGAAGTACAGCTGATTCCTAAGCACTCTGAGTCATAAACCTTAATGAAAAATGCTGTATGGAAGAGGGCAATGCTATTCCTCCACAATTCAGGTGTACTAGCTAAGCAGCTTCAGTTTGCTAAAATATGACTTTGCTATCTGCTTTCAAAACCTGCTTATTTGTGAGAAATTATTGTAAATTTCATTAACATAATGACACATCCATCTCTGTCAAATAAAAATCATTGATATAACAAATAAGGCAGGTAAATAGTTCAGATGGAGTAAGCACAGCCTTCTGAGTTCTCAGCTAGCGTGCAAGGAGGTGATTTTCCCAAATGTTAACCTTTTTTGTAACCTTCCAATCAACTTAGTTGTGAGGGGAAAAATAACAAGATCTTTTTCTAAAATAAATATATAAATGGCCGTGCATTTACACACACACACACACACACACACACACACACACACACACATATCTACATCATATACAGAATGACTGTAATTTCAAGGTATTTTTTGTTTAAATAAACATGTATTAACAAAACAGACATGCATAATGGGCATATGAGATGGACCTTTGAAATATTATCTTCTCCTACATTTCCTGAGCAATAGAGAGCATCTAAATTATTAATGTTATCAGTCTCCTTCAGAGAAGGAGATTTATTTTGCAAATTCCAGCAACCCTAATCAGCTGAATTTTTAAATACCCAGTGTTTCTGTCTTCCTTTACTGTTTGTTTTCAAGTGTTGATTTTTTTTTTTTTAATGCCACAAAAGAGGAAAACAAATCACATCTTATATTAACCCATAACCTTTTAAGCTACAGAAACAGACAGGTCATTTTTTTTTTTAGTGTTGACATTCTGCATGTGTAAGAAAAACTTATGTATGTAGATTCCTCTCACAAGAGCTTCAGGGCATAACCCAGACAGAGAAGCCATCACTTTTCCATTCTACACCCAGGCTGCTGACAAAAGAATTGTGCAAATGAGCCTTTAAATCCTTAAATAGTCACTACACAATGCATGAAAGAATGCAGATCGGGACAAAGGGCAATATTCACAGTTTATCTCAGGGTGATGGATCTGAATCGACGCATGAACATGGGTTTGTTACGGGATGGAGTAGGCCGAAAACCCCTACTGAGAACCCAGTGGCCACAGTCTGTAATGCAAACAGTCAGGCTAAGTCCTTCACAATTAGGGTAAATGGAACTGGCCATTATCTGAACTTCAACTTGTTCTCATGATTGATATGGGAAATGAAAAGTTGTATATATCTCTACAAAGACTACGAGTTTTCTTCTCCTGACCAGTGCTAGGAATTGGTAGATTCGTATTTTAATGCAGAAATTCCTATTCTATATTTCCATTTAATAAAGGTGCTTGCACTTCCATCCACACTGCAATGGATGTTACCAGTTTTGTTGTTTTTCTAGAATTTTAGCTATAGTTGAGACATAAAAGTAAATTCATTAAACTGAATCCATACAAAGACTATGCAATCTATACTAACTGATAACCTGTATGGACAAATACCTGTTCATCCACATGCTTCACACCATCAGCCTGTTGTCAGTCTGTATAAATATTCATAGGTAACCAGCAGCTAAAGAGTTACTTGTCTTGGGGCATTCAGCGCTTCAGGAAAACCAGGGTCCTCTAAAGAATATAAATAATATAGAGCATTTATGAGTATAAGTAAATGCATTGTACCTATACTGTCCATAACAGTTACTAAAATACCTTGTATTAATATTTCAGGTTTCCTACAACACAGGAAGTGTAAAATCAATCTTGACATCATGCATTGCACAGAGGCAAACGTTAACTTTTTAGTGCTCCAACAGGGAATGGAGGGCCTTGAGCAAGGGGTTGCTGCACCCTGCCCTCTGTTCATTCTCCCTTTTTTCAGCTTGCAGCAGCAAGAAGGGAGAATATAAAACTGCTACCTGTAAAATATGTGCAAACCCAGCAGTCAAATCAACCACAAAGCATCAAGTGTTCATCTATACTTTTGGTGAGGAAGGAATTCTCATTAGCTTATTAAAAACACCTGATTGAAAAAAAAAGATCTCTTTTGATTTATATCTCACCTGATAACATTTAGGGGTGAACAAATTCAGGTAACTTTCCAAGAAATGTGATCTGCATATGATTTCACATAAAGACCTGCACGAAGGCCACCAGGACAGCCAATGAAACACAGAGACTTCAAGAAACTCTCTTCAAAGCAACCCTATGTATTCAAGTATACACTGCATTCAAGTTGGATGGATTTCCCTTTTGTCTATAGTCATCAGAGGCAAGTGACATCTTGAACGCCTCAAGAAGATTAAATAGCAAAGCTCAGTCGGAAGCTTAAAAAAAAAGAGAGAGAAAAGAAAAGGGCCAACTTGGCCATTATGGAGCTGGTCCTTTCTTGTCTGTGAAAGAGCTTTCAAGGAGTACTATTGGAAGAAGAAGGCCCAGATAAAGAATACAATGATGTTAGAAAGGGAGAACTCCGAGTGGAACCAGAGGGTGTGGGTTGCACTGAATGAAGGATTAGTGCAGCTTCACAGCAAAGAAAAGGGGAATCCTAGTCAAGATGAAAATGAGGAATTACTTTTTTTAGACTCCAGTTCACTGAGCAGCGACAATGCATGATGGGAGGTACTTGACATAACACTCTTCCAGGCCATGTTTGCTCTCCATGTGGGACCAAGAAAAAACAACAACAGTGGCACACCAAAACAAAACACTTTTTAACCTAATAAACTTACTCAGAAATTCCTTTCTGCAAACCTTGGGTTTTATTTACCATTGAGCAGATGCATGTTGAACCAATCACACATGGGAAATTAGCATGCCAGACAATGTGCCTTTTAAAAAACCTGTATTTTGCAAAAGGTTCAAATCAATGCATTCTTATTGCAAATTATAAGAAAGGAAGATATGTTGAGTGTTGAATTCTTCACAGTCATCAGAAATATTTACCTTCTGGAACACCTTATAGCAAATTAGAAGGCAAAATGATGTGGAAATAAAAAGCTTTTTGGATTCCTAAGAGCACAGCAGACAGGTTGATTCTTAGGAAAATGATGGTGCAGAAGTGAAAAGGTATCATTTAATTGTATTGAGAGATGGGCACATATTTTGATTCATGACTATTAATATTATTCTGTGAATCACTGAGCTACTTTCCCATGTGTGAGGAATCTCTAGTCCCAGAATCACAGTACTGGTTGTGACATAGCCAAGGTGGAAAAAAGGGCTGGAACATAGACTCTCTGTAACAACTTATTTGTTAATATGATGCAAACACATGCATCAGGTTAGGGTGAGAAGCAGCAGGTTAGGAACATTCTGGGGATGTTGCCACATTCACATTTCAAAGGGAAAGGAGCAAGAAGGGCTTCCTTTACCTGCCGGTGAAATCATTATGGTAATAGAGGGCAAAAGAAAAAAACTGCTCTATCTCATCTGTTTCCCTAAAGTGTCAGGAAAAGCTCAAGCAGCTTAGGATATTACCAAATATTAATCTACTGCAGAAACCCCTGCTGTCCTTATGGACTAGGGACCCTTTACTGAAAAGCTTTCTTCAGGGCTTGATGAATGGGCAAAAAAGAAAAAAAGAGATCGTTCAGTTTCCTCGGCTACCTCTCATTCCAGGCAAATATAAGGTTTTATCAGTGACAGGACAGAAGTATCATTTCCCTCCAATACCATACCAGTTCATGAAGCTGTTAATGAAGAAGTCAGAAGCTACAACTCAAGAGCAGCTGGAACAGCACAGAATAGCTAAAGCAAAAGGACATTTCATCCTAAAATGTATGAATCTCCTGTGCTTGTGGTGATTTGTTATTTAGATAACCAGTAAGAAGAGAGAATTTGTTGTGTTGGAACAGCTTGATTTGACAGGCTTAGCCAGAAGAAGGTGCAGAGGGACATAACTACTCTCTAAAATGTCCACTGGCAAATATCATGAAAGCATTAAAAATAAAGGAAAGACTGGCATCTGGACAAATGAGCTGTGGCTGGGAATACACTTAGGAAATCAGAAGGTCCTTTTTTGTTCTTTAGACAAGAGTCTCCCAACAGCAACAAGAACAAAAAGCAACTATTTCAAAGGCCAAGCAGTATATATTGATGGTATGACTGCTGCTGTTGTCAATAGTTGACTAGATGTGATGACCTAAAGCTGAGGGAACTGGACTATAGCTTTTGAGCACACATAGTCCTTGCACTTTCTGGAACTGCCCAGGTCATAGTGTGATGTGAAGGTTCTAGTATGCAGCCTGCCAACCTACTCCCTTGCTACCATGCTCCTTATATTTGTTCCCTTTTCTTGTATTATCTGTTCTTTCTTTCTGCTTACTGACTGCTGAATTCTAAAGGATAGACCACAGGAGCTGGATGGTGGTCACTTTCCATGCCAGCTACTGAGAAACCAGAAATTTAACAGTCCACATGAGAAGGCAGTTATGTGAGAAGGTGCTATAGATGCCTCTGATTTCCAGTGTAAAATCCTGTTTTGTCCCATTTATCATATCCGGCCTCTTTTTGCCCACCTTATTGATAGGAACAGCCTGACAGTCACCTGGGTCTGCATAGCAAGAAATGGATCACCTGAGGGTTCAATATGGTGATTGGTCAGGGCTCAAATCTTCCCTCTCACACAATCATCAATTTGGAGAATGATTTCATCAGGTGCTGCATCACTGGAAAGAAGTTTTTAGCTGTTTGACAAGCCTGGGAAGAATTCCTGATTTCACAGTGTCTACACATACACACTGGTAGTATGCAGTGTGCAGCATGCTTGTGGTGCATTGGATAGGCAATAGTTCTGCCAGATGGGTATTGCTGGATAAGAAATTTTTCTTTCATTTTGGAGGTGTATGTCTTTACTTTTACTTTGATTGTTAGTACTTTCAGGATTTAAATTGCTAATTCCACTATTTGTTTATGCATGATCTTTATATGCAATACCTTCTTTTTCATGAAAGAAGTGGGAGATTTTCCTCTGGGAGGCATCCTCCATATAATTAAAAAGGCGTAATATACAATTATATGGAGCTAATCTCAAGGCATAATAGAGATAGGTTGTGTGGACAAATAGTTTTACCAGTGGAATTCCAAAAATGGAGTGGAGCTCCTTTGGTTTACATAGCAAGATCCTCACTCTGCACTGCCGGGAAGGAGCAGTGAAGTGTGGAGTTCTGAAATAGTCAGGGGAAGCTGAAGGCGCAGTGAGATAACAGCTCTCAATCCCGTACTGATTTAAGCATATAAAAGAAAGATGACTGTGATCTTGTAAATCTAGATGATGCTTCTGTAGAGGTTGTTCTTTAACAGTGCTACCTGAATG
This sequence comes from Falcunculus frontatus, assembly GCA_013398115.1. Lineage (NCBI taxonomy): Eukaryota > Metazoa > Chordata > Aves > Passeriformes > Falcunculus > Falcunculus frontatus. The sequence goes on along the minus strand of VZRV01005576.1, from coordinate 2,309,235 downwards.
CAATGATCCTATGTCTTACTACTCTGTGTTTACTGTTGAGCTAAAATCCCAGTGTTGGCTGACCCACCATGTTCCCCCCATGCAGTCTGATGTCTGGCTGCTCTGACCTTCCCAGCCTTCTGCTTGAAGGCAAAGAAGAGTTGAAGAAGCACCTGTCTTCCATACCCTAAAAATAATTTTTTCCAAAGATAACCCAGGATTTCTTTCCCTAATTAGAATGCAAGGAAGTATATTTTTATTCTTTACAGCAGTCTCAAGTGATGAGATGGCTGACTTGATTCCATTACTGCTGTGATAACCCATGATACTACAGTAATGCATGTGGGGGAATAATGGCTCCTTTTTCTCCTCCCTTTTTTTAAAATTTCTTTTTGTATCATAACCATCAAGGCAATATGACAGCTTGTGACAATGTATTAAAAGATAAAGAGCACCTGGTAAATAGAATGATTTTCACAGTGTCTACTGTAACATTTTTCTTGCATTTACTCCAGAATGTTGGGTAAGAAAATGAGGTTAATTGTGCAAGAAAATTCTTACAATTTTAATCAGGGGTATCAAATGTCAAGTGTTTTCCTTTGTAGTTTGATGATTTGAGTGATAATGAATGAAGTTTCTCTTTGATTAAAAGAAAAGCAAAGTCAGTAGAGGACAGACAGTTTCCATACATGCCTTTCCTGAAGTTTACCCTCTCTTCCAGTGCAAGAAACATCTTGAACAGGAATGTAACAGATCAAGAATTTTACATTACATTTTGCTTAGGTGTACCAAATATAATATGAAAAAAAATTTTAGTGTTCAGTTATGTTAAGAGTAATGAAAATGAGGAATTCCATGCTATGTCATAGTTAACATGCAGACAGAAGAATTGTACTGAAGAACTGGAATTTTCTGGCCTTTTATTTGGTTTTGGTATCTATAAAAGTGGGACAATTCCTATTGGAAGGGACTTGAGGAAGTCCAGTCCAGCTTCATTCTCAGAGCAGAACCAGATATAAGGTTAAGTAATCCTTCTGTTTCATTTGTCAGTGTACTTGAAGAGTAAACCAACAAAAAATTAAAATATTTTATTGTTTTCGACTTTCACGTGCTTTTAATCCTTTTCCTCTACTACTTATACTCTCAAAACCAGAAATCTATACTCTGATATAATATTTACACCTAAAAAATTATTTCAACTTTGAATAATCAAAATTCTTCAATATAGATCAAATTAGTCTGCAGAGAAGCATGACAGAAATTAACATGACTATTCTGACTTCTATTTGTAAGCACAGATAGCAACACAATTGCCAATTAAAATAGAACATATTCAAATTGGAATCATTTTATGGTTGATTAAGCTGCACGATATAACAAGCCATGTGTTGTTATGGATATCACCCTGGAGTTTAAAGAGTTCCTCTGGTTGTCCAAAGAGTGCCTGTGAGGGCAAGAACTCATGCACTGGAAGTATCTTCTTTACCATTTCAAAGCAGACTGTCTCCAGGGAAACTGGTGTTAAAGAAAATATTTTCATAAGGTTTATCTGTTTGAAAAAAAAAAAAGCACATTTAAAAGCATTTTTCAAACAGTGGATTTGACTCATTCCTGTATGCACTGATGACATATCTGTGGCAGTGGGAGGGTGCAGCAACCTTTGTGATGCCTTTCATACAGGTTACAGTAGGAGATTTTACCTTGTGGATCTAAACAAGACATCCTATAATGCTTCCCGAAGGCCCTGGACACAAATCTTCCCTGCCTAAATTCCCCTCTAAAATGGAATTAGAAGATCTGGTGGTTTGTGCTGCTGTAACTCTTCCCTAGTTTTACTTTCTGTCAGTATGGGCATGAAAGCCAACATCTACTGCTGGCACAGCAATAGAAATCTGATGCTACAAAGCAGAGATCTTCATTTACATCTGCTTCAGCTGGCATGGGGAAAAGTAAGACCGGGCATGATTTCAAACAGATATCTTGGAAGAAGCCTTTTAAGTTAATTTTGCATGGAAAATATCAACACAACCTCAAAAGGGCTGAGAAACAATGAATCAGCTCTTTTGCTTCTCTATGTGCTGAATGAGCTCCACTTAAAAAATTAACAGCCATTTTTAACTTGATTTCTTTTTCATTCCATCTCCAAAATTTTACCATGGTCTTGTTACAACTGTCCTTCTGACAGGCTGCAAACAGTAAATGTGTCATTTCCTCTGTCTATAAAATCATCAACAGGCAGGGGAAATTCTTGCCGGAGGGAAGAGCCTTGCTAAAGCTTAATAAAAACTGTTGATGTTCCCTGCAGGTACTAGCATGTCAGAGCTAAAAATATGTATTTGAAGCAAAAGCCTTAAGCAACAAACTATCTTTGTGAAAACGTTTCCAAAAAATGGTACTAAAAGGTACCAAAAGCATCCACATGACTGCTTGATACTAACTCCATGGCTGTAGCAATTAAACAGAAAGGCTTAGGGTGTTCTCACAAAGCAGTAATATTTTGCAACTTCATTGACTGGGGTGCTTTAGAGTGACTACCTCCAGCACTATCTCCATATAATATATTACTGTAATGACAAGGTAGAGAGCAGCATGTTTGCACTGTTCATCAACATAAGCAGTTTCCTCCCTTCAACATTAGCTGCAGCTGAATTTTTTACTGGCATAACCCATGAGGAACTTGTAATCAAACCCAAGTTTCAGAAGCCTCTTTACCTTCTGCAGAAGATGTGAAGAAGGAAGCTGAATTCTGGGGAGAAGATGCTCCTCCCCTTCAAATCAGTAGGTAATTTTTTTTCAAAATAACAGGAACAATACAATAATATTTTTAGTCCTTGGGCAGATCATGGACGTTTTCAGAGCCACAAAGGTACCCATCCCACAGTATGGAAGCTGAAGCAGAAGTCTCCATCAGAGCTGACAGGCACCAGGACACATGGCACAAGCACATCATGGTCTGTGACTTTTCTTATAAACATGCAGACAGAATATGTTTTAACTTGTTTTACCTGCCTGGTACTATGTCAGATATGCCAGGCCCTGGATGTGCCAGGGCACGTGCATCCAGAATGCACTTTCTGGCCATGGCTGGTCAACATCTGCAAGTTTGATGGAAAATTTTGGTCTTCAGTGTAACCTTCAATAAACTATCTCAACTGGTACATGTGGCGTGGAAATGAATTGACATTGGTTGTGCCTAAAAAGCTGAATTTCAACTCCTAGTTCCTAGCTCTAGGCTCACAAGAACAAACTCTGTAATTGTGACAGTATGTTGTTTTGCCAAAAAACTTTGTGAATCCTGCCCATTTCTCATGTTTTGCACATCCTTTGTCTCTATTCTGGATTTAAAACTAATCGTGAGGTACAAGCCCAAAACAGACTGCTGAAATAAAATAAACTGAAAATCAAAGAAATAATTTTTATTGTTTATTTAGTACACTTTTAGACACATTCATCACCTAATTTAATTGTCCTCTGTCTCACTTCTTTCATTAAGGTATTCACACTTGAAAGTGATTCATGATGAGAACCTGTCCAGATGAATAACTTTTAGCTAATGGAGAAATAAAAATTCATTTTCACTCATACTTAAATGGGTAAAGAAATTATTTCAAATCATCATTTTCCCAGGTCAAACAGATTTGACACAGATGACAAGTAGATATGGAAGGCATTCAGTCCAGGTAAATGTCTGCATTCAGGACGAAGTTTCAAAGCATGGAAAAAAAAAATTGTGCTGTCACTTACTTTCCAGTAGGTTGTGAAAAACAATACTCAGAATACAGATGCAACCCTCTCACCCCAACGTATGTGGATGGAATTAAATGGATTAACATTTGCATTAATTGGAGGCATTTGTGTCTCAGAAATACACGGATAAAATAGATGTTATCTATATCTAGCAGTGCTTGGAGCCATAACAATTTGCACAAACATATGGTAGTTTCATGAGTCTCTGAATCTTTCTGAAAGACTTCTCAGATGCAAGAAATGTTTGGAAAAAAGATTAAGGATGCCTCTCTTGGTATTTACAATATCTGAGCTCTTAGAGGAGAAAATCCAACCATGTCTTGCTCTGGTCCTGTCAGAAAAATGAAAGACGCAGAGTGCCAGATCTGTCTTGAGTTTTCATATCTACAGAGACAGTGGGAAGGATTAGACTAAGGATATAACTTTGCTATTATACAAGGAACAGTTCAGACTATGGAGACAAAACAGATTTTAGATGCCTGAAGACCATTAGAGCTATGGATTCCTGGGTGGATGTGTGAGGCTGCCATAGTAGCTGGAACAGTTGGCCAGCTTGGCTGAGATTGGCCTGAACAACCTAAATATTATTAGAAACTGAGTTTTCCCTTTGAGAACAGGGCTGCATACACACACATACTCACATACAAGGAATCTGGTCTTTTGGTGGCACAGAGAAAACAGCTTTTGGTTTATTCAGTTCCTAAAACCTACCATAAACCAAAGGATCTTTCTAATATGAATGCAGTAAATTTAAAAAAAAAAAAAAAAGAGAGTGGATTCACAGATGAAACAGCCAGGGAACAAATAAAATTCAGGAAGATCTGTTTAGTAACCATTTTCTTACTGATAGTCCACCAGCTCTTAATGATGTATTTCTATTCAAATGCATCATAAGGCAATTTCCTTGCATTAGGAAACAGAGACAGACACTTCTAGACCATTATGGATGGATGTTCCTTCTGGCTTTCAGCTTTCAGCTCCTTTGGGGGGTGAATGCTACTGCTTTGTTCTTGTGAATCCCTCAGTTTACAGTGAAAGGATGATATTATCATTCTGTTTAAAAGTTAAAATTTTGAGAGGTTTTGTACCTGAAAAGCTGTTCTGAAGAAACTATAGTTGAAAGATGACAACGTACAAAACGGGGAAATAAAATGTAAGATAACTTCATGTATCTGTGCTTTTGTTCAATTTAAGAGCGTTTGCTGGAAAACTGTAAGCATTTGACCAGAGAAACATTGAAGAAAAACACTATTAAAAAAATTATTAAAGAAACTGGAAACACTGACTCAAACTGACCTTTCAGGATGATACATTCTTCTTCAGGCAATATTTTGATGATGGTAGCCTAAAATCACAAACACTGTGAACTATGGCCATGGTGTATTTGCTCAAATTGAAAAATCTGTCATAGTTCCTTTAGGTGTTTCAGAGTTTCTTAAAAGCTCATTAGTTCTATTTCCTATTAAAGAAAGAAAACCCAAACCAAAGCAAAAGCGAAACCATTAAAAAAAATTATTAATTCTATCTGGTCTAACAGGAACAAATAGTGTCCACAGGCTCTTTCCTCCCCATAAACTCTTATCAGTAAGTAGGTTTTTCTAGCTAATTAGACTCTCAAAATGAGTGTTAGGTAGTAGAACAGGAATCTGGAATAGAAATGGCTAAAACTTTCACAATTATTTCATTAACAGCTGTGGAAATAAACTTGCAGTTACCATGGCTCATTCAGCTGTCTCTGACCTGAAGCTCTGCAGAATTACATGCAAGTTATAAAGAAGTCCAAATTCAGCTAAAACTCCTGGCTTTCCAGGTAGGCCTCGATATTTCCATGGAAGATGGAGCTCCTTGAATCATACTTCCTCAAGATAGATTGATCTGATTTGAGCCTTCACTTAGTGTTAAGGCATGCCTAGACTTTGGAGTCTGATTGGTCCTGCACATTGTCAAAGGCTGTCAAAGAGGTGTTTTGAATTCCAGAAAGGGACGTGTTTGCACCAGTTATTTGAAGATCAGTCAAGCACTACATCCATTCTGACATACAAACTTGTAGAATTACTGAAAGTAAAATAAAAGAAAGAAGTCCTACCTGCTAAATACTGTTGCTAGGATGTAGCAAGAGATAGCTAATGCCTCATCCCGAAGAGCAGGATTTCTATATGTTTGAAGAATGTCATCTTTCTGAACATTTCCCCGCAAATGCCTTGCTGGTGGGACTCCACTGGCCAGTTCAGAGAATCACTTCAGATTTTTTCACAGGTTCTGATGCAGAAATACATCAGGAACAGATGTTCCACCAAATCCCTGAATGCATCTATTGCTCCAGAAGTGATCTTCTGTGCCGTAGTACTTCCAAAGGTAATAGCATAGGTAATGAATGACAGACCTGGCACTTGGCTTTTGATATGTCCCCAGTGGCTATTCAGTACTTGGTTCCCTTCTGTCCTGAGGCTCCTGGGTATCTTACATGAACCATCCAACTGGTGTCATCTAGACGGCAAAGAGATAAACCATATGTCAAAAAGAAAAAGATAATATGCCTTTGTCCCTTTCAAACAAAGGAAGTCAATGTATAACAGACCAAAAAGAACGGGTTTTATGATTGAGCAGCCTGATTCCTATTTACATTGCCTTACACCCCCCCCAAAAATAAATCTTGAACGGGATACTAAAATATTTCTCTTTTTAAGAGTGATTTTGCTAAAATGCATTCTTCTTAAATGCTTGTAAAGGGTCCTTAACCACTCAATTTAACACACATTAAGAATTTCTTTACTAATTGAAGAAAAAAATTGTAAAGGAGTTGCTAAATAAAGCAAATAATTTAAGTGAATTTTAAGTGAAGCAGGAATAGTGTGAACTTACCTGTAAGTATCAGAACAGTTGAGATATAACCTGACCTGTAAATACACTTGTGTTCTTGGAAGCCATATTTCACTCCTGGCATTGTAGCTGTACCACAATTTAAAGGTATTTTTAAAAATCCCCCAAATCAGCCTAAAAGTAATTCTAGGTTGTCCCGGATGACAAATAAGAATCAGAGGATGAGAATTGTGAAATTAATTCACGCCATTACCATAGTTTTTATTATCACCTGGCCTTGCATTTCCAAAGCAGACTTTCACATCCGTAGCTAGACTACACTGTGGCATCCTGGATTGATCTCACCCACTAAAGCTTTCAAGCAGCCTGTAATCTTGTCTAACCTTCTGCAAATATATGCGTTTAAAGGTCACACACATGATGTGAGATTTGCTGGCCAAAGGCATCCTGTGTGCTCGCTCTGCAATGGAACCTGACAGTTAACTTTAGCCTGCTTGGTGCTGGTTTGTGCGGGGTAAAGCAATGCAGCCTCAACATTTTATGTTAAACACAGAAATTTTCAAGCTGCTATAATCCTGCAATCTACAGCATTCTTCAGACAACCACAATGATGTGGTGGGCCAGCTGAAGGAACATTAAAGAGCCAACATGTTTAATAGGTTTAGTAGTTTGGTGCTGTTTTAAAATTGGCCTCCAAAATAGTCTGCTGCTGGAAGCTATAAAGATAAAAATATTACTTTTTCGTATGTCTCCCGCACTGCTTAATATACTTAGGCCATCACATTTCCTACCATTTGGTGCTATTACAGTGACCTAGTATACATATTAGTTATGGAGGTGCAAGGCTTTTGTTTAGACACCCTTTGAAAAGCAGAGATCCAGCAAGATTAACTGCAAGCGCCACTGAGGATCCAACTACTTGCAAATTTCTGTCACTAACATAAAAAACAACAAGTATAATGGCAGAAAAAAAATGAAATTAAACAGCCTCATGCACAATACTGCCAATTGGACTCCTTATTCCTGGAGGCAACAGGAAGACAAAAGCAGGGCTTCTCTACCTTGTGGCAGTGAGCAATTGATCCTTCTGTAGAAAAAATTCTGCCCTTAAAAAGTATTAGATAATTTTAAGCTGTTTTATCCCTTGATATTATATAAGAGCAATTTTAATTAATTCTTAACAGTTAAAAAAAAAAAAGAAAAGAAAGAAATGAAGATTTGTGTTTCTTAGGAATGCTAAGCTGTACAAAAGCTCTGGGCTTTGTTTTTGGGCTGTCATTCTAAAGGAGGTGAGGACGGATTATAATTGCACTGTGGGGCCTGAACAGAGGACCCCTGTAGGTAGAGCAGGCCTTTCAATCTTCTGATCAACGGAGCTGAAACAAAAATGCAGGAGGGCTGTGTTCCCACGTTCTTTGACAGTTTCCTGCTGCAGATAGCGTCCTTTTAAACCTCCCTTATGCTTTCATTATGCTGCCGAAATAATGAATAATTTGCCTCCTCCACTCTTTGATATGCATGGTCAGATATTATTGGGTAAGAAGCAAGAGGGACCTTCCTATAACCTTAATCCAGTTCACACTAATAAAATGATTTAGCTGAGCATTCTTGGGAAGCAATTATTTTTCTTGAAGACAATGACTATCAAAAAGTCCCTAATGGGCAGAGGCAGATCAGGTCACCTCAGCTTTCCATTTTCTTCAACACGGGCAATGTTTGGACCCTTAAAGTATGAGCTCCCTTCTGCAGTTTTGTCACAAATACTCAGTCATTACTGTTGCTGAGCGTAGGGTTAAAAACGATTTAGGCTTAATTTTGATGTATTCAAGTGTGCAGTTATTGACTGTGAGAGGTTAACTGTACTCCGAGTTCTGTGAGAGAAAATCCTCAAAGGGAGAAGTATGCTGGAGAAATGTGAAAGGGTACTTCTGTTTCCTAATGGTAGTGATGAGCAACATATTTCAATTCTTACTCTCCTTTCTGTCATTAAATTATGAAACTGGCATTCTTGAATAAAAGAGCCCCAAGATTATTATATTCCTAAATTAATACAGTATTAACAAAAGACAGATTTATTAATTTAAAACACTACTCTTTTTTGGCAAAACTAATGATAGTTTAAGCAAATCAGTGTTCTCTTTTATATCTCAAAAATCATCAACAATTACAAAATATATTGGCTGTTGAAAAAGAATGCTTCTATTATATTATCTGGACTGATCCAGGAGTCTTTGCAGACATCAATTGAATTGACCTCACATTCCTCTTGACACAAAGATCATGAGTATCCCTTTATTACTTGTGACTTATTATGATTGCTGTTATCATTGCTACTTAATATAATTGTTAATATTCTTAAACTATCTGGCTGATTACATCTTTTAAAGACAGGTAGATATGTGCTGAGATTTCTAAAGATATGTAAAGGCCTTTTGTTCACACCTTCTATTACTGAAATGATATAATTAAAATGAGTAGAAGATACGGGTCACAGATTCATTTGCATATCTAAAGTGTAGCCCGATCCTGAAAAAAGCAAACGCTCTCATCTTAGGTGTAATGCAAATTTACAGTTTTTGATGAGAAAACACAACTTCTAAATGAACAATTTCAGTGAAGCCCATAATACTGTGCCAGACCAGTATGGCCCTGTGGTGTTGGTCACATGCAAAAAGCTTGGTATTAAACAGAAGCATTATAATAAAATTAAGACAACTTCTCAAGGCTATATAACCACAGTTCATACTGAAAGATTTGTCGACAAAGTTTCCCTATGGTTAACCCTGGCAAAGTTTTAATGACCTCACCGAATATTTTTAGTAACAAATTTGGCACAAAATGCAGGAGTTGTGATGGTTCAAATTGTTGAATCAAAAATGGGTGAATGTGAATTCAGATTCAGTTTGTTGAATTTCAGACATTCAGATGAGGCTCAGAGATAAGGGATATCATCCACCTTTCATCTGAATCAGTCCTACCATTGTTAATTTAAGGATAATACTATGACTCTGCTCCTAATTTACATGTCTGCAAATGTAATTTTGGCTGTGATCAATCTGACCTTATCCACTGATAAGGATTGCGTTGTGAGTTGAAAACAAGTGATAGCTATGAATCATCCTAGTAAAGGGACTTTTCCAGTACAGAATTGGAATTATGTCATTTTAAAAAGTCATAGTAATATATCACCCAGAATATTCCATATAGCCCTGTCTATCCAAAGTAAAAAAAGACAAAATAGAATAAGTGCAGAGAATGTCTCTTTTTCTTCTTACTGAAGATGAAAGACAAAAGCCAAGGTAATTTCAATTATTCTGTGACTGCAGTAGGGAGAAGAAAAATTAAGTGCAGCCTGATGAGAAACAAAACTTGCAACTTGGCTAAAACTTGGATATTTCTGGCCATGGATAGTATAGGGATAACATTAACTTCCTTCTCTCCAGGGTGTTCTTCATCTCTAATTAAGTATACACCATGAAAATGTAAAAAACAAATTCTTGAAGTTTGGAGCCAGTAAGTCCGTTCAGTGCGGTGCTTCGACAGAATTCCTCAGCATGTCCTAGACGGGATGTGACATCCTACTTAGAAAGCCTCATGTTATGTGTAGCCCATGTGGACATCTTTGCATCACACCCTCCTGCACTTTGGTAACCAAGATTAACTTGGATGTGACTGTGTCATATCCCTGCCTGATGCTCCCAGTGTCTCAGTTCTTCACCCTGTCTCCCTCCTCTCCTGGATCTGTTCCAATCATGAACTGCTACTAAACTAAAGTATGAAAATGCCAATTAATAGACTTTGGGGCAATGGCATGCATTTTAAAATACATAGTTTGGATATCCCTTCACAGACAGCTACTGTTGTCCAGAGTAAAGAATGAACATTACAGGTGGAAAGGGTACCCCTGAGAGAGGAAAGATGCATAGAGATAATTGATTACAGCTGATCAGGCTCCGCTAGTGCAGCAGGGATTGAAAAACACCAACCAGTTGCAGGCTTGGCCTATTTCACTACTGTGATTACTCAAATTAGCAACACTGAAAATTGAATGGTTAAATTAATGTGACTTCTGGTTAAAGCAATGATTTAACATGGCAAAGTTCAGTACACCATGATATTTAAATGATGAGGTATGGATACTCAAAACTTATCAAGTTCCAAATTAAGGATTTCTATGGCAAATTTTCACAATTAACTATTTCAGAATTGGAAAAAAATATTAATTGGTCAGTAAATATGGTACAAGAATAGAAAAGCTCCCATATCAGAAATTCATATGGATATTTTGCTTAGCTTTGAGTAGACTATTTGTAGACATCGGCAGCAACACAGACTGCATAAATTCAGGAATCCACAAAACCCCATCATCAACTTTGGAGAAGTGACCTGGATAGCAGTACATGCTTACTATTGAGCACTCATTAACCAGCATTTTCATCCTTGTTCAAGGTTAGAAAGTGATTCCCACTTGCTTTCTTCCCAGCAATGAATTGTGGAGCCACAGTCAGGAGAACTGTCCGGTCTGTTGTGATCACTTAAATTAGCAGCTTCCAGGAGCCTAATGGTGCTTATAACTAATGGTATGACTTCAAGTCAATGAAAAATTTTAAACCTCAAAATCAAGATAATTCATCTCTTGAAAAAAATAAATCTCAGACAGTCACTTGGACTCACGAAATCTATAAACCAGAAATGGTTGCTGCTTATCTTTTACTTTAATATGAACTAAGAAACCATTTAACTACATTTTTCTCATGAAAAAATATAATTCTTAAGAATCACTAAGGGAGGTGATGAACATTAGAATACTTCATCTCTTTATATTTGCATCAAATGAAGTATTGTTTGTTTGGCTTATTTTTTTCTTTCCTTAGGGATTTTAAGAAAAGAATTTTCTTTGAAAAATGCGTGAGATCTGATCTCGCTTTAATATTAGAAGGATTTCTTTTAATATCAGGCCATAAAGCTCCTCCCACAATGTTATATGTCTGGACAGACAAGGTCATGATGCCAGACACCTTTAAAAATCTGAAAAATTCCCTATATTGTCTGATCTCATGCCCATCAATGCACATCAGCTTCAGTAATATAGTATTTTCAATATCCATACTACTCGTCTGTTTTGGTCAGAGTTAGACTAAGATTTTTTTTCAAAAAGGTAAGGAAAAGCTGTGTTAAGTATAAAAGAAAGATATATAATAAGTATTCTGATTCATGTAGGTCTTCTTTCAGCTATTACTGAAATGTTCACTATTAGAAATAGAGAAATTGAATAAAGTGCTCATGTTTTCTTTCATTTTTCTCGGTGTATCCATCCAAAATTTTAAGACATGAGCTTATATTTCCCTGTCTCCAAAAGTCAAAATCCTTTTTGGCCTTTTCCCATATGACAATATTCTTCCTAAAATTCTTTCTGTTACTGAGGACATGTACTACCAGAACAGATTTCTCCCCAGCACACTGGCAACCTCCATCATCAGATATTAGACAAATTTTTCCTTTCCTCTTAGGAGCAGTTAAGGACTTTGGGGTTGTCTGTTTTGGAGAAAAGGAGGCTGACAGCTTCCTTGGAGCTCTGCTCTCTGATATCCAGTGATACGGCGCATGAGGATGGTTCAAAACTGCTTCAGGGAAGGTGTAGACTGGACATTAGGAAGCATTTCTCTATTGAGAATATGGACAAACACTGGAACAGGCTTCCTTGAGAGGTGGTTGGTGCCTCAGTGTTTAAAAGGCATTTGGACAATGCCCTTAATAACATGCTTTAGCTTTTGATCATCCCCAAAGTGGCTGGGTAGTTGGACTGGATGATCACTGCAGGTCTCTCCTCTCCTCTCCGCTCCGCTCCCCTCCCCTCCGCTTCCCCTAGAAAAATAGTAAATAAATATGGCCTAGTGCTCTTTCACACAGTGATGCAAAATCTTGACAAGTAGTCAATTTAGTCCAATTCATATTAGGAAAAAGGGGCCCAGTAAAAAAAAAAAAGCATAAAAGAATGAGATGATTTAGACAGAATCAGGTACCTTGGATATAACAAGGTTTATATCTAACCTCACTGAATATTTATCGTGTCACTATTCCCTTGACACTGATTAAAAAAAAACAAGGCAAAGAACAGCACAAAACATTTGAAAGGAAAATATGGTATGTGCACACTGCACAGTAGATAATGTTATAAATATTAAGTAATCCCCTTTATCTTACACTTGTGAGTAAAGTTACATCATTTAGCGATGTAAAGAATGTTTCTGTGTTAGACACTGGTGATATGTGAGTACTAAGGATGAAATTCCTCTTAAGTGACCCAAAGATGCCACTGAACAAGTTTGTCTATAAAATCATTCCATGCTCTTCTCTGTTCTCCTAGGAGAACTCCTATGTTTCCTTTGTGTTGCTGGTAGGCTGAATGCATCATGCCAGTGGACATATAAGACCACCCACCCACTGGCCCCTGTTACCTCTGTGAATAACTGCATCTTTAGAGAATTCCACCTGTAAAACTCATGGTCTGGGTCAGGGACTTCAACTTTCTGCCAAACAATTAGTATTGCGTGAGCTTTACAGACACATTGTATCTTAAGACAGCTGCCTCCAGAGGCCAGACCTTACCTGATGGTAATTAAAACAAATACCTCACAGCATTTGTTGCCACTTCTTGGGGTGAATAAACCCTATGAACCTTATGTAAATACACAAGTTACTGAAAGAAAATAGATCTAAGTCCCCATCATCAATGTCTGCTCCAGACAGAGGCTGGCTGTCAGGACAGGAAAATCGGTGACCTTTCAGCCAAGGAGAAAAAGACCAAAGGACCAAATTCCATTTAAAAGAGATTACTGGGAAAATTTATGGGAGGAGGGCACAGGTGGTTCATAGCATTGCCTTCGAAGTATGGAAAAGATATATGTGAAATAAAAAACTTTATTGTTTATACATATTTTCTGAACACATATGAGTGTATCCATGTACACAAACATACAGGACCTTAGAAGAACTGTTATGGGCCCTGAAGCAAACTAAATATTTCCCCCTCCAACTGCCATCTCTCCTCAACATTCCTCCCTGCCCACACCTTCTCCAGCTTCTCTGTGCTCAGCATCCCTTCTCCATGTTCTTTAAATATTCAAGAAAACATAACTTGTTTAAACATTTCTATGTATATCTACCTAACATTTTTCCATATTTACATGCCTCAACTTCCTTCACAGCCATGTGTCGCTGTCTCTATTTCCTAAAGCTCCTTGGACTTACCCATTCATCTGCTCTTGCCCATATATTTTCCAGAGCTGACAGCAGAGTGCAACCAAGAATTTTGCACTTGCCCACCGTGTTGCCAACTGAGAAAGAATGAGCAGACCTAGGCAGCTGCTTGAGGTCACAGCATCTTCTGCAGGTCACCTTCTGGTCATCACCCTTTTGCAGAGGGCTGCAAGTCAACCTCAAACCAGGACTGTAGCACTTTATGCTGTTCCAACAGACTGCCCAAGCTGCATCGTTATGGAGAACTGTGTTTTCAGCCTCCTGTTTGTATTACTGTTATGTGGTAGATAGCAGGGGACTATTTAAGAGAGGAAAAATCCAGATTTTAAATTCTCATTTTGCTCAAATCAGCAGCAGGCTTCATTTGAGTCCAGGTAATCCAGATATGTAGCTGGACTAAATGAGAGGATTACTGCTAATGACAAGAATGTTGTTTTAATTTAGAGAAGTGAGAATCTGGGCCTGAGGTGATTTATTAATTGAATGTGGAAGACACTGGAATAGTTTGAAAGCTCTAACGACAATATGATTATCTGCAGGGGAAATATTTGTCAGTGTTTTCTTTATCACCCTCTTTCAAGCCTGTGTGGGGGAGCGAATATGTTGCATTGGAAAGTATTCCCAATGACAAGCACAGAGGAGCAAGGAGATGAAGCAATTACAGTAGATGGGAGCCTGATGGGTAGGAATGGGGGAGGGGACATTCACTCTGGGACTACAGTTACTGTAAGAGTTTAGGACAGTTTTCACATATTTATCCAAGATGGCCTTTGAAGTGTGCTGTGGGTAACAGTTGGAGGTCTGCTGTCACTGAGAGTGTCAGGGGACTCTGAAGATTTACAGCACAGCTTTTTCAGCAGAGGGTAATTGCTGCTACAGGAGAGTCTGAAACAGCTCTTTAATTTTTTAAGTTGGCAAGAGCCATTGTAAGCTGTTGCACTGTTGTCCCAAGAGCTGAAAGGAGCAGTACTTACACACTCCTTGCACTGGCTGGATGGGGTCTGTAAGCTGCTGTCTACCTTTTCTAACTCCCTGGGAGACAAAATATTCTATCAGTGCTGAGGAACCAGTTTTAGTACCTCCCTTCCTGGCTTTGCAGTCTGAGACACCCCAGAGAAAACAGACACTGAAGAGCCACTCTAAAAATCTGGTTCGTGTCAGATACCCAGCCTAGATGTAGCTTTTTTAACCTTGTTATGGACATTAGCCCCAAGAGTGGACTCATGGCCAAAACTGTCCATGTGTAACTTCCTCTGGGCCAGTTTAGAGGTGACTTGGATACTGGGGTTAATACAGAAGGATGGGCAGTAGTTCAACATCTCATTTTCCTATTCACACTTACAAGTATTTTATGTATCAGAGAGCTTGAACGTTCATTTTCCAAGCTTGCAGCTGCCATCCCAGAAGGACCACGATGGTGATTTGTGAGCACCTGCACTGAAGTTCCTTCGCAGGTCCCGTCATTAGTCCTGAGTGTGCCCCATTGTTCCCCAACCGTGCTCCCAGCAGGTGCAGAGATGACATGCAGCTTCCCATTAAAAACTGTGTGGGATCAGGGGTGTGAGTAAAGCCCAGCATTCCTGACACTTCCAAGCTCATTCATGTTTGTCACTGTGTATGGTAAAACTTTGCTAGGTTTTTCTTACTGAGTGATCCTCTTAAGCAAAATCAAGAAATCTTCTTCCACAGAGCAAGAGAGGGTCAAGCAGACTCCAAATATCAGAGTGAAGGATGAATTCTTTGGTTTGGTACGAGAGCAGACAGTGCATGAAAAAAGGTGACAAGGGGTCAGTAGGGGAACACACAGGATAAAATACTTTCATCTATTGTGCTGGGGTCAATAGGCTCCCATCAGGAAATCTTGAGCCCAAGATTAATTACTTGTTGCAGTAGGTAAACCATTGTGCTCTGGAAGACACTGTGGTGACTTTAGGCATCTTGCAGATTTCTGGTTCACACGATGCAAGCCCATATAAAAAACCAATAGTAGCTAAGAAAGTATTAGTGGGCGGTGGTGAGATGCCTTTTAGCTCATTCTAATCAAACTCTTTTCAAACATACCTCCAGCTTGGCCAGAAATTATGAGAAACTATTTGTTAAATATTATGAAAGAATTTCATAGTAATTCAGAATTACATGTCATGGCTATTATGTTATTGCACTTTGCAATTTATATGACTGAAAACATTCTTTAAAAAAAAAAAATCCCAAATCTGTCTGTGTACATTCCATGGAAATTTATTTGAATTCCTTGATTTACCTGTCAAAAATCTGGGAGACTCACAGTTTGAAAATAACGTTCAATCCTATTTTTGTCAGCATCCAAATATATGGTTCTTTTTAGAGCAACAAGACATAGATTTTTTTTTTTAAAGTAACCCTTCTTTAAAAAAAAAAGAAAAATAACCTGGAGCCAAATCCCATAATCCTTATTTTGGGTGAAATTTTCCATGAAATTTAAAGTTGTCAATACTTAATTCTTAAATTATTAAAAAATAAGTTTAATTCTGGTTGATATGGAACAGAAAGATTGGGTTTGTATGGTATATGTACATTTTAATAAGCACTTTATCAACATTTTAGGTGAAGAACCTAATTTGCTGTATTTGTAAAGAATTTGTAAATAGGAGCTACATATTTATTTTATTATTGTCTTCCATGGGCATATTTAAATCTTTAAATATAATTTCCAGTAGGCATATTGTCTAG
The DNA here is from genome assembly GCA_013398115.1 of Falcunculus frontatus. Lineage (NCBI taxonomy): Eukaryota > Metazoa > Chordata > Aves > Passeriformes > Falcunculus > Falcunculus frontatus. The sequence goes on along the minus strand of VZRV01005576.1, from coordinate 2,292,720 downwards.
AGGTTAATCTACTTAGACTGTAACATGAGTTAAGCACACTACAAAAATTTCAGTGAATCTCTCATGACATAGCAATAATTTACTAAATATATGCTTTAGGAATCAACTAGAAAAAGATCATAAAGTAGCAAAGAAAGAAAAAAGATTAAAATTCAAGATGCTGTACTGATTATAGCTCATAATTTGCACTCTTAAAACTAAGGATGTCTTAAACACAAGTAAAATAATCTATTCTGCATGTGATTGTGAACATGTTTACATTTATATTAAGAACTCCAACAATGAAACACATATAGCTCCATAAACTACTTATTCTTCTTGGTTGAATGAAGCATGGTCTCCTATGGGGTTTGTGACTTAGTGTTCATTGCAAGCTCTGATTGGAATTTCACAGTGGCTGGACACTTGCATTTGGGTACCTGGTGTCTGCTGAATTATGAGGTTCTGCTGCTGTTTCTTTTGCCATCACAGCACTGAAAGAGACTTCTAGGTCTCTTTTTGACCTTGTTTTCCAGATGTTTTAAGAGCTTTGTAAAACATTTATTTCTCAATCAAATTGATTGACTCTGTCCAGAATGTTCAAAAGTTATGAGAAAGACAAACAGAAGCAAAAATAGATAATTTGCTTTCATTCACCTATTTTTGAGAAAAGTTGCTTAAAAATATATCCATAAGACAGAATATTTTTCTTGGTTTCACAATAAATTTTACACTTCCTTTCTGTTTAGGATACGTATTTTCCTGTGAGAAACATATTTTTTGGTATTGAGATCAGTCTAGTGCAGGGACCAAATGAGGACCTATTAAAGGACAGATATTGGTTTGCTGGACCCTCTACTGAATCTGAGACCCATCCTGACCTCAATTTGCATCCAACGGCCCCACCAGACAATCTAAAGTAACAGAGAGGCAGTGTTGTGTTGCTGGAATTGTGAGGAGCAGTAATGGGAAAAATCAGTAAGGACTTCACGGAGTGAAGTGATTCTGGGCATTCACACAGCCTGGTAGTGAAATGTACCTGATTATTTCCTATGGCGCAAATGTACCATATGTGGATGCTGAACATATAATACAAGCATTTCAACATGTGTAAACAATTATTTCTTTCCCATTACTGCGTTTGTTTATCTCATTAACATGAGCCATTCATCCCTCCTTCAGCTATATTCCAGCTGTGTGTGGCTATGGATCTACTGGGAAGCCCACTGGTTGACTTGCAGCCAAGTTGAATTGTCCTACTTTACTGTACCGCTGCTGGTGATTGAGAAGCTGCTCTGGACTATCTGAGTTCAGTGGAAGGAATTGTATGCCCTTTGATAGCCTTTAAATCATACTTTTTGAAGTTTTGGAGGCAAAGAGATATTATTAGATCAAAATGTTTTGTATCAAGTCAACATTTACTAGCTTTTGTTTGCTGCATAATCAAAGTTGTGATTGATATATAGCTTAACCCTCCTTTATAATTTTTAATCTTCTGTTATATATTAAATGTGTTCAAAGGAAAAAATCACATGCATTTTTTGAACCACTGACTTTGATAACTTTTTTTTTTTACTTACAAGCTGTTATTTAGCATCTGTTGTGGGAAAGAACACACACATTCCTAGATATTTTTCATGGTCTAAAGACTTTAAGATACAAGAAAGAGTGACTGTACTCATATTAATTTTTCTGTCGTAATGCAAATCAGGAATGATGTTTGCTGGCTGGAGCTGAACAAGTAATCAGTAGAAAATAATGTATTCAGTGAATTCTGTCTCTATTTCATATTGTTCATGGGCATATCATGGCTCTTTTCTGAAATAAATTAGTCATTCTGAATTATTTACTACAGCCTACATTAGGTAGATTTTTGGCTGCATGCCTCAAGACGCATGTTTGTGTATGTGACTGCAGAAGCTGCAAACGGCACAGGAGGGCCTGTAGAACTGTGCCTTACAACAACTCTGTTGTTAAAGCTTATTTCACAGTAGCAGCTCTGCCCAGGCTTAGACACTGCCACACAAGGCACTTCAGGACCTAAACATTAGATAACCCAAATGGAAGTAGAAACCACAGGTCTAAATAAAGTTCTTAAAAATCCCGTACAGAGTTAGGTGAGCAATGGCACTGATGTCAGGAGGACATGAACAGAGTGATGTCTAAGCCAGATGGCAAAAAGTGCTGAAGAAAATAAAAAATGTAAACACCCTGTTCTGCAACACACTCCTGCAGCAAATGCCCTGATGAGCTTTAAGACCCTCAGTTGGAAGTTTGTCTCATTATTCTCTATTAAAATGGACAGGGAGAAGAAAAGATTAGTAGCATATGGCTGTTATAAATTAAAATACTCATAAAAAAGGAAGGGCCTCCTTCAGCGTTAAGGTTTCAAATGCATCTTTCCCCCTCATATGCATCCATAAGAAAAAAAAAAGACATTTTTTTTGCAGAAAATGTCAGCTACTTTGTCTTTATGTGAACATAAATATCAACTCCTTGAATGTAATGCAAAGTGATCTATTTACATAGAAAAGATAATATCAGAAACTTAGTAAAACACTGATGAAAGACTAAGTTAATAGTTGTAGACTTATTTCTATGTTTACACCCCTATTAAAAAAAACAAAACAACAAACAAAATCAAAACACCAAATACCAAGCAAATACAAATCCCCTCCAATATAAGAAAAGTCACACATAGAAATCAGTAACAGGTATCAGTGAAACAGAAACTGTCTTGTGACCTTATACCAGCCAAGTGAGCTGAGCTGGTAAGGGAAGGTGTAATATTGTAATAGTGTGTGGAAGAACCTAGTGAAGAGAAAAAGAGTAAGTGTAGGAGAAGGTGAATCTGTCATATTGCATTGGTATGACAAAGTTTTCTGTTCTGTCGCTGACTGTTTAGTACTGTAGTAAGTGTGGGGCAGGGGTTATTTCTCTCTGACCATAGGCTGTTCTGAACAACAACTAATCCTGTGTTAAGTAGATGCTGATTTCCCTTTCCACTGAGAACCTGTGAACTGAAGTCATCTATGACAAAATGAAAACCTGTTTCCTCAGACTGACACTAGACCCTTTATATTTATTCAGCTGTCAGAATTTATTCTCATTCTTTAAAGAGAGGAAGGACCCTGGGAGCTTCTGAATTGTTAAAGCTGAAGGTCATACTCTAAAATCTTATGACTTTTATTATAAAGGGCATTTTTTATAATTTAAAGGGATTGACCAAAATCTTACTGGGTTAAGACACAGCTTGTATAAAGACTGTGAGGTCAACTTCTGCTCTGAGTTAGGCCAGTGTAAATCTGGGATAATTTCATTACAGTAAGTGGAGTCAATCCAGGGACGTAATTATGCTGTTGTTTTGGGTTATGTGATGCCTATGGAAAACAATGAAAATTATATGCATAAACAACATGATAACTAAGTTCTGAATAGGTAACTCTTACCAGGACTAATACTTAACCTGGTAAGCATAAAAGATAGGTATTATGAATAGATATAAAAACATAGATATAACACTATAGAAAAATATGATTCTATGTATATGTATACAGCATATGTCAGAAAAACAGAGCTCTGGAGAAACATTTCCGGTTTGTTTGTTTTTTATGTTGTTTCCCATCAAATCCTCAATTCAGAGAATAGGTGAACCTACTGAAGACACATTTAATTTCTGGTGAATGCCAGATCTAAAGTGAGAAAGCCTTTATTTTATTGTTTGTGGAAAAGTTATTTGTTTCATAAAATTATGATAAAGGCCACTGGGGCTATATTTTCAAAGTTATGGAAAGCCAGAGCAAGGAAGCTTACCAAAACTTGAAAATTGGTTGCCAGAGGTTACCAGAAACTTATCAGAAATTTACAAGGAGAGAGACACTGCCCACCTCTCTGTTAACAAACAGCAATGAACAATGAAGTAAACAACAGTGTCCAGAAGCCAAATGAAATGATTTTGCCATGTCTGCAGAACTAAGCAATTTTTACCACTCTAAGTCCAAACTGTGTTTTGGGAATGGTCCTTGGGCTGTGATGGCTCGTGAACTGTGCGCTCAGAAAATGTCAGTTTATCAAGGCCAAAACCCTGCTCAGGACTATTCCTCTATTTCAATCATTTAAAATACAAGGGTCTAATGCATCTCAATTCCAACTCTCCTTTCTTTTACCCAAAATATATTCAACAAAGCCATTAATTATTATTCTGGATTTATGGTTTTGCAAACAGTATTAGAATATAGCCCTCCTCTTCCAAAAAGCGTGTGCAGTGTCTTAAACATACACACACATACCCTCCCATGGGGTGATAGATTTGCTTAAAAATGCATGTAAATTATTAAGGAGAGCAATAGTTTTTGCCAGAAAATTCATCAGACTCCATAAGTTATCGTAGACATAACTGGAACTGAAAGGTTTCTGTTCTCTGCCCAGGATGTACACACCCAGCAGAGGCACAAGACCTGTTCAGTGTGTCCCAAGGATGAAAAAGGGAGCAATTCAGATCATAATCAGGTTTGTACTTGTGAACTCCACTAATATTTTACAATGTAAATAGCAAAAGACACAGTTTTCATGTGATGCAACTTCTTGCAGTCTTGCTGAGTCTCTATCACCTCAAGCAGATGTGGAAAAAAACTTACTCTCCAATTCTTAAACCACAAAATAATCAATATTTGACAGAACTTTTCACACAGTGATGGCCTGTGTTGGACTGGAACTGGTGGAACATGAGGGAAACTTATATTCTTTATTTTTGCCTATATTTTTTCATTGTATTGGCATTATAGTAAGTAAAGAATAATTTCAACTGGAAGTGACCTCTAGAAGTCTTTCACTCTGCAATGGCCAGACTTGAAGTCACATTAGGTTGCTTAAGGTCTTGACCTATAATTTCCTTCTTGTCAAGGAATACCTAAGGGATACAATACTTTGTTGGCCTTGCTTTCCATTTCTCTGGTCCATACCTCATTTGTTTGTAAATGAGGACATGATGGAACATGGTAAAAGCCTCCCTGAATTTAAGATGAACAGCCACTGCTCTCCCTTCATTTAATCACAGACAGCTATAATTTTGGTGAAGCAGGATTACCCCTTTTAAAGTATATGGTGACTACTTTCAACCATATTCCAGCCCTTCATATGTTAAAGAATTATTTTCAGAATTATTTTCTGTATCACATCTCCATGGACTGAGGTAAGGTTGATCTGCTCTTGGTCCTAAAAACATTTTTTTGGTCTTTCTACAATATAAGAGAGATATTTGCTTTCTTTCAGTCTTCAGGAATCTCTCCAAAATGCCACAATCTTCGTTATTTCCCATGCAACTGTGGAATACAGCTGTAGACAATGTTCATCAGTTCTCAGTCAAATTCAACAGTAATAAGTTACTGTCTACTTAGAAGGATAAAAAGACATTTTGAAAGTGTCAGCATGGTCTGTGATTTCAGCTTAGACAGAAGGTCATCACTGGCTTAGAACTATGTCTGGACTCACCAGTTTAAGCAAAAATATACCCAAATTAACACCATTGTTCCAGTGAAACAGTTTCTCTAGACTGTGGACATTGTTAAGCTGAGTCTTACATTTTGTTAAAGATGTAGGGCAAGTTTGCTCCATGAAGCAGTTTGAGACTTCTAATGAAAAGGAGTAAGAGGTAGAAATGTAAGATCTGAGCTAGCAGAGAGCCCAGGGCCATACTACAATATCAGTGAACAGCCTCAAGTCTTGCACTCTTACAAGTCAGCACTCCTTGGCTGTTAGCTTGCTCTGGTGTTGACTGATCCAAGCTTGCATGGGATTTCAGAAATATAAAGAAGGTCTCAAGGCAATATGTATGAACCTGAACCTGGTCTTTCTTTATTGAAGACCCATTCAGTATTTTCCCAGTAGGCTCTGCAATCTCAAAGCAATCTTAGTCATTTCCTATATGCCTTGTATGTCGCCCCAACAAGTCCAACACAGATCCTAAGCTGCATTTTGGCAGCTGCTCCACACCCTTCCCATTAATTTGTACATTTTTACCTAGAAATTTATAATTATATCTCAGTGTAAGAAATATCACATAAATCACATGATTCAGAGGAGATACTAAGAGAAGTGTTATGGATGGGAAAGAGCTAGCTCTAATCAATACAGACACACAATGGACCACAGAGTCTTGGGTAATGTGGTGTGTGGGGTCAATGGACCGATGCCGCGTTTTTCCCACAGTGTCCCTCGTGGAGCTGCTTTGGCGGTGCCTCGCCAGCACCCACCAAAGCACACAGTCTAACCCTCGCTGGCAAACACAAGCAGACACTCACATAAAAAAGTCTCTGCACGTTCCAGAGACGAAGAGGCAGGAGGGATTCTTTGCGTGCAATTCCGAGGTGTTTATTGGGTCCGCACCACGGACCAAGAACAACCACACCCAAAGGGAAACAGAGGAGAAGAACCCAGAACAACAGCACGTGTGTGGTTTTACCCCGAGGGGTACCAGGGGCGGGCAGAGCATCACTAACCAGTAATCTGAGGGCTAAGGCGGGGAGGAAAGGTTGAATGAAATAACAGGGGCAATGGAAGAGGAGAGGGTTGGGGAGGGGAGAGAGGACCAGGGGCCAGTGGGGTACTAAGGAAAGGAGAACTTTCCAGCACAGTGATGTGGGGAGAGACCATTTAGTAGCAACATGGGGGGTGTAATGTGGACCTAGCCACTGCAACACTTGGGATCAGGGATTAGCCTTGATCTCTCATTTACAAAGCTAGTCAGTGAGGCCATGTTGGGTACAGTCTTTGTAGTAGGTCCTGTAGAAATAAAACAAGGGGTAATGATTTTAATAGAGGGTTGGTTCACAGTAGCTATAACAAATTTTCTACAGTGAAGGTGGTGAAACACTGGTACAGGTTGCCCAGAGAGGTAGGATGGATGCCCCATCCCAGGAAAAATTCAAGGTCAAGTTGTTCAGGGCCCTAAGCAGCCTGATCTAGTTGAAGATGTCCCTGCCCATTGTAGGGGGCAGTTGGACTGTATGGCCCTTAAACGTCCCTTCAAACTCAAACCTATCTATGACTATGCTTCTTATATCATCTCGTATCAAGCCATGTCACACAATGTCACAGCTTGTAGGCTTCTTTTTTTTTGGGAGGTGGAAAAATACTGATGGATTAGCACATTGCTTTATTCAAGTTCCTAAATTCTGACTCTGTATCCTTCATGTGTGTATGTACCTATGTACATGTACACATACACGCCTGCTACTGTAGATCAATTCGCATGTGTCAAACTGCTGTCCAACTACCACCAGTCCTATATTGTAAAATTAACTTTTATTATATTTTCTAGAGTTGAATATGGTTTCCTGTGGAATATGGGGTCATACTGTTAAAATGGTTAAGGCTTATGCTTACCAGAAGGCACCATGAGAAAGGCACAGCTGCAGAGTGCACGGCTGGAAGTCGCTTGAGGGGTGAGAGGCGGTTGAGTGACAGTTGGAAGTGAGATTGTGATTGGCTGGAGGAACACGCGCGCAGCGTATGAACGAGAAGCTGATTGGGTGAGAGGACACGTGGACAGCAGCACTGCAGCTGTGCCAGCCAATGGGTGCCCTTCTGCTGTTAAGTTCTGTTAGGCTTCGGCTTGGTTTCATTTGTGTTCGGTTGAGATTAAGGCTATAAAAAGGGGGCGATTTTTGGCAATAACCGGATCTTCTTTGGACATACGAGAGGGTCTGTCGTCTTTGTTCCCCATTGCTACAGTTTCCTTCTGTGGAAGCTCTCAAAATAGAAAATGGGTCTGATATTGGCTTTTTATAGTTGGGGTCCCCATAGTTTCCCTCTTTATCGAATGCTTCAGGCAATTTAAAGGACCCAGCTTGGTAAAAGCAGAAAACACTGGAATTAGCATGAGACATTCTGTAGAAGGAGGAGCAAGTCTTTGTTTCTTAGTTGCTTAGTAATTTGTCTGGTTGTCATTTGCAAGATCTGTGCTTAATTAAAGTTTTTATCATCTATCTGGGGGATGTGTGTGGAATTGGTGAGAAAAATTCCTGATGAAACAAAGTTTTATAGAAATATGCTTGTTCACTGAACTGTAAGTGTTTATGTCAAAATATTTCAGGTGTGACAGATTTTCCTTCAACTCGAGGAAGGGTTCTCATTACCATAGTTATGCTGCAAGCTCCCAAGGTGGTATTTGAAAGGGAATAGATTTATTACTGTCAGGAAGATAAATATGGGGAAGAAGTAAGTCATTATGTTATATTAATTCACAGATAAAGGTTAGAAAACATATTCTACTAATGATAGTATAGTGACAAAAGCTAAGACAGAATTTTGCCAAAGTAATGGGACCTTGAAAAAAATATATCATCTTCCTATTAGTAGTAGCCAATTAGCTGCAGGAAACAACTTTACCTAAAGTTATCATGAACTTACTCAATTTAAGTTACATGAACAGTTAAACAAAAAAAAGCAACCAAAATTTTCAGTTTTAAAACAGTATACTCGAGAATAAAGCCTAGAATTTATATAAAATTTACTACTAAATTTCATAACTCAGTAACTGCAACATGAAGGTCAGATAACCTTAAAGGGTCAGAAGTTATGTTGCTGTTTTATCCCTACCAGTCAGTGGACAAATGGATAAATGGATAAACCACTTCTTCCAAAAGGAATATGAGAATTAAGCAGAGGAATCATAAAGAATTAAAAAAATGAACAAACATACAAACAAACCTTATGCCATAGAAATAAGTAAAAGCAAGTGATTTGACTTAAAAGATCAGTTAAACCTTGCAGCTATTGAAACAATTGTTCAGCTGTAAAAGTATCTTAGGAAGAAGAAACAGAACTTCTGCTGCTCAGAATGAGAATGTGACTAAAGATAATAAAGCTTTGTTTGAAATAATATGATTTTTTTTTCCCACAGGTCTCAGAAATCATGAAGAAGTTGAACATGGGGCAAAGGCCCCCATCTAATGCAAACAGGATGGAAATAATCACACCTCAGATGTGAGAAAAAGTCAAAGATCTCCTTATGTTGAAATAAAGAAATGGAATAAGCACCAGAATAACCTCCAGACTAAGATGTCTCTCTAGAAAAGACAAATGAGAACAGATGCGTTTCATGGCTAATTTCCAGCTGAAATAAATAATAAGCTAGATAATTTTGCAAGGAATTAGAGAAATTTTAACTGTACATTTTATGAAAGCTGTGTTCAAAAAGGCTAGTTTAAACTGAAACAGACACAGAAGGTAGACTAGATGCAGGTAGTAGACCCAAAGACCTTCACTGGTGTCGCTCACTGAAATGAAGACTGAGAGAAGATGTGATTTCTCTCCACAAGGATGTCATGGAGGCTAGCAGCACGGTAGGAAAATTATTATTTCAGATGAATGGCAAACTTGGCACAAGATTAAGTAAAGACAGAATATTCAAGCATAAATTTATTCTGGAAACTGGAAGAAACTTTGTAAGAACCAGAGAAGAGGCGTTATTTGACTCAATCATTCAGCAAGAGCACAAGAACAAATACCTACTTGTACAGATAAATATTTAGAAAGGAATTTTGTAATGTCTGTGATTTGCCTGCACTGGAGGGGACTGGTCTTAGTATCATGAAAGTGCTCTTCTGATCTTATGTTCCTACTTTTCTTCTCAAACTCGTAATCATACAAGTTCTTATTGCCGTGTGTCTAATTATCTCATACCACAAATGCGAAAATAACAGCTTCTTTCAGATTCCTGAAAAACCTGTGCTGCACACGTAAATAAGCAAAAACTGATTTACACAGAAGCCTTTTGATATCTGAAAACTAGGAGTCAATTTTGTGCCTGAAAGAAGCTGCTATCCAAGTTGGTAGCCTCATATGCTGGAAAAGCAAAGATGTTTGCTGGCTCTGTATCATCACCAAGTTGTTGCTCTAATAATATGAGGGAGATTCATCCTTTTAGATTTCTTTTCTATATCTTAATAAGTCTCTCTAGGTTCACTTTGCAGACAATGAAAATGAATAGACGCCTTCAGGGCTTGATTCATTCAACTTGTTTTACATGACTATAGTTGAAAGTATAGGATGAATTGCACCCAAAACAAGTCCATTTCCTTTTCTTTACAAAGCAAACACACGGAAGTTGCATCCCTCCTGAGCTGCATCTATACTTATAAATTAAACACTGCCAGGGCATGTTCTGTGATACTGCTACTCAGTGATCTAGACTAGGAAATTATCAGAATGGTCCCTGTCCTGATTTTTGATCTCACTCAGCTAGCACTCTCCCTGAAAATTCCTGAGATTTAATATGGGCAGAAACTGTTCCCAATGGGCAGTTTGGTTGCTAGTGGAATTTACTGCTATGTACACAGACTGCTCTGTGCCAGTTGGCCTCCACAGCTGAGAACATCCCTGGGTACATTTTGTTTAGTAGGATGGTGCAGCTTATTAGACAGACACCAATGTGCAGAGTCTCCTCTTCTGGAAATCAGAGCAGTGTCAAGCAGCATAGTTTTGGGAATTATTTTAGTTGTGTTTATTTAAACTACTGATATTCCAGTGACATCAAACAATCTCAATAAAGCCAACCAACATATGAAGACAAAATAGGATCCACTGCTCAAAGGTAAGAGAATATTATAGTTCAGTGAAATGTGGTTGTACTGAAGTTGGCACTCTGCTAAAAATTCTGGGTTTAAAAAAAAAGCCCATTTCACTTTAAAAATAGTTCACCCTGCTAATCTAGATTTTCTTTAGCTATTTATTCTCCTGGTCATATACTCACAGCTACAAATTGTAGCAGTTTTTTTCCTTACCTAGGTTTGCTGAGTTGAACGTTTGCAACAGACAGTCGCTTTAATATCCTCGTAAAGGGAGAATGGATTTGATATTTGAGAATGACTGTCTTCATATATCTTCAGAATCAAAAGCAGAGAAAAATTTTAGTGATGTTACAACCTCAGTCGTTCTATTTCAGACAATTGATGTCATTGTGTCTGCCCATCACCACTCAAAGTTAAAGAATGCAGAAAAAGTGTAACATAATATTAATTATGAGAAACCTTTTCCCCTCGCTTTGAAGAAAACAGTTGTGATTCCTGATGCAAAAGTCATGACTAATGGCAGGCCTGAATGGAATTCATTTCTTTATGCTATTTTATGGGGTGTGTATGTGTGTGCACAGCAGGGAAACAATGTGCACAGTACTGGCCAGAAATAGGACTTAAACTGGAAAAGCTGATTTGAGTCACAAAAATTAATACCAGTTTTAATAGGCATTGTGTTTGCATCAGCCTTCCCTCTTCAAAGACAGTCAACAGAGAAGAGGAAAGGCAGAGGGAAATTGTATATTCAAGATCACAGATGAGTAAAAAACTGTGTAAATAAATCCCATCTCTCCTGACTCTCAGTCCAGTAGTGATTTTAGTTCTTCAGATTTCTTAAGAAACCAAAGATACCAGCTGTCTACCAGCACAGTATTAGGATATAGAGATGTTTAGGGTATATAATAATGCAGATCATGTGTACATAATAATGCAGATTGTGTAGATATACCTAATTAAGATTTAATGATTTACTTTTGGTACCAGTCTGTCTATAATGAGACGGAGCTTCATAAAGCTGCAATATTACTTGAAAAATGGAGTGAAAAGTTAGGCACTTCATCTTTACTCAGTTTTGCATTGCTGTTACTACTTTGTGGTAACACCTGAACTAGCTCAGCTACATGTGCAAAAGCTGATATCTGTACCACAGACAGACCTAGAAAAAGTTGACTCTAGTTAGAAGCTTATTATATAAAAATTATATAAAATTTTTGATAAGTCCTCAGCACTTTGGTTTATTAATATACTTTTTAATTTCTCCCCTTCTCTCCCAGTAACAGACTGGAGAATCACTGTTGATAACAGCGTCATGGATGGCGGAATAAATCATGCACTACGACACCTTTGTTAGGCTTTCTGCAGACCTATTTATAGCACATTTCCTTCTGCTGTTGTTCTTCTGGCTCTCAGAAAAGTAATTTACCAGCCCAATAAAGGGATAATTACTGGACCTAGGCCAGCTGTGATTTCTCTTGAGAATTTTGCAACAGCCAGGATGGAAGAGAGACTCTCCCTGAGTCCTGCTGCAGTCAGGAAAGTCTACGGGCATATATCACCTCATGTGTGGCTTGTTCTGTTTGCTTTTACACTTGGCAGGGTCCTAAGACTCAGGAATGCACATCCTTGAATAAAAACTATCTATACAGTGTGACCAATCGTTACATCTGATTAGGAAGTATAAAAAGAAACACACATGTGGTTGACTGTTTTCCTCTGATGTCTGTGGCTTTTTGCTGACAGGAAGGAAATCCTTTTTAAAACTTATTTTTTTAAGAGTTCAAATAGATTTCAAACTATGTGAGCCAAACTTGCTCTCATCTACATCCATGCACTCTTATTGACTAGACAACAAGAGTGAAGACTTCTTTACAGCCAGAACCATTTTTGCTTTGTTTCTGTGAAGCATATATTAATCTACATCAAGGTTACAACAGAACATCCAGACTGTTTTCATGAACAACCTCCCTCCCTTCTCTCCTCCCCCAAGCCTTTGTTAAGTATGAGTCCCAGCTGGATGAGATGTCCAGGTGCCCAACAGGGATGTCCAGATGTATAAGGCTCAGGGGACTATCATGATCTTCTCTGTTTAATGGATTTGTGTTGACTGTTTTTTTAGCTAGCTCTTAAGCTGTTAAGTATGCCTGTGTCATGTAGGAAAATACAGAAAACATGCCTGAGAAGCACCTCAGCATTATACACCATTTGCAAGTGCAGAAAAGTGCCATCTATGCAATGGGTAAGGCCGTGTGACCTGTGCATAACACCTCAGCAAGTACAGCACTGCAGCATTCGAATCATAGAATGAGTCATTCAAATTGGAAAAGAGCTCTAAGATCATTGACTCCAAGTGTTAACCTAGAAGTACCAAGATCACCACTAAACCATGTCCCTAATGTATAGTTGCAACATTATAAATTTTAATTCGTGAGTTGGTTTATCATCTTGCATCACTGAAACCTCTTTGCAGTCATAGACATGAGGTAAACCCATCCAATGTCTTGAAAATGCCTTCTGTGTGTCCTCTATGGGACTTTAGGAGTTTAGATGGAATGCTTGCATGGGAGCTCGGAAGCACATTTCAAAAATTCACCTAAGTCACTTAGGTAACTAACAAGGCCATAAGATTTCTAAAATTCAGTTTCCATAGATACTTAGACGTGGACCTAGTTCATGCAAATTTAAGCACTTTATTGAGACAGTTAGGAAAGATCTCCAAAGTCTTATCAAGATCTTTTCTTTCTGGAAGTACCAATTTCTCCCTGTTAACTACAGAGCAAGTGCATAGGGATTTCACTTCTGGGTCGGGTGTTTCAATGAAACACTTACATTTAGAGCTGAGGCCAAAGTTGGATCTCCCCTCTTTTCCATTTAAACTGCATCCAAAATCCAGTTTTCATGCTGAAAGGCTATTGCAAAAACTTTGGCATAAAAAGTGATAAATTGTATTCTTTTCTGCAGAACTGGAACCCCATCCATCAAATATTCCCTAACCTGTATTTATGCAGTTGATTATTTCCTGTAAGTAAGTCATCTTGCACTTGTCTCTCCTAGGTTGCATCCTGCCATCCAGTTTTACCCAGGTTGACCTGCTTGAGAATGTTTGCAATTCTCTGTTCAACATTTCCATAGTGTTTTTTAATAACACGAACATCTGTCTTAGGTTAGAGATAGAAATAAAATAGATGAGAGGCTGTTTTTGTACTAGTTTTCTGTCCATTTAATTCAGAAATTGCAGCAAGTTTGCTCCATTGATTGTGTCAAGATTTGGCATACATGAATAGTAGGAAATTGCCCATTAATATTTAGGTTCAGTAGCCATAATTACCAAGTCTGGCACTTGCATAAGGTGATGCTATAATAGCTAGAAGTAGCTGGCTGATGTCAAGAAAGGAATCCAGATATTAGGAGAATAATACTTCATCTATCCTTTTGTTTCATGCTATTATTACAATCAATTTATATGTTTGTGATGAGCGTCTAAAGATTTGACTCACCGCAGGCAAAAAAAAAAAAAAGGATTTTTCTAATTGTACTGCACAATCATTTTGCACTTACATAATCTGAAACAGAAATCATCAGAATTTAAGAGCAACTCACAAAATTACACTGCTTGCATTAGCGATATACTCTGTTATCATAGTGCATTATACACAGCATATCCTGGTCTAATATAGTTAGAAAGAAAAATGTTTCCAATACAAGAATGTTAGAAAGAAAAATGTTTCCAATACAAGAATAAAGTCGACCAGAAGTGCTAACACATAATTTAACTGAGAATTTCACACACAGATCTACATTTTTGCCGGATTGCTCATTCTGTCAAACATGTTTCATTAAGTACTTAAAGAAAATGTCCATTTTTGCACTAACAACGTGAAATCCCTGGGCATTTGTGATTTTCATGTGAAAACCATTACCTTTAAAAAAATATCTCTATTCCTTCATTTCACTCTTAAGGAGACTGTATTTCTCTTCCTAATTTTCCAAATTTCAAGATTTTCTTTGCTTTAAAAGAAACATCCCTAAGTAAAAACTCCCTTTGAGGTTCGTAATGAGAAGACAAAAGCTGTGTGATTTGTTTTGCATATTGCTGCAAATATTTTGCACCTAACTTACCTTGTCTCATAGTGATTTTTAGGGAAGGAGGAGAATAATGAATGACACACAGCAGCCTGATTCCCCTGTGTCGCGTTATCCACCCAAGAGCTTAGTTTGGGCGCACAATAAAAGGCACCATACGCTGTGACTACTCAGTAAGTATTTGTGACAGAGCAAACTGATGATGCATTTCCTACCCTCACTGCAATTTTACTGGCCTTGATGACTGTGTAGTCCTCATTATTAACTGATCATACCCTACACACTGTTGAGTCTCAGAAAGATGCTAAGCAGCTGGAAGCTTGTGCTGAGTGCCAGAAGGGAAACAGGCTCCCACGCACAGAATTTAATGCAACAGCAATCCCTGCTTATTGGCAAGGAAGGGTGTGTGGGGGTGTGTGTGTATGTGTGTGTGTGTGTGTGTGTGTGTGTGTGTGATGGATGTTTAAGAAACTGTAAATCTTTCTCATCTTGTCTCAAAAATGTCACTCAGGATGAAGGCAAGGAGGCAGTTCCAGTGCCAGCCCCTGACTTCTGGGGACTTGATTTGGCAAAAGGACCACACTCTTTGCATGTCCTTTCTCTCCTTCTTCATGCTGTGCATCATTTCAGCTGACAGATTTACACAGGAAAGCTGGCTCAGCAAGGCCTGCCGTAGTTGGTGGCAAACAAGAATATGAGGGAATTAACTTCTGGCCTGCTGACAGTGGCTAAATCTGCCAAAGCAGAGCTGGGTAATTTGGTTTCTTTCTTTTGTTGATTTTGTGCCAGCCCACAAGAGAGGATTAAGCAGCTAAATTCTGCATGGAGAACTCTACCCCTTTCGCTCAAATCCTATTGTCTTGATAGAATGACAGTAGCTAGTTGTGCCAATCTCTAACATCTTGCTGGCATTTCCCCAGAACATATCAGCTTTTGGTCCCTGAAAAGAAGGATTTGTTAAAGAACTAATGTTAAAAAGAAATGAAAAAGGACAGAAGAGGATGAGAAGCCGTGGAGTAAAAGTTTTGCCTTGTATTAATTAAAGGAACAAAGTTCTCTAATCCTGATGGAAACTCTACAATGAAATGTGGGTAAGTCTCTAGCTTTCCTGTTGTTGTAGCACATTAAGAGTGCTCGTTCTCTGTTATCCACAGTATTTGTTTAATGCAGGAGTTATTCCCTGTTGAGTTCTGAGAAGCTTTGCATTCATTTCACTCATTAACTTTAGGTAGAGAACCCCCCAAAATAAGGTCTTAATTTTTCTATTTTCAAAGTGTATTTACATCACAAATAAAGTAAGGATGAACATTTTTTTCCCCAAAGCATCAAACCTTCTCTGAAAGTGAGATAAGCTTAAGTTTGAAGGAGAGTGGGCAGCAAGGACAGTGAGGTTTTTGATTTTCTGTCCCAAAGCCAATATTCTTCAAGAAGACTTAGGTCTAACATTCTTCCAGACTGAAACCATCAGAACTGTTAAGACCATCTCATCTGACTTCCTGTGTAGCACGGGCCTGAGGACTTCATCAAGAGATTCCTGCCAAAGGCCTTTCCGGGAGTTGAGAAAACCTTCCAGAAAGACAGACCTCGACACAATGTGGTCTTCAATAGGCAGAAGAGTCTTGCAATCAGGACTAGATTATTCTTCTAAATAGATAGGAAGGTAGGAAGGACTGGACTTGCATCTGTTGAAGTCCAGCAATTTGTACACTTGAGCATGAAGGAGCTTGAAAACAAGTTTATGTACCAGGTAATGTAAGCCTCCTATGCTTTTGCAGCTTACTTTTTAAAGAACCACACGCTTCTGATTGAAAGCTCCAGTGTGAGAATGAAGGAATCTACTGATACTTTCCTTTTGACTAAGTAACACCTAGGTCA